>WBMV01003262.1:37485-487329 GCA_013396655.1 Campylorhamphus procurvoides | reverse complement strand
TTTTTTGGGGGGGGGGGAAGTTGTAACTCTGACTTGTAATCTCTCTTGAGCTGGGTTCATTTGTCCCACTGGTGTACCTTTAAACTAGCACACCCATCAATCCAGCTTCTCCAGATCCCCCCTGAAGGGCCTTCCTACCCTCCAGCAGATCAACACTTCCACCCCACTTAATGATGTCCACAAACTTTCTAAGAGTATGCTCAATCCCCTCATCCAGATCATCAGTAAAGATACTGAACAGGACTGGGCCCAATACTGAACCTTGGGGAACCCCATTAGTGACTGGCCACCAACTGGATGTTCCACCACTCTCTGGGCCTAGCCATCCAGCCCGTTTTTAACCCAGACAAGAGTGCACTTGCCTAATCCAGGGGCTGTCAGCTTTTCCAGAAGAATGTTGTGTGAGATGGTGTCAAAGGCTTTGCTGAAGTCCAGGTAGACTACATCCACAGGACGGGAGGGAGGGAGGGAGGGAGGGAGGGAGGGAAAGACAGAAGGAGAGAGGACAGCAAGCAGGAAGGAAATACTTACTAGATCAAAGCTCTCTTGAAGAAGAGCAATGAAGTGTAATAAGTGCAAGAACATAAGATGGGTAATTTGAACATTGCACATCTGTTTACTCCATGGTGAAATCCAGAATATGAATTTTGTGGAAATGCAAGAGTGAAAGAACAACCTTCACTTTTCTGGGATCCAAATTTATGCTTCCAATCCCTTTCTTCTTTCTAAACCATCAGTTCTCTGATGCCTGAAGTTGTTCACTACTTTTAAAAATTAAGTCATTTAGATCTCTGTCCCTAAATATGAATTTAGAAGTCTGGCAATTACTCCATTGACATGAACTTTCTGGACAATGGCCTAATAAATGTTTGTTCGTTGATTTCTCCTTTGTGCATAACATAACACTTTGCAAAAAATGAACCAATTTCAAATACATCTGTGTTTAATATTCATTTCAAAAGCCAAAGTTCAATTTATGTTGCCCAGCCTGTGTTTTCTTGCACACATTTAAATCTCAATCTGGGATCTAAATAAGGACTGCTGACACAACCTCTATCCCTGTGTGGAAGGAGCAGTTGAGATAATTTCTCATTTCACATAATTAAACCACACAGATTGCAGGGATAAGCTGTGGACTCAGACAGACACTATGAAGTCCAGAATCAGAATGTCTGCATCTTTGTGATAACTGCAGAAGAACAGAGCCAGGAATCTCCTTATTTCCTATGTTAGCAAAAGAAACTGCAGTGGTCTTTTCAGCTACAATTATCATCACTCTCTAACAGTGCTCCTTTATACCACCAACCTAAATGGAAGAACAGATGATGCTCAAAAACATCAAGGCTATTCCAGTAGCTTCAAACTCTACTTGTTCCATACTTCATCAGTCAGCGTTTCTTGACATCACTGTTGTAATTTTCTTCCAGTTCCCCTCAGTCCTCCAGGTTACAAAAGCAGTCAGTAGCATTACTAGCCTTGATAATTTATGAGTATGACTCTCTATTACTGACAGCAGCCAATAGTACTATTAAATGGCAATATGTTGCCATGGTAAAGCAAGAGTATCCAAATGTCTTATGCACAATAAAGGCATTAATATGCAGCTATTGCCACTTGCACCTCTTAATCCTAACAGAGAAAGGAAGACTGCTTAAAGCAATTATGCTTCATTCCAGAAGACTGATAGATATTTTAAGTGACAGGAGTGTCAGAAGAGTAACTGGAACTCACTCCAGTAGCAGGTGAGAAAGAGAGATAGATAGATAGATAGATAGATAGATAGATAGATAGATAGATAGATAGATAGATAGATAGATTAGAGAGATAGATAGATAGATATGCACAATTTTAACTGACATTGCTGTATCTGAAAGGGAAAGACTTTATTCTCTTATATATAATATATACTATATAAAAATGCAGTCTACTTATTTTAGTTTCATGTAAATACGCAATAAAGCAGCAATCAATAGTAATAAAAGAAATTGATTTCTTTTTGTTGATTATTATGCATTTTAGCATGCAGATTGTATTATGATCACATTTCAGTGGTGGTATACGACAAGGTGAGGGTACAATACTCCATACACAAAAAAACAAAGAACTCAACTTTGAAACTCTATTCAAGTCCCAGTATCAAGCAGAGATTATTTTTTACTTCCTGTGTGCCATTTTCATGCTCTGCTCAGAAAGCACACATTTAAAAATGTTTCACTAAATACTCAGTTTCATTGCTGGTAAAAAAACAAAACAAAAAACTTGTGGAACTAATAAATGCATCGGGGTAAAAAAAATAAATTCAGGTTTTAATAGAAACTGCATCTACTTCATTTTGCAGCAATTCTTCTTACATACTGACATTCAAAGCCAATAGTTTGCCCAGCCTCAATAAAAAGGCTCTCTCAAAGATATTGCATATACTTCACATATTTCTTGAAATACCACTAATCTCTCCTTTATTTTTCTGCCATGATTTAATATTATTAGACGTCTGTTTTTTTTCCCACAACTTTTACTGCAATATTCTTTATCAGAATAAACAGTTTTCCTGAGATTTCATAGTTTTGTCTACAAACTGACTTATTCAGGGATAACTGTGGTTCAGAAAGAGCTATGATTCAAAATTGAGTATTTAGGACTGTCTTCCTCTTTTTAAGAATCCATTTGAAAGGAAAAAGAACTAATCTGGAGCAAAGAACTGGCAATTTATAATTCACAGTGTGATTGTCATCTTCTTATAAATCAGAATAAGAGAGCCCTTCCAAACAGCTATTCCAAAATAACTGTTTTTCCATTCATATTCTTAAGAAGTAGAGCCTTTTCAATGCCTTTATTTAATTTTTAAAAAGTGGTTGATAAGAGAGGGGCAAAATACATGAAAATTAAATATGACCTTTAACATGGTCAAACATTCAAATTTAATATTATCAGGTCACTAACAAGTAAGGGTTAGTTATCTGTTACATAAAATGTGATGCATGACCTTTGTAATATCTGTATCAAAGAACATACACAGATGACAAACATAGCTGTCAAACTAGGCATCAGCAAAATAGTGTCATGGTCCAAAATCCCTTAAAAATTTTTCCTTTTTCAGGAAAGGAAAATTTTTTTTTGTGTTTTCAACCTTTCCTACTTCACTCCCTGAGTGAAATATATTTTCAAAGGTTATGCTTGGTGGTCAGAGTTAAAAATACTACCCTCACATTTAAAATCACCCACATAGAACAGACCTGGAATACTTCAAAATGTGTTAATATCAATAATGGCAAATGTTTTGTAAGCTTTCAAAGAAATCCATAAACTCTTCCTTTTAGTTATGATCATATATCTGAAGGACCTTTTAAATCCATATTAAAATAATCTATTTACAGGATAACCTTTATCATACTTTCCCCAAGAGAACTATCTGATAAACAGTATTCTGTTGGTGACAGTGGTAGTGGTTAAATAATCCTTCTATTTCCAATTTTTTCTAGAAGTGAAAACAAACTAATCCTTCTTTTCTTTATGTTTTTTTTCAGCAGAATCCAACCAGTTTTTCTAAGTGTATTTGTGCCAAAAGTCATTGTATTACTGAGCAACTCTTATTGCTGTTGATGGTGGAACAGAATATATTTTAAGTTTCATTTTAGACTGATTTTCAATTATTCTAGGTCCAAGCCACTGCTTTTATTCTCAAAAAAATATATTAAGGGAGGAAGCTATTGCCATTATACAATAAAAACAAATTTCACTGACAACCCTGAAAAATATCTTTCTATATTCACCTTTAAGAGGTTTTTAAATATTTTTCCTGTGTACACCAAAATCCTTAAATGGCATGTGCAAAATATGCTTAAAGTGCTATGATTTTTCAGAGTTGTGAGGTGCTGTTAACATCAGTTAAAACAGCTTTTTATAATTAAAATTTATACCATATCTAGTATTTCCAAAAAAACACAGTCCACTAATTCTGTATTTTAGACATTAGCCCCAGGAATTGCAGAGCTTAAATAAAACACTTATGTGAATGTAAATCTGCTTGAAGATTTTTGTGTTGAGCTTTCCTTTGTTGATCTGGCAGAATAGCTGGTCCTAAAAATTAATAGAAATAAAAGGAACGAGTCAAGTTAAAGACTCTGATAAAGTACTTAGAGCTTGATCTTCAGAAAAGGTGTATAACTGCATTATTTATTTCATTCTCCATTTTCACCTTTTGCTTTGTGTGTGACAACACAGGCTCTCTCTTCCAGTGCTATCAGTGCTTTTAGTTTTAATCAAAATTGGTGAATCCACACAGATAAAACACTGGCTTTCAGTTCAAGAATAATATATGCCTTATCTTTCTGTTCTCTTTTCTTATTAAAAAAAAACACTCTTTTTTTTTTTGCTGGCATGTGCATCCCGATTCTTCCCTCACCACACCAATGCACAGGAGCCTGGGAGCTGCAGGGACCTCTGAGCTGGCTGCATCCCCCAGGTCCCGAGCCAGGACAGGGACAGTGACAGGGCTCCTCAAAGACCCGGAGGTGACACCCAGGGATCCCAGGCAGGGCACAGACACTCCCCTTGGGGGCACCTGGGGCAGATCTGTGGCATCCCCATGCCTAGTGGCCAGAGTGGAGGTCCCTGCCTGTCAGGGGAAGGTAAGATGCAACCCAGGTCTCTTCCCTTCTGAGCAGCACTTCATACTTTGGGGGTTTTCAGCTTTTCCCAAGTAACAATGATAGGACAAGAAGAAACAGCCTCAAGTTGTGCTGGAGGAGGTTTAGATTGGATATTAGGAAAAATTTCTTGACAAAAAGGGTTGTCAAGCCCTGGAACAGTCTGCCTGGAGAAGTGGTTAAACAAACCCTGGAACAGTCTGCCTGGAGAAGTGGTTAAATCACCATCTCTGGAGGCACTTAAAAGACATGTAGGTGTGATGCTTACAGACTTGGTTTAGTGGTGGACTTGGCAGTGCTGGGTTAATAGTTTGACACGATGACCTGGGAGATATTTTTCAACCAATGATCCTTAAAACACGGTCCTTGGGTAACAAACAATAACATATTGAGCAGTGCTGCTTGAAACTATCCCCTAATAGATTTTGATGGAAAAATTCAACGATTTAATAAATTTTAAAAAGTATCTGACCTCACTGGTTTTTTGCATGGAAAGGCCAACCACCTAAAATTAGAAGTATTTAGACTTTTGTATGCCATCCAGAAGTTTCTTAGAAAGGGGTTTTGAATACCTTGTGCCACATTTCTGATGGACTTCATTGTCTGTCATTAACTGTAGATGGATCATCACTTGTAATAGGAGAGATGAACCCCCTGTCATGGCTTGGAAAGCCCATTTAGAAATCCCAATATAGAGGGAGATGTTGAAGAGTTAGTAGCAATGTGCTCTGAATCTGTTATTTCACTGGCCTGCAATCTGCATAATCATTCAAGCAAACATAAAAAGTCAGGTCTTTTAATTCTTTGCCATGTTTTTCCTAGTTTTATCACAAGCAAACATCTGTTTTATTTACATGGCTGAATTGGCTGTAGTCTCAAATTTTCATGCAAGTTGGTTGTTGTATTTTAATGAAAATTACCTTTTTCATTTCCCACTCAAGACTATAGCTTTCCTCTGAGATTGCCAATAACAAATGTCTCCTGCAGTGACAAGAAAATGAACTGGAGTGCTTGGGAACTACACTTGCAGGTATCACAACATTTCAAAATTGGGTTTGTTTGAAATCAGAACAGATGCACAAGTTTAGAGATTACCCAAAACACAAATACTTTTAAATATCCACTATAATCTATTATTTCAGCTTTTATTTTTTTGCCTCATTACATAAAACTTTAGGGAATGTTTTTCTGTATAAAAGTTTAACACACAAAATAGTGAATTTATGAACAGAGAATTTTATTAATAATATTTACTGATCGTCAGCATAGTTTTCTCCTAATACTACCAAATAAAACAGAAATATTCAGGGTTAATACTCAGCCATAAAAAGCAGAATATATCCAGTTAGAACTCCTATCCTCCTATATAAGTTAGAATAAATTTTGTTTTATTTTGTTCCTTAAAAAAAATAATAAAACAATTTCCTTCCTACTTTTTCCCTTCATAAAATGGTTTCATTTTAAGTCAATCAGAATGAGTTTTTGCTTTGAGCTCATTACAGTGTTTTCTCTCCCTTTTATCTGTTCAATCTGAAGGTATAAAAGCCAGGTCATCTTGATTGACTATTAAGCATAATATTATTTGTACTAAAAACGCAAATGATGAAGTCAAAACAATTATCTCCATCGTTCTTCAGCAGCAACTGGGAGAGAGATGCATGCCCTAAAATCTGGATTGCTTCAATCATCTTTTATTCCAAACCAGACGTATTTCATCAGGACAAGTTAGCCTAAATTTAGCTAGTGTGAAAACAGAAATATAACTGTTTCCTCTGTTTTATGGTCAGAAATTGTTTTCCCAATTTGATGTGTTAATGCATGCAGAACAAGAAACATGACCTCATGTTTATATTTCTCCACCTAATAAATGCTGTTTGATATTTTCAAAGGCATGTTGGGGATTAGAATATGCATTAATTCTGGTTTTAAATATAGCCTAAAGCTCTTCAACAGCCTTTAAAATTTTACCGATTTTCTATAAGAAAACACAAAATCATGTCTGCTACTACACGTACGTATTCAAAAAAGCTGTATGATTTAATTTTTGCCTTTAAGAAAATGAAGCAATTTTTAAAAAGAAATTTGCACATATTGATTTTTTTCTGTAGTTGAATATCTAAAACAATCACAGTCTTTTGCTTTTAGTAAATTTCATTCTGACATCACTATTTTATTTTTTTCCCGAGTCCTTTTAGTGACCATCATTTACTTTGTTTTAAAGTCATACTGCACTGGCATTTACATCTCATATGCAGCAGGGTATCCAATCTAGATTTAAGCACCACGCAGTCTGCAGCAGATATAACTAGATATCATGGTAGAGATAACCACCAACACACCACTTGAAAAATGCTAAATATTATGCCTCGGAAAAATTACCAATAAGAATTACGGAAGATCAGCTATTAGCTTGACATTACCTCCATATTTTTTAAAGCCTGCAAGATGATGTCAGAGTTGTGCTGATTCACCTTGCATAGTACAAAGTAAGGAAACATTTATTATCAGCTCTGAGAGAGGCAGTCTGAGAAGCTTGCTAGAAACAATTTCAGGCCAGCTGTTATGACTTATTGATGCATAATAAATTATGAAGGAATCAGCTACCTCACAAACTTAGAATGCAACATGCACTTTGTAATCAAATATCCATGCCCACATGTTTGCCTCAAAATGGATCTGCTTTTATTACCCATGGACAAATTCCTATATGAAAGAAGACTTCTGTTCTTTTAGCCCATGAGGGAACAGGGAGAAAACAGACACATAGGGTTAATAATGTTTGTCTTACATGACTCTTCTCAACTTTCACCTAAGTAATTCAGATGTCTGAACTGAAGGCTCTGAATTAAAGCTACGGTGGCAAATTTCATGAAGTCACAGGTTTATGTTCATTCACTCCATTCCCTGGGTGGAGTCTCCAGCCCACTCCCAGAAATGCAGGAGACCCCAATCTGCAATGCTGATTCAGAACCAGATTTCCTGGAGCCACAGTTGTGAAAGTCTAAGTTTTGATGGTGGTTGTTTTTCTAATTTAAACTTCTTATAAAGAAGTAAAACCAAACAAAACTATTTCACTGATCTTCAAAAGGAATCTTCTTAGGGTAGTTGTGCAAGGCAGCCCAAAGAGTAAGGATAGGGAAATGAAGTGTCCTAACTACATTCAAGCAGAAGACAACAGAATGTAATTAGAAGGATTAATGACAGCAAGGTAGTCACAGAAAATGCTGAAATGAACAGTTAATTTTATACCCCACTGGAGAAAATCAGAACCTAAATCCTGAATCAAACTTTTGAATGTCTGGTAACACTTCAGTGACAGTTCCACACACATAAATGAAACTAATTCTAACAGAGAAGAACTCAACAAAGCAAAGACATCTTTTTCAGCTTGCTTTTTGTTCATTTGTTTGTTTGGGGGATTTTAATCCTCACAGGAAAAGATGACTTTCATAAACCCTAATCCTGGCTCTACTTACCTTGCACAATATGGAGGAATCACTACCTAATGGAAAAAATCAAAAACCTTTGAATAGTTCACTTGTGGAGGTAGAAAACTTGAACACTTTAAGAGTGGCTTGGGGGACATCTGCCACAAAATGTCAAAGTTTTACTTAACCTTGTCTTAGAGCAGAGAAAGAGAGTAGGACAAGATGAACTAAAGCTTAAATGTAAATTATGTGTGCATATGATATTAAGTATAGTGATAGTAGATACTAAAATTTCAAGTCAAAAGAAAATGAATCAGTTGTCAAATGCTAATGTTTCAATTTTTTTCCTATCAAAGTTTGTCAGAATAATCCATTTTCTCTAACATTTCAACTTCAATAAGAGTAGAGTTTTGATGGAAAACTGTCAAAAAGAAATCAGACAGCTCTTGTGAAGATTATTACACTTCACAGTTTACACCTGTAACATTTTCCTTGCCATCCAAAGTCCAAAATCCCTCACTAATGCACATTCAATAATACAGTGGCAACCTACAAAAACAAAGCAATTATAATAAGAGGAAAAGAGCAAGTGGCTGATCTCAGCAATGGATTAACATTTCCCACCTCAAAAATCTCATTAGCAAAAGATTCAAAATGAAGAAAAGTTAGGGATGTTGTGTATCACAAATATTTTAATACACAGACGAATGTTCAACAGTGATGTATTCACTTAGTTAAGATTTATCACAGTGAATTGGCTAGGAGCACGTATTAGGAATCAAACTCGGGGACAGAAAGAAGAGCAAAGTTAGAGGACTCCTGAACCTTAAATACTTGAAAGGGTGAACTTAAAGGAAAATTATATCCCCAAGCAAGTCAAACCACACTTTGCATGAACCATAAAGACTGGTGGGGAAGCAGCCTCTGGAGCTGCCTGAGCTCTGTGTTTTCTCAGGCTAGCACCAGGAATCTAGTCCAGTTGGTTGGGATGGGCATTGCTACAGCATAATCGTGGCAACTGTGTGGTCACACCTCACATACACTGGATGTACCCATACAGGGACTTAGTGAGGTCTAAACAACCCACTGGATACACCCACCCCACCTTAGTGTACAATTTCCTCCCTGAACAGAAAAACTTGACACTGCCTATCAAAAGGCCAAAGGTTAGGCTAGAATATTGTTTCCTAGAGTTTAGCTTAGTCCACTCCTGCAGTATGCAAACTGCCCTGTAATTACAGCATCCCTCCAACCCTGCCCATTCCATTCTCCCAGACTGCATAGTCTCATGTCTAAAAAGCAATTATTCAATGACAATGTTTTAAATAGCATCCCAGACGTTTCTAAACTTTCATTTCACCCTGTAGCAGGCATCACTGTTACTTGCAATAAATCACAGTAGAAATTACCCAGAAATACTTTGATCTCGTTTTAATTCTGAACACATCATTTCTTTGACTTCAGTGAGCACAGGTCTAATTTTAATGTATTCCAGTAAAACACCAACGTCCCTAAGGAATACGAGTGAACACATATATTTCAGAAAAGTACTTGTGATATTTAGGACTTTGCCCAGGCTTGAATATGCTTGGGTTTCTCAGAGAAGAACAAGGTGTTCCCTTCCTTGTGCTGGGGGTCTCTGACATACAGCTGCCAGCTTGTCCTGCTCACAAATATTTTGGGTTTATTTTCTTTTCTCCTTTGCCCTGTTTGTGGTTAAAACTCACTTAACAGTATTGATTCTCTTACAGTTCCACAGCTTCAAAATATTGCTATTATACCATATTCCCATGTCTATTTTGGATGCACCTATTTTTGAATACACTAAAGGATATGCAGGCAAGAAGCTTCTCCTTTGCAGCTTACAAAAAGGTGTTATCTCCATCTTCATCCCTTCCTGTGACACAGCTGGACCTTAGTTCTTACAATTAAGAGTGTAACTGCCCAGGAGACAGGTGGATAAATCCCGTATTATATGCTATGAGCTGGACCATTCTAATCCTTTTTCATGTTTCTAAGGAACTGTGTAGAAATTACACAGAAAATAATCTTACAGGAGAAAAAATACAGCATAAGAAAATGAAAATACACTGACTTCAAAACTCTTAAGGCTCATGCCAAAATTAGTGTGTACCTCACTGGAAACTCGTCTTCCAATTGACTTGCCTTTTTTGTCAAGCCCATAGTTATTGTCTTAGGCGGTGGGGGAGAAATAATTATTTACATCTCTACAAAGCTTCTCAATACCACGATAAGTAACTGCTATGTAACTGCTCTCAGATTCTTCTTGGTATTAGAAACCTGTGTATTTAAGCAGTATAAATAATGCAAAGCTGACTGTAACAAGCCTCTATTCACTTTCTCTTCTGAGGAAGCAGATTTAAGTTTACTCTGACAAACAGTGGGGCTGCTGGAACAAAAGGTTAATACATTTGATTTCAGAGATTTTGAGGAGACAATGAAGCAAGAACGGACTCAGCGGAGTCAAAGAAAAGTTTAAAATATATTATGAAAATAAACTCAGAACTCTGTAATAATAGATATAGAAGTCCACGTATGAAAAAAAAAAAGGGGAAATGAGAAAAATGGTTGAGTTGGAGCACTCGTGTAATTCAGAATAGGCACATGTAAAAAAGCAGAAATTTGACCAATTCCATTTCAAGTGGTGTTTCCCTTTGAAGTCCACAATTCACAGGAATGTTTTATTTTCATTCTGGATTTTTTTTTACATGTCAAATTTGGACATTTTAATGCATTATGAAATAATAAAGTATACAGAGAAGGGCAATTTGTGTGCAGGTATGTATGTTATGAATGACTCACATCAGGAAACATTTCCAAAGCAATAACATTTACTTTGATAAAGTTCCAGTGAAGGCCACATTAAATTGAAATGTGATAGCAGGACTACACTGTATGGAAACTACATTTTCTGAACTTATAGAAAGCTGTGGTTCTGTAGCAGCTGTATGAAGTCTGCAATAATGAAGACCTTGAATGTGAAAGCCATATTTTTTGATTTTAAAAATTAAACTGTAGCCTCATCACAAGAGAAGATATGGTCAGCACAAATCCAAGCTTTTTTAGAGACTTACCATTGTCTCTCCCTTTTAAAGACACAACTAAATGTAATTTGGAAAGATAACACCGAGCACAGACATTAAAGTTGGAATAGTGTGATACAAAGAGCTGGGGGAGGATGAGGGGACACATGAGGTGGGGAACAGCCAAAAATTACACAGTACTACCTGAGAAGCACAAATCAGGGAGAGTAATTTCGTACACAACAAGGATTAGGGGAAGAAATTTCATTTCCCCTTGGCCCCACCACTGTAGAAATCTATTATCAAGGAATAGAACTGATCTATTCAGTCTTATATTTAAGCTACAGAAAACAGAATTACTGTTGGATTTCTCCAGTTTAGACCCATACCATGGCTCACCCTAGAAGGAGTTATAACTTTACAGGTGAGCCATGAGTGAGTGGAAGACAATGAGAAAACAAGAATCACAAAACCTCCATGATTTCAATCTACAGCAAGTCTGTAAGAAATAAACATTCCCCTAGGAGGCAATCTATACTATACAACAGAGCAAAGCAAAGTCAATTTCTCCAGCAACTGTAGATTAAAATTGTATTATCCACATGTAATCAGAATTTCATGTATGTGAAAAGAAACAATGGATTACATTCTGATTACAAAGAAACTTTCTGTAAGCCTGTGATGCCTGAAGTTGAGTGTTCATTGCAACAGATAAATGAAGTTGCATCACTGTGTCTCCCTTCCCCAGCTGAACCAAACATGAACAAGCCTTTCACCTCATAGAATTGCTTCTACCAATGCAATGCAACTCTCTCTGGCCACAGTGGGAGGAATTTTGGCACTCAGGGCTGTAGAGAGGTGTCCAATGTTTAAATTTCTTACATTATTGGGATTTTTTTTCCTTTTTATAAAGTAACCAAACAAGGTGCGTAACTCGCCATTGCAATTTCTAGTCCTTGACAATTTTTTAAAAGCAAACAAAATGTCCCTTTGACAACAATGGCCTCAAAATGCATCTCAGCCACCCAGTTCAGTTTCCATCAGGATCAACTGCCCAAGTGCTCACAGGAAGAATGCAACGAGTAGAAAAAATTCAAGTTGAAATTTGAATAAATATTCCTGGAAAATGTCCTGCCGTCCTCTGCTAGTTCTAATGCCAAGTAATTATCAGCTTCCAAGTGCTGCTGGCCGTCATCATTTTCACTTCTGAAAGCAACTGCCAGCACGTAGTAAAAGTTGCTTTGATTGAGAAGTGATATGATAATAGTTGATGATCTTACACTCTGCCAGGCTTGTCTAAGCAGATAAGAAGATGCAGAATCAAAGTGACGTCACAGGGTACTGGAAAATCTACACCAGCCTGAGATAAGTGCATTGCTGTGCCCACATGTACTCTCACAAGCTTTTCCAAGAATCTCAACAAACTAAGACTGAGAAATGAGTGGAGGGTTCTACCTGAGACAGTTCATGTTTAGAAATCCCTGAAACTACCAGTCAGCCTACAAATTGGACCATAATTCTTTACCACTGAGCATTACCAACACAACATTCAAGCCCAGAGTAATTGCTGTACCATGCTTAAAGGTTCAAAAGTTGACCCCATTTCTGTGCTGCCAGCATGTTGTAAACACTTCAGTTTCAGGGGATGATGTAAGTCTTGCAAATACAGCAATGCCTTACAAAGGTAGAATTTGCCCCAGTATTTGCCAGGACCTAATAAATACTCACTGTGAAGAGTCTTAATGATTTTGTGTGTGTGTGTGTCCAGCAAAGAGAGACGTTTTTGAAGAAATACTCACTACTTCCTCAGAAATCCTTGATAGAATTAATCTCACCTCTGCTGGAGAAAAACAAGATTTTATATGTGCAGTGTTATCTGCATTGGCCTAGAGAAGCTGAATTGCTCTGGATGAGATGCAGTGATAGATCACCAATTCATGACAGGGACCTTAACAGCACCATCCTCCCCTAAAATAGAAGGCTTATGGAATTTCTGTTTTGAATGAGGGGAAAATTATGAAGATAAATAACTACAGCCTGTTTTTTTCCACTCTCTCTGTAGTGATTTACACAAGTCTTGCAATTTTACCTACCCTGTAGGGAATTCCTGCTAGGTAAATTCTTCTTTCTCTTGATTTGCTACCCTACTCTTGTCTGGCCTCACAACACCTAACTTATGAGAGCTTAGAACTTTTCTTTGCATGTCAATAAAATCTGACAATTTACACAACTTGACTCACTTGGGAACCTGTAATTTGCCTTGGTATATGCACTTAAATTGTAGTTTGGAAAACATTAGCCTTTCAAACGTAAACAAACTGCAGAATTAAATCATATTGCTCAAGTATACACTAAATTATCACTGACTAGAAAACACACTTATCTGCAATAAGCAAAGACTCAAATATGATGTGCTAATAATACATTTCATGGGAGAAAATATGAGTGAAAATAAACACCCTATGGATTTAGAGCCAATGATGGGTTTCACTCATCTGAATTAAGAATGAGGTGTAATACAATTAAAATTAATAGGAATTTGGTACAATACTATTTTTCTTTTAATAATACTTGGAACTTCATTGCAATTACAAATTCCCAGGGCCTTTTCAGTTTGAAAAGTCACTCAAATAATGGCTTTATTCTGAGTAAACCAGTGTGGTTTGATACTATAAATACACCTGCTTAGACACCTGGACTGATTCTGCCAATTCTTCTGCACGTGTTTACATTTTACAGATGCAAATACTTTGACTCCACAGACCTTAAAAATTAAACACCTGCCTACATATAGACATCTTTGCAAGACTGTTCTGCAGAGTTTATTAATATTTATTTTCATATCCTTAGTGAGAAGGAAATGACACAAATGGGCCTCAGCATATGTGCTTAATTTTACATAATATTCATGTGCAAAAAGTTAAGTACACAGGTATTTGACAGATGGAGACCTCTGCAGTTGGCTTTCATCTGGATCCACTGGTATTCAAAATTTAAATATTGGTGTATTTGCACCAATGCTCTGTGGAGAATCATCTCAAAAATGTGTGATGCATATTGGTTCACAGCAGTGAAGTGCATGTTTTTGGAGATAATTAATATCTCTCCAGATGAAGTGATTTATTTTACAAAACACATGGTTTAAGTGGAGACCAGGCTGAGAAGTGTACCAAGACGAATTTTAAAATTGGACCTTTATTTCCATAAAGAAAATTAATCCTGTGTAATACTAATGCAAACCAACTTAAAGACAACCACTTAAAACAGTGTATACGTTTTGAAATTATGCAAAAAAAAAAAATCATGAAGTTTTCCCATCTTCCCCCATCCAAAAAAGCAGCAGTTATATGAGGATATTGTGAGGAAACCTCCACAGGACAGCCACATAATTAAACCTACAAAACATCAAAACTGTACAAACTTTACCAAAATCACTGCACTGGTACAAAATACTTCAAAAATGTTTTTTTGTTTTGTTTTGGGTTTTTTTTGTAGTACTAGCATAGTAATACTTTTTTGTACAAGAAAAAGAACTCAAATTTCTTTTTTAGCATAAGAAACTAAATTATATTAGAGCCAGAGCTAAAGAACAACAAAAAAAAGGGACTCAAAACCTCATTCCATCTCACAGTAGCAATTTATTTTGCTCAACACCCTGTCAAACCCATTTGACATAAAATTCCAGGCTACTAAAAAGTGTTTTGTCCTTTAATTTATTTCTATTTATTTTCATAGTACTGACTGTTTTGATCTCTTTACTGTACCTAGGAGGTAAGCTCTTCCAAATCATTGTTAAAGGAAAAAATAACAGCTTTGAGGAGTATTTTAAGAAATCACATTTCATGTTGAAAGAAAACATTGTCACATTCCACATTTCATGCACACACAAAATCAACAGATTATGTCCCTCTTGCAACCTTCCTAAAATATGAGACCTGAGCCCAGCTACACTACACAGATGTGATATTTTCCCCCTCCCCACACATTTCTAAGCACTTGAAACCCAAACAATGGCAGGAGAGTTTTTCAGGGCTAAAGGTAAAAATGTTTTTGAATGGCACAATTAATTTTAAATATCAAGTAATACATTCATAGATGGGAATAGTTTCAAGAGTGTGTTTTTCCAGCATAGAGGTATAGAGTATATAGCATAAGCATCCCAGGTGAAAGCTCCTGCATTTACAACAGTATTCTGATGTTTTCATGGTCTTTAGCTGGGTGACAGCACATGGAGTGTTGCTGCATCACACCTTCTCACCTGCAGTTTCCTAGTCTGAGACAAACATACAGAGACAAGAAGCCTGAGAGTCATATGGTTGGATGGTAAACAGTTCTTAGACAATTACAACTCTTTTCTGTTACAATGTCGTGCTGCCCTTCCTTCCCATCCCCAAGACAGTCTCAGAGCTCTTTTCAGCACTGCAACAAAAAGAGGTCTCAACACTTCTGAGATTAAAAATTTTCTCCTCTCTTGCTTGCCTTTCTCAATTTATTAAAAATAATAATACATGGACATCGTCACCTCAAGTTCACACTGCTGCCAGAGTGGCAACACATATTCTCTCAAGAGGAAATACTATAAAACCAGAGCATCTCTAACAAGTCTGGGATGCTTGGAGACAACAAGAAGTTTAGGCTGTCTGCAAAAGCCTCTCTGTCCTTGAAATAAGGAAAAAGTTTTGGTATCTAAAGGGGAATCTTGTTAGTTCCTTGGTCACACACCTACCCTACATAAAAAAACAAAACTGCACAGGCAAGAATGCATATGTTGTTCCTCAAATTTAAGGGTTGTCCTATTAAAGAACGTTTCCTGTTTATATGTATGCTTAAAGAAAGGAAATTCAGTCATCATAAACCTGTTACGTATTGATTGAGAAATGTAATCTTCTGAAAGAAGAATATTTTTGATGCTTCAAATGGAAAATCCAAATTATTACAAGTTCAATGTAACCCATCACAAGTTTTTTTGTCAAATTATTTTTTAAAAACGATCATGTCTTGACAGAAATATTTGACAAGTTATTTGCCATGTATCATTAAATTTTCAGGCAGGGGGGAAGGTGTGTACACAAAAGCAATTGTGTATAAATATGATAAAACCATTCAGTGAACTTACACAAAAGCAGAACTCCTTTTTCATATTTCTGTCTTCTAATGCACACCAAGAATCCACAAATTTGACCAGACTAGATAAATCCTTGCAGGCAGGAAGGAGAAGAAATGAAAGCATTTTGGTATTTTAAAAGTAGAACAGCACATCCATTTTGAAACTAACCTCATTTTTAAAGGTTTAAATACCTTCAAAAGATAATTATTTGAGTTTCGTACTAAGGGTTTTCTGGAGTCATGGCAGTTGTAACTGAACACTGTGTTACCAAAAATACCTCAGAGCCTTAGACGTTGAGTCAACATGAGCCTTCCTCCCACACACAAACACGATGCTTAATTTTGGCCACTACACTGAAAAATCCATTACTTGCACCACTCCAGGAGTTTTATTTCCCTGTGACATTATGCTGCACTGTAATCTCTGCTGAAAGAGTGTCTGGATATGTTCCTGCTGAGTTACATACTGTGCCTACAGTACCTTGTCTTTGTTACCAGTCTTCTCTCATCTTTTATCTATTGCCAGTTGCTGGCATTGTTCTCAAATGTGTTCAGTAAGTTTATGATTCATTCTGTATTACTAGCACTAGTGCAAGAAAAGGATGTGTTTCACAATAATTTCACGTTTCCACTGTTCTTCCTCAGAATAATTGGACAGGTCCCTCAGATAAGAAGCTACAAAAAAGCTTCTTGTGAAAAGCAAACACAATTCTTCCAACAGGTGAAAAGGTTCTGTCATCTTGAGGACACTTTTTGAACACCAGTAGAAGACAAGTCTGCCCACATAATGGTTTTACATGTATTAAAAAAGCAAACAGTTTTTATCCTGCAGGCACAAAATATGTTGCATACACCAATAAACTACAAAGGGCTTCTGTTATGTGTGTGAAAAAGCTCTTTAAGAATGATAGCAAATTGAAGAAACGAATCCCCTCAGAACTGGTAAGGACAGAAGGAAAAAATTTGTATCAAACTCAGGGATCCACAGTAACCAAAATTTAGCTATTCAGAAAGATACCAAACAACCCCCACTAAATCACACATAACAAAGATCAAGGAAGAGACAGAAGAAATTTCAGGTTTTGTCTATCTTGTACTGCCAAACTGCTACTCTTCAAGCTTCTCGAATCTCATTCCTCTCTTTCCAATATTTGCTGTTCTAGTTCTGCTAAAACACGTGTGGTTGAGAAACAAGAGAAGCAGAGGCAAACTTTTTCAGAAGTCTAACCCTCCACACCACAAGAACTTATTCAGTATTTACTCTTTCCCACTGAGTAAATCTTCTGAGGATTAAGAAAATATATTTTTTTTTCAAAAGCCATTTGTCACTAAACTTGAACAAGACACTGCAGATAACTTGATATTTGTTTACATTTTAGCAATGTCCTTTTTTTTGTAATTGGAATTTGAAAGTGTAAATGTAAAGAATACAAAGCAAATCTTTTTCTTATTACAATTTTCACGCTTCCCTGGACATAACAGTCAGCAAGGCACTTAGTTTTCAAGAATATTTTACTACAAAAGCAACAATTTCAGCCATAACTTGCAACGTGGAATAGTTAGGCAGGGAACTGAGGCTGTGAGCTTTTGAAAAGTGAGAGGTCATTGAGAAGGTAGATTCTCAATTTAAGTTTTAGCAAGAGTGGAGAAATAGAAAGTGTCACATTATTTTGACTAAGTCTGTTCTCTCCTGAGCTAATACTTTCAGGGACAACAGTTCCATTTTCAATTAAAACTGGTTTCTGAAGTGTTTCAGATCTTCAGCACCAACTAAGAACAACAGAAATATCAGCAATATCATACAAATCTTGGTCACCATAAAATTATAAAATAAAAAGACACTTTAAGTGGAAGACAAAGTAGTCACCTCATTTCTCCACCATTCCAAGATGTAATTCTGAGGAAAATCATAAACTGTGGGGGATGAGAAAAAGACCAAAAAGAATAAATTATGTGTACTTCTAATTGTCTTTGACCATTGTGCTATTCTAATTATAGTGTAATGAACATTGATATGAATGTCAGGTTTATTTTTATTCATTGCCCTCTGGAAATGTAAACAACTTCTGGGGATGAATTACAATAATAGTTTTCATCTTCCTTATTATCTCCAAATGTTACCTATACATAGTTTCCCACATACAAACTTTCTTTTTTTTAGCAAATGACTGATATGATACTTTCAGCTTCACATATGTAGACGGTTTGAATGTTCACAGAAAGCAAGTGTTCTAGTTACAGACAGAATTATCTGAAAGAAAGGTAAATGAATTCACAGTCAGCTTGGTGTAAATGCAATTATCCAACAAGGTCCCAGGGGAGTTAGGGATATTTCAGCCCCTCCCCACTTATCACAAACAGCAGCATTTTACTAATGGAAAACAATGAGTATTTGCTCAGAAGGGATCACTACACCCATCTGTGCAGAGAAGACACAGAAACACTGTCTAAATAAGCCAACATGGCCACAGAAGCTAACCACCACTTGAAATAGAGACAGAGATCATCAACAGTGCTTTGCATCATTTCACCATTTCTGCCCACATTACTAACTCACAAAGATGAGGCCCTTAAATACACTCAGCTCCCTTTGTGGGAAGGAACAGAATGCAATGTACAGTCCTTACCTGTATATTTTTCTACAAACTGTGTATTTGTGTGTCTAGTGGAATGATATTTTTTGATTAAGTTGCCAGCAAACAGAACTTCATATTATGCTCCCGTCTCTTTGCTTTCTTACCTAGCAGACTACAGTAAATAAGGGTTATTCTGTCATTTTTTTTTAAATTGTTTTTTGAATCTAGGTATTTTTCATAAAGCCAGACTTGTCCATGATTCAAAGGAAACATATTTTTATGGAGGCTGGCACTGTGTTTTGGGACCATCAGTCTGAGGACAAGCATTTAGTTTCAGCCAGGACTCATCCATGCACTCCTGTGCAACCTGCTCTAGGTGAATCTGTTTATCAGCGGGCTAGGCTAGCTGATCTCAAGGTCCTTTGCAACCTCAACCATTCTGTAATTCTATACATCTTCAGACACCTCATAGATAAGGGAAGGTGCTAATCCTGAATGCATCAGAAACAGTAGGATGGGTGGATTAGACCACTACTACATTTTTAGTATTCTTCTCTGGTTGCACTTCAGAACATCCAATCCTAATTCATGTTACAAACAGACAGCCTACCCCTGCTCTCACCCCACTTTTTAAAACCCTCTTGGACATAAAACTCAGAAATATTTCAAAAGCTATGCTTGCTTCTGAGAAAAGTTTAGTTCCTTAAGTTCTTAACAGTTTTCCCTTGTAAAATACCTATTATCAGGGTTGATTTCAAAAGGTGATTTGCAAAGTCTCTTAATTTTAATATCTGTGCTATGCATTTTGTGAAACATTTTCAATTTCTGTAGGGCAATGATCATAAAGAATGGCTTATTCCACTTCACTGGAAATAAGAAAGAAAGAATTCATCATGGCTAGGCTTTGCAAACAAAGATTTGGGAAGGGCTTTACCCATGCTTGCTGCAAGCACGCTGGTGGGTAAAAAGGCCAATGCGAGATAGGCAAGTCCGATTGCAAAAGGCACAGTGGAAGGTCTCCATCATCCATATTTGCGAGGCACGGTTCTTCCTGCATTGCCTTTTTTCCTCCAGGCTGATTCTGCGTGTGTACTCAAAGGAAGCAGCAGTGTTATGGATGGTGTGTCCCCATTTGTCCTGATTGGAAGCCTGGANCAAGCTGACTTCCAGCCCAAAAAGCTCAGCAGCCTCTGCAAATCAGGATGTTAAGCGCTGCAGAGCTGCTTCTGTGTGAGCAACCAGGGCAGTATTGTCAGCAAAAAGCAGCTCATGGACAAGGTGATTCATGGTCTTAGTGTGGGCCTTCAGTCATCTTACGTTGAACAGGCTTTCATTGGTAGGATATCAGATGTAGATGCTGTTTTTTTCATTGAGGTCTGCTGTGGCCCTTTGGAGCATCATGCTGAAAAAGATTGTGAATAGAGTTGCTGAGAGAACCTTTATCAAAGTTCATTTTTCCTGTACAGTAGCTTCCTGTACTGCTAACACCATACGAAAAAAGCTTCATAGAATTTTAAAATAAGTTTTGATATTTCACAATGTACGCTGTTATTTTTTATGTGACCTAGTAGTTTTCAAATGCATTCACAGGTGCATGCACCTGCACATTTGAAAAACTCTCTAAGGTTTTCTAAGGCCACTATCTGTAGAGAAACACTGTTCAGAAGTCCAGGCTTCCATATGTCATAAACACCCAACTTTATAATTTTTTTCTTGCCCAAGGGCTTCCCTTGTGAATGATCAAAGCAGCAGAGATCGCAGAATTTAACATGTCTAGTCTGGCCTTAAAGAACAGGGAAAAGAACAAGGTTTCAAACAAACATAAGTCTAGTTCATCGGCATACAGACAAATCTCCCATTTCAACAGAGGAAGCCTGTATTCAGCAGCTTATATTCAACATAACTGTCTTTGAAACAGAGAGGATTTTAGATGAAAGTCCTCAGACAGAGTGTTAATCCTAGATCCACAATGCACTGAAAAAAAATCTTGCAGTGTAGCTAGAAGAATTACTGGGACTGTATTTAACTAGTAGAGCTCCCTCCAGACATCAAAAACAAAATCAGAAATGTAGATGGAATAAAAAGAACCTAAAGTGCACTCCAGCAAAAGTCCTAGGTTAATATAAAAAAAACCAAAAATGTCGGGGCTGGGGTGGGGGGGGGCAGTCAGAAGAAAAAAGTACTGTTTTGCTTTGACTCAGTATTATCCCTGGAAAATCTTTCTTCATGCCAGTAAAGAGGCGACCACACTATGGCGAAGATCTTCAACCATCACTGTCAGCAAGTCCATAAACTAGTATAGCAAGGAAACAAAGTAAAGTCAGAGCAGAAAAAGCTAATTGTCGAGGAATAAATTTTCATCACTCTAAAAGTAGACAGTCTGAACAATCACAGAATTAGTTACAGGATTGCTGTTTCTATAAGACCTTTAGAAGCCATTCTACCAATAATGCTTATGCATCAGAGCTTTTTCTATAAATTTCAGATTCAGATAGGGACAAATAATCAAGTAATACTCCAAAAATATTAGAAAAGTTCAAGTACATCTCAAAGCCATCCCTCTACCTTGCCAATTTCCCAGTATTATTTGTTTTAAAATCAAGAGGAATTTTTTACATAAATAGCTTTAGTTATTTTTTGCCATTTATCTCTGACTCTACCTCTTGAAGCAGTTTGCAAGTGACTTTATTTAGTTATTTTTCCCTTGACACAATACATCAAGAATATATTCTAGCTTTCTTTTATTCTATAAATTTCCTTGACTTGTGTTTTTTCAAGGAACATGAATGGATTCTTTGACTTCTTTCTCTTTCTAACCCTTAATACTTCATTTGTTCTTTTCTTCACAGTTTCAAATGCCTTCTTTCCCAGTCCAGCTGACATACAGGGTCCAAGACAGGCAAGTAAGATTATATAGAGCACAATAAGCATAGGAAACCAAGGAGAGATAGAGCCTCTTCCAAACAGTGTGTTTGCATGTTGTTTCCTATACTACAGCCATCAAGGAGATCTTTAGTAATATATATGAAAAGATTAGAAAGTCCCTGCGTATAACACAACACTCCATGAAAGGCATCGTAATTTTCATTGTAATTTGCATGAGGAAAACAAATTTCTGAATGCTGAGTTAGCAACCATCACGTGCCAAGGCACCTACTGCTGGCACCTGTTCTAGGGAAGGAAATAGAAGAATCCACCACCCCTGGCTAAACCCATCCATCCTTTCTTATTCATCTACCCCTCACATCATCTGGATCTGAGTCATTATGTCCACCAGAGTGGAAGACCTCAGAGGAAGCCCTTCCACCACTTCCTCAGGCTCCTGTGATGAGGAGATGATAAATCTCTTATCTTTCACCACCTCTTCAAACATTGCTTTCTCCTGGGTCTAATTTCTCATCTTTTCACACATCTGCCAGCACTTGTCAGTCCCCACACAAAATGTGATTTCCTACTTTCTGCCTTTACTTTTAACTTCATCAAAGGCACAGCCTGCCTCAGGAGCACACTGCCTTTTACATCGTGGGAGTTAGGCCAGGCCACACTTGCACCAGAGTGGAATTAAGGTCTGGATCTAGGTAGAGCAAGTTCTGCAGTGTTTAAGAGCATCAGATAGCTGATTTAGTTTTTCTTAAGGTACAGTTAACAGACACTACCGAAGAGTCCCAAGGGGCTGCAAACACACACACACACACATATATATATATATATATAGAGAGAGAGAGAGAGAGAGAGAGTCAGTCATGATCTGAAACAGGCATGACTCTGAACAGTAGAACAGCACTGTTCCAACACCAATTATAATGAAGTTATAATGAAATCTGACAGGAAACCAGTAGTACCAGCAAACACAGATCTTGCTTCCCTTGTTCTGCTTTCATATTCAGTGCTAACAGACAAGCTTCTGTAGGTTACTCCCGATTTACTTGAGGGCAAACATCAAAGTCAGGTCCAATGGAAGGAGATTTTACCTGTCTTAGAAGTTGATTTGCCACTGTTACCAGATCTAAAACGATGCAGCTTTAAGGAATAGCAGCTCTGTTCTATCGCTCCTCAATCACAAGTTGAAGACAAAACAAGGAAATATTTCCTGTTGAGCTTAGAAATAATAGTTACCTTTAGCTGATATTTACAAGCAAGCTATTCACAATCCCTTTCTATCTCTAAAGGTAAATAACATACAAATTATGCAGATGGAATTTAGTACCCAGACCAAAAAAAAATAAAAAATACAAAACTGCCTATTTTAATGATGCTTGTACAACAGATAAGTGACCAAATTCTACTTTTTCTTTTTACCCAGGTCCATTTACTTCCTGCTTATCTTCAGAATACTGCTGTAATAATAATGCCTCACTTTACTCTCTAGCTACTCACCAAGATTTGGTTCTGCCTGTCTGTACACAATGGCCACTGATGTGGAAGCCTTTGAGAGAAATTGGGGAACCACACAAACCACTGAGTATTGTTTACATCAGTGTGTTTTGTTTAAGCTTTGCAAACCTGTAAGAGCCCCACACTGACCATCAAGACTTGGGTGTGTACAGTCATTGATAATATTTCCCTACTATTACAGCAAGACAAGCCAAAACTCTTGTTCACAGGAAACTCACAGGAAGTTCATGCTGAGTCCTGGCAGGCCTGTAAAACTCCTGTGGTCAAGTCTTGTGCAGCAGAATGAAGGTCTGGGGAAAAAAACTACCTGGGAAATAAAACAATGAAGTCAGAGAAAGACATAAGATCTGTACAGAACACCCTTCCCAGAGTCCATAACAGGTACAAAAATAAAAACAAAAAGAAAAAAAAAAGGCCAATTAAAGATAAACTGAAACACTAGTAAGAGGTTTAAGATTTGCTGTAAGCAAACAGATGAATTTAGGCATTGAGAAAAGTGGAAGAACAGGGTAAAGAAAGACAAATGAAAGAGATATAAAGCCTATTTCACAAGAAAGAATGAAATCTGTAAAAAGTTCATATATAAAACTTTGACTGAACTGATGCACCTTTGGATTTCACACATCAGTAGTTATTTCTATGCTCATATAACTCACAAATTAAACTTTTATTAAGTGCATTCAGAACTTTCTATTTTTGCACATTCCAGACACTTCAGACTTTCCATAACTGTCATCTAGAGAAGTCTCAGTCCTGAAGTACAGTGGGAGAAAAATGTGCACTGTCTGTAGATATATAATATATGATGGCTGGCCCCTTTTACTACATTTATCTTGGAATTCTCTTGACACGAACAACCCACTTGTGTTCTACTTTTCTGAGATTTTATTACCAATGCATTCCTCTTGGCTAAGTCTGCTAATGACAATAATAAGCAATCAAAAATACTGCCCTTCTCTTGCCCTTGAATATAGTATTTTCACCTGCCACTTTGTGACTGAATATACAGTATCCTTCATATCATATATATCCAGTCAAACATCTTCCTGCTAAAAAATCCTCTTGCTAAAACATCCTAAGTAATTTTGTGTCAGTATTACCGAGAAATTCTACCATAAATTGGATTTTTCATAACCCTGCCCATAGCTATTTGCTATGGATTATAACTGATTTCAGGAAGAGAGAGAACAAAGCATGTATATAGTATTTCACAGAAGATGCGAAATACCAGGAAATATATAGATATATATATATATGTAGGTAATCCAAATTACCTACTTATGTATGCATACCTAAAATCACATTCAGGTCCAGACTTTTCACTCTTGCCTTTGCATTTTTAGTTACAAAGCAGTTATGACTGAATATCAAATAGCCAGAGGTTGCAGCCTAAGAACTTGCTTTATGTATTCATTCACTTGAATGATGTAATCCATTGCAGTTTATTCAGATTTCTGACAGGAGGATAATGTGTCATACCTCAAAGCCCATTTTATCGAAACATTGGAACACAGATTTCACAAAGACTGTGGCTAGTGTAGCATGTTTCTCAAACAAAATCTCTTTGTAAGTATTTTAATCAACTCTCAATATATTTTTACATTGTACATTTGGAAACTAAATGCAGTTTTCAAGCATTTTAAAATATATTGAAAGTGTCTGCTGTGAAGATCTGGCATAAGTTTTACCTTTTTTTAAAACAATTTTCTGAAGAGACATATTTTCTCCCTTTGTAATATATGATTAAAATTGAGCTCTCTGTTAAAAACCAAAACAACCCCACCAAACAAACAAACAAAACACCAAAATCAAACCAAACCAAACAAAAAACAAGGGGAAAACATTGTAAAAGGAACTGAATAGGGGAAATTATAATAGTTTACAATTGCCCACTAGAGTCTGTATGGCTGAGGAAATGTGACTCAGCCAAGTTGGTTTTCATGGTTCAGTTGTCTAATCATAAAACTAACACGTAATTCAAGAAATTTTTAAATACCATACAACAAGCTCACAGAATTTCACTTAATTCCATATCCTCATCACTAACAAGGCTGATATATATAAAACTTCTAAGTAAAGCCATGATCATTTGAGAATCATCTCCTAGGTCTCACTCACCTTGTCTCAGCAGTATTCACCACCCTCACCCTCCTTCAGCAGCTTTGAACAGAAGTAAATACATCTGGTTTAGCCTGCAGAAGAACTCAAATAAAAGACATGGGATCAAACTCTTTCAAACTTCAGAAACACACACCTATGCTGGATGCAAAGTCACAAAATGAAGTACTTGGTGACAGTAGATACCTGTGCAGTATAGATCTGTCTGAATAATAAAAAAAAAATTCCCTAGTAATTTAAGTAGCTGAAAACAGAGAACATAACAGATTTTTTATGATGAATATTATTGAGCCATATATAAAACCAGTCAAATAGTGAAAATACATGTTCATAGATAATTTCATCATCAATTGATTAAAACAGCTTGATTTTCTGTTCATAAATGTTCTGTTCATCAGTTGAGCTGTTCCTTTCATTCTCTGAGCAATGAGTTTTCTATCAAGTAACAAGCAAAGTAAAATCATTCTCCAAATCTAAGGCTAATGTAATAGGAAATGTTAGCAGGTATTTGTGAAATCTGATAAAAATGAACTAACTCAAAATTCTATGAGAACACCGAACCACACAATTTCTTTCAGTGTCTGGGGTAACAAACACTGTGCTTTTAAACCCAGCCTCTGTGGAGTTAGCATATGCCCTGGCCTTTGAACAAAATGTTTCTAAATTCACAATGTTCACAGCTACAGCACAAAGAATTATAAAGACTCTTGCTGCAAAGGCTTTTAAGCTCACAAAACACGGTGCTGCATGGTTTCTGGCACAAGTAGATATAAAAGTCATTCATGAGTGACTGTCATACCTAGTGAGAAAATACAAAGCACCACAGACTTCAAACCAGTAAATGAAACAGAGACCAAACACTCAAAATGACTTTTGTGAGTCCATAGAGACCCACTGTGACCCAAAGCTCACAGATAGCTTTCATCTGGCTGCTGGATCTACTACCAGCACCACAGTGAATCAGGAACAAGTAGATTTTCAGTGACTTCAGGAGAAAGCGGGTCCCAATGACAGTAAAGTTATTGACTACTTGGTTCCCTCAGAGGAAGAAGTGGAGGCTTTCAGAGGTGGGCCTCTTTCCTGCATAAGAGGGAAAGACTAGCAAATACAAGCACTGGGTATTTGAACACCCACTAAATCCTGAAGAACAGGGACAGGCTTATGACCCACTTTGGAGAAGTCCAGATCACCCACAACAGCAGAGCACAGGAAGCTGGTGGGACTCCCTCCAGTTCAATGAGTTTGGCATTAGCTCAAGGTCTCATTTATTACATCCAATGAATTAATGAAAAAGTTAGTTGAAAGGGGGCACGTCATGTGTTAAAAGGTTATTTGGGCTCCTTCTATAAGCTAATAGACACTTTCAAATGCATATCTAACCTTCTTAAAAGAAATGATACTTCATTTACTCCTGCATTTGCTTTATCTTGATTTGTTAGAGGCCAATGTTTCACTTCTGGATAAGAAGAAGCCAATTCAGGCAAACTGAAGGCAAAGACTTTTTTTAACTTAAAAAAAAATAAAATAAGTAAACTCTGTGATTCAAATCACAGAGAGCAGGTTAGGAATCTTTTTTTTTTTGACAAAAATATTATACATTTATATATAAATGGAGGTAGATATGGATATGGATATGGATATGGATATGGATATGGATATGGATATGGATATGGATATGGATATGCATACACACACACACATGCATATAGGAGAGTTCCTCAGTACAGGTCAGCTTAGGAAAATTCCTGTCTATGTAGCAATGTTGGTTAGAGACAATTTTTGGCAATATTCCTACATTGTCAACAACACTTGTTTAGATGCAGTTACAGGAACCTAACTGAGCTTTTGATGACATAACTACTTCGGTTTAGCAATTCAATGTAAATGACTTTAATAGCAGTTGTTCTGGCAGGTATAAAGTGCTTTTGCTAGACAGTGCAAGTATTTTAACCTTAGCATATAGAAGACACTATCAAAGAAGTATGATGAAAAACTGTGTATCACAGTAGGGAAAGCTAATCTGGGCTCATTCATGGGGGTACTTTCTTCTGTTTTTCTTTTGTGACTTAGAGTTAAAATTTTTGAGAAGTGAGTCCTACTCCCTTTCTTTTCTTTTATTCTGGAGGAAAATCACAACTACATGTCTCTTTTATGAAACTTTGAGAGAAAATTTAAAAGTTTCTCAAAATAAAGGCTAAAACAGCCAAACCAACACCTGTAGTTATGAATGGCCTCTTTTTTGTTTTCCTTGAACAGACAGAGCATCAGCAATTCAAGTTCCTCAGCACTAGCCTACAAATGCAGACCTGGAAGGGATAATTGGAGTGGTAAAAGGAACCACCAGCCTGTTCTTCTGCAGATGTAACAGCTGGAGGAATACCAGCAAGAGGAAACCAGAAATACCCCTATGCACCACCTCACAAACCAGCACGAACCACTTTCAACCATTTTCCTTGCCCTGGAAAATGGAAGAAGATATCCAGTTCCCAACTCTCTTAACAGCAATAAAGTTTGCCAGTGCAAGGCTTATTCTTAGTCCTTTAAAGAAATTGCATGTACCAATAAAATAGCTTCGCAGGAAAAAAAATAAAGAATAAGCAGGCCTCTGAGCAGAGGCGGCAGCAGCAGCCCCAGAGTCCTTGGTGCTTGCAGACATCAGCACGATCAGGGCTGGTAGAAGCAAGGAGGGACAGGACACCTGGCTCCCACTGGGACCAGAGCTGTCCACACCTTCTGGGGCTACAGCAGCCTTGCCTCAAACTCCAAAGAACAAGAGTGAAAAAAACCCCAGCTGCCTAGTCCAAGGACAGCATTATGGATAGAATTATAAAATCCACCTAGAGAGGCCAGGAGACAGTTCCCAATCAGAAAAAAAACTACTGTCTCATTTCCCTGCAGACTAAGGGTAAAACATGCTAATTCTTCTCCCTTCTTTAGGAAGGCAGGTTCACACTGGAGACATTTCGTGGTACTCCTCTATGCATGAGGAACTGAATCAAGCCAAAGCTTATGTCACAAGACCAACACTTATTTATTTTCCACATAGGGTTCCCAGCTTCATCTCTATTTAAAGCAGGCACTCTCCACAACAAAGCTGGCAAAAGACTCCCTAATAATGCATACAATAAATAAGAACATAATACAAAGCCTACATCTGTTTCCACTAATAAAAGTAGTCCAACTTTCTTCAAGACCAAGAAACACATCTGAAAGAAAAACCACACATCCACAAGTACAGCAAATAAATTTCTACAGCTTTCTTTTTTCATTTTTCTTGCACACAAGTGGATGAAAGGTAAAGGGCAACATTCAGTCATACACACCTCAATACCATAGCTCACCTTTCCATTCAAAGTACTTTAAAATTCAATTGCTCTTCAACAATGCAACAAAGTCTTAGAAAAATACTCTTTTTCTGCAGATTCACACCAAAGAATTGGAAAAGCAATCAAGGTAGACATCTGCTAAAAGAGCAGCAATTAAGACCCTAGCAGATATTAATGATACAGGTAATCTAGCCCATGTCTCAAGTGATCCCTACAAGGTAGAGAGAACAAATACACTGCTGAAATCAATTCTTTATTCAACAGATGTTTTTAAATCACAAACTGACTGGTGATTATATGTACTATGTTGTTTTCAAAAAGATTTCCCCCACTCCTTCTGCTTCTTTTTTGCTAAATGGGTACAAAAAGCCCAACTCCATCCATTCTTTAACATGACACATCGGTGTGTTTGTGAAAAGCTGAAAATAGTTGTTGAGAAGCTACACAAAGAAGAAACACAGAGCCAAGTTGAAATTCCATAACAGTTTAAAATTCAATTTTGATTTATGTTTTTCTAATTGCTCAGGCAGTGAGGCTTTAGTGCAGAGATAGATTTCAGGTGCAAATGTTAAAAAGTATTTCTAAAGATTTTATCATCAAGATGTGTATAAAGGGAGTACCTGCTGAAGTCAGAGTAGAGAATATTTTAGTAGTCTATTTACGGTCAGAAAAAAAGCAAGAACCAACTCTCCCACCTTTGCTCACCTTCTCTGTCTATTCTCACATCCTACTTTAGAGTTTACATGTCTTTTGTTCACCACATCTCAAATAACTTCCAATTTGATGAACAAGCACGGTCACCAATGTATCTCTTCATTTGCAATAAAGACCTTGTGGACCTGGAGAGAAAACAATGGATTACTATCCATAGGGCTTGTATTCTGCTATTTTCCTGGTTGTGACTCACAGCTATAGCTTTTCCATATACCATGATGAGCTTGTGAAGTCCTGTACAGAAAGAATGGATTGTTCATTTTAAACTGTACAGTAATTATCAAGTAATGCTCTCCCCTTTGGCACTTCTTAATCATTGTTTCCCTCCATTCTGTCACTGTAGCAAATGTTTGCCAATTAAAATTCAAATTAGACAGTCAAAACAGTCTCACGAATTTTTATTTGCTTGTTTCTTAAATGTAGAACCTTTCCTTCTGTGCCATACTTTCCAGGAAGGTGTAACCATGTACAGCAGCTCATGCATTCTTTTTGGACTTGCCCTTCATAACACAGGTGGGTGCACCTCCTTTGAGGCTCAGTATACTGTGTGCCTGTCCTCAGAACACTGATCAGGGACCTACAGTCAAATTTCAGCAGATTTAGAGTTATAAAAACAACACTTCCTCCTCTAAGTAAGGGAAGATGGGGTTATTTCATTCTTGGGCTACATGTAGCCACGCTAAAGCAAAAGGCAGTTTCTGCCTACTTTGAACTCCCAAACTCCAGTGAAGCAAAGCTCTTGCCAGGCTTCACCAGTCAAGCTGCATGGAATGAGGACACTCATACAGCTGATCCTTTCTGTCCTCTTTGCTATCTTTTCCTCTGACAATTATTTACAGATTAGTTATAGCTTTGCCAGCTGACTGCAGGCAAAGAAACCTCCTGGAATATTCTCGATAAAGAGAAGATGTTGATCAAAACTAAAGCAATTTTTAAAAGTAGGGGAATAATCTTTTGGGCAGCAAACTTTTCTGTGTATATTTACTAACATATTCTTTACACCTCTAAAAAGAAGCATTTGTGTTTCTCTAATGAGTCACAAAACTAAGAGTAGCAGATTATTGTGAGCAGAAAAGGGTAGCAAAGGAAATGAAAAGAATATTTGGTAAGGTTTTTTTCTGTTCTTTTAGATATCTTGAAAGGCACAACCTTGAAACTTGGAAGAGAAAAGTACTCTGAGTCTCCAGTAAAAAGAATAATTTCAACCTTTTTGGTATGCAGGTATTTCAAGTGTCACACAATATTTCCTTGTAGATGTTTTTATTAGACTCTTTTCCAAAGGTAAAACAAATTGTACTTCTTGATCTCACACCAGAATAGCCAGCTTTAAGATTAAAGTGTTTACTCTCCTGTCACAAAGAGGCCCTTGGTCCCATTTTGCTTATCCAGTATTTTCTCCACTCCTTAAGTTCCACTACACATAGTGGAATTAATTAATTCCACCACACATAATAGATTTATTCTGAGTTCTTTTGCAGTAAGTGGAAATGGAACAATGGAAACATATTGAGAGAGAAACTGCAGTTTGAGCCTGTCTCTGAGACATTCCTGTCTCTGGAATTTGCACAAAGGAGAGAGATAACGAGGGGAGGAAATCCATAGAAAAACCCTTTCAGAAGATCGAAACCTGTCTTTGATTGTCATTAAAACAAACTTACAACCCTCTCCTGTACTGCATCCTACCAACTAGACAGAGGATCTGTTCATATCAGCAATGTTTTAAACTGAGCTAACTCAGAACTAAACTTTCGATTTTTTAGAAAGACAGGAAGCGGCACAGTCGAGAAAAGGGGTACACAGGGTTGTGAGAACCAGTTCCAAGTCCGAAAAGGGACATCAGCTGGTCAGATCATGGTGCACATCGCAGAAAGGGACAACATTGCCCTGAGGTGTGTTTTAGGGAATCTCCCTGTCACCGTGTGTGGTGTGGGGGGTGAGGTGTATTTGGGGATTAATTTTTTTCTCTTTCTCTCTAGAACTGTTACTGCAGATGGACTGTCTGATGGACAGGCTGGGAAGGAAGATTTCTTTTCCCAATGCCCACACCTGCCAGGAAAGAAACAGAGAGGTGGGTCCTATCTGACAAGAACCCTCACCAGCCTACCTATAAAGCTGGTTTATTATTATCTCTAAGCAGATTTCACTGATTTGGCATAATTTTAGGTCCTGCCATGCTTATAACAGCAGGTAGCTGGGGCAATAAGCATGAACACTGCCCACTCTGGTCAGTTCCTGCCAGACAATGGACCTTGCCAAAGTCTGGTCACTGCTGCAATGGCCTGGTCAACACTCCAGTGGTGTCAGCCTCTACCCACAGGGAAAGCAGAGAAGGTTTTGCCTCTCAGAATGCAGCAATACCTCATAAAATTAATAATGGGAACTAAAGCAATAAATAGAATTTATATCAAAATATAATGCCTGTCTTCCTCAGAGAATCCAATACTGTTGCTTGACGTATCCAGCAGAAGAGTATCTAGACTTCCCAGCTGCTTCAGAGGAATCATGGTATGTCTTGGGTTGGAAGAGACATCAAGGATTATCTCGTTCCAATCCCCCTGCCATAGGTAGGAACATGGTCCACCAGACGAGGTTGCTCAAAGCCCATCCAACCTGGCCTTCAGCTCTTCCAGGAATGAGGCATCCACAGCTTCCCTGGGCAACCTGTTTTAGTACTTCACCACTGCAACTGTAAATACTTTCTTCCTTTTGTCTAATATAAACTTTTCAGTTTAAAGCCATTCCTCCTTACCCCTATCACCTCACACCCTTGTAAAAAGTACCTTTCCAGCCCTCTTGTCCCCTTTAGGTACTAATACAAGAAAGACAAAACTGAGCAGATATGCACTTGTAGTAAATAAATATTTCTTAATCTTACTTCAAAACCAAGAACACAAAGGAAAGAAAGAAAGATATCTGTGATTGAAAAGAAGGAGCACTGCTTCTTCAGACATTAATATTTCACCAAGGTTTACTTAACCAGTTTCTAAGAAGCTGTGGAGTCTAACCAAATCTTAGAAAAAGTGATTGAAAAGTATTTTCAAACTGCTTACAACCAGTAAATAAGAAGCAAATGTGAGTGACTACAAATGTCTTGATTTGTGACATCAGAGAGTGAAGAAAGTAACAAGGAAAAGCTCTAGGGAAATCTATCATTTTATATTACTACTAAAACAAATCCTGCCCACACAATTCAGAGACCCTTGATCCAAAACACTGGAGACAGCTAACAGTATACCACCACTGTCTTCACAGAGGTGATCTCTAAGGTGTACCAGGTATAGGGCATTCCAGAATCTTCAACATAAAATAGAAATGGACTTCTCTTACGAGAAAATGCAGCTTTCTTCTGTACATATTTGTGCCTCAAATTTACATACTTTCATTTCACAAAGCCAAAGGACTCTCAAGAGACTGGCTGAACAGTATCAAATGCAAAAGAGATTTAATCTTCAGATTTATGGAACTTTAAAGTTGTGAACACTGTAAAACATAGGTCTGTATACTATCTTTTATCTATATGCTTACATTTATTGCAGTCAAGTTTGTAAAAAACTCAAAGCAGATTAAAGGCATGGAAGAAGTATTTGCCTGAATTGCTCATGGTTCTACAGTCTGTTTCAAATAAAAATTGCTTTACTTTGATTTATGAAAACCAAAAACTGATTGATGTAATCTGATTTCTAGTTTCTTTATTTCCTGCCACTCTTCTGCCCCAAATACCTGTGTACTCCTCTTTCCAGGCTTACACTGATACTCAGAGATATCTGAGGGTTCTCCTAGAATATTTAAGGGCAGCATGTTTACATCTCTCAGTACAGAGCATCTGAAGAATTTGCAGAGCAAAAGCACAGAAAAGAAACACATTAGCCAATAAGACTTAAGCATGGCATTAAAACCCAGCAGGTGTCTGTATGAATCAGGGCCATATATCTGAACACAAGCAAGAAATTCTATGTTCTTTTCACACAGGATTTTTTTACATTTAAAGTAGTATCAGCAGAGGCAAAATTTTGCATTTCTTAAATTAACTTACTCTTATTGACACGGCAGATATCATAGATGGGTGACAATGATAAAACTAGAAATCAGAGGTCAAAAAAAATGCTCAAAGCCTTTCCCACATGTACATTATCTGTATGCATTATCTATATACACTATCTAGGCAAATTATCTATTTTTACAACATATGCATTTTAGACTAGTTTAAAATCATACTAAGAAGAATCCAGTTATTACCTGCTTGTTTATGTAAGCACCTCTTTGCTGTGCAAGTCAAGCATATTGCAAAAACCTTCATTGCAGCAGAAAATATCCAAACATGCAAATACTTTCAAACCCCCGAGGGGCCAATAACACTGTCCAAGGAATCAGTCTTGCAGAACGCAGACTTCAAGCCAAAGCCATCTGAACAAATACTTCTCCAGAATTTTATCTTTTAACAACATGATAACTTTTGCAAGCTTCTCGTTTGTTTCCTACTTGTGAGTAGTCACCAAACTTATTATAGGAGTGGGGAACAGAGAGAAGCTGGTCAGTCAGCTATCAGGGACTTGCCTCCAGGTGGAGAAGGGTAGCCAAACAGATGGACAGTTTCAGTTTGTTTATCTAAGAACAAAGAGGGTTGAGTCCAGTCCCCGGCTCAGCTACAAAGCCTTTTAGTACCTTCACATAAGATTCCTACTGAGGCCAGTCACTTGGGAGGAATAAATAAAAAATGTCCACTAAAAATGCTATGTTAAACACTATATATATAAAAGATCATGGCAACCACATTTATTTTTTTACACGTTTTTCCACAAGGTTGTTTGTTTTTCCTTTGGTGCCAAAGAAAAATTCATTCAAATCTCCTATTACCTCATAAGCATCTTAATTCCTGATAAAACAAGTAAGAGGAGATGCAAGAAATTCTTCCTACTCTCTGGGGATGATATTTATTCATTTCCTTTGCTTTATTTCAAAGTGTTGATAGAAGAGTGTTTGCTTCTGTACAAAAGCATTGGGGAGTGCAGACAAAAGAGAGGAACGAAAAAAAAGCATCATTTATTTACCTATTTAGTTTTGATTTAGTTTTATCAACACAAATTTCTGACCTAAAGACACCAAAAAAACCCACAAACCCCACACACCACCAAATTACTAATGTAATTAACTGCAGTTCATGTAATTAGATATATAGTATAACATTTTCCTGGTTTTGCATATATAATGTAGGGAAATTGTAACAGAAAAAAAAGATAGAGCTTTGGACTAAGGTGCAATGCAGAGAGAGAAACAGGGACATAACATTCACAAGGCTGAGTAACTTAAGAGAAGACATTTAACCTCTCATTACTTAGAGACAGAACAGTAAGCCTCTACCATCCTAATTGTTCCTCTGGCTAACATGAATAACTAACAGTAAAATGGCTGGTGTACCAGTTCTGACTACTCCATTCTATACAATTCATAAAGGGTTTTTTTCTGCCATTTTTATATATCCATACTTAATCAATGTCATTTCTTTTGTTTGCCAACATAAAGTATAATGAGACTTTTTTTCCCCACAAAAACTGTGTTTTGTCCAGTTCTTTGTAAGTGTTAAGTCAAACTACTGAACAACCCTCAAAATCCTGAAGCAATGTCATGTGCAATGGCCTCATGACATCCAACTATTTAATCTGAGATGCAATAGAAGTGAAGTGCTGGCAAAGCATATGGACTTCTTTTTTGCAGGACTATGTAATGCCTTAATCTGTATTCCAGCTGCCATTTCTCCATCTTGTCTTCCCCCTTCAGTTTCCAGAACTTGAGAGAATAGACATGGGGTTTTGGTGAGGTGTTGGAAAGAAACAGGGGTGGAATGGAGCTGAAAAAAGATGCCAACAGATCGAGGACCAAGCTTTTCTTCCTTCCTCTCGTAAGTTCTCAACAGGTTGATTCTCTACCTACCTGATATAAAATTGTGACAGTGTAGATGTACCAAGGTGGAAAATAAAAGGAAGGCTCAGAGGAGACTCACCAGCATCATGAGGCATCAAGTGGCTGCAGGAAACCATGGTGTGGCCTGAAAGCCCTGGGCACATATGTCTCTTCCAGGGCTGCTGAGCTTGCACACAAGTCACTAGTATTTCCCCAAGACTCAGTATTGGGCCCAGTTCTGTTTAATATCTGTAATGATGATCTGGATGAGGGAATCAAGTAGGTTCATAGACAACACCAAGCTGTGTGGGAGTGTTGATCTGCTGGGAGATAGAAAGGCTCTGCAGAGGGCTCTGGACAATCTGGGTCAATAGACAGAGGCCAATTGTATGATGTTCAGCAAAGTGTCAAGTCCTGCACTTGGGTCAAAACAAACCCCATGCAGCGCTTCAGGCCTGGGGAAGAGTAGCTGGAAAACAGCCCAGCAAAAAAACACGTGGGGGTGCTGACCAAGAACCAGCTGAACGTGAGCTAGCAGTGTGCCCAGGTGGGTAGCATTCCGGCTTGTATTAGAAGCAGTGTGGCCAGCAGGGTCAGGGAAACGTAAGTGGCAACGAGGTTGCACCTTGAATCCTGTGTTCCATTATGGGTCACTCATTACAAGAAAGGCATTGAGGTGCTGGAACAAGTCCAGAGAAGGGCAAGAGAGCTGGTGAAGGGTCTGGAACACAAGTCACATGTGGAATACCTGGGGAAGCTGGGGTTGTTTAGCTTGGATAACTTTTCCTCAGAGACGAAAGCTCACAGGGATGACCTTATCACTGTCTACCACTATCTGAAAGAAGGTTGTAGCCTGGTGGGGTCGGCCTCTGCTCCCAGGCAACAAGTGACAGTACAAGAGGGCATACCCTCAAGCTGCACCAGGGGAGGTTCAGGTTGGACATCCAGAAGAATTTCTTCAGGGAAAGGGCTGTTAAACATTGGAATGGAGTGCCTATGGAAGTGGTGGAATCACCCTGCCTGAAGGTATTCACACCCTGATTGGATGTGTCACACAGTACCATTGACAAAGTCTTATTGGTCAAAGGTTGGACTTTATCTCAGAGGTCCTTTTGAACCTAAATAATTTTGTGAATCTGTGAAAGGGGGCCCTGCATCTGCCCTGGCTGCTAGGCCTGCTCAGGAGTACAGTTGCACCCTAGTGCCTGACCTCTGTCCAGGGCAGACTGCCATGCAGGAAAGCAAAGGTAAGATTTAGGGCATGTCGGGCCGAGGGCTACCCCAAAACCTACTCTCTGAGCTGATTAAGATGTGCAACAGAGACCCACAGAGCACCTGGAGAGAACACCTACCAAAACCTCAAGGATGACAACTCTCAGCCTGTTATGTTAGAGTCTTACAAGAGGAAACAAAAAAAAGCCAATGTAGTCTTTCAGCTGATGTCAGATCACTGACCCCAAAAATCTTCCTACTCCCTCCACAAGAGGCCAGAGCAGTCTTTTCAGAATAAAATAAAATGTCGATATCTGATCACTGAAGATCTTGAAGGGGCTTGAGGGAGCCTGCTAAGGTGCTTGTCCTGTTTCCCTTAAAGTCAATGGCAGCCCTGGGAACTGACATCAATAATAATCCAACCCAAGGAGAGGTCACTATGTTCAGGCAATGTCTCTGTAGGTAACTGGGCTTCTCACATTTTTATATTTTTTCCCACAAGTAAAATCAATAGATGTAGTGAAAGCACACACAGGCCTGAGACTCTTTTTTCCCCATGAGCCTAAAGAGATGCTGATGTATGGAAGGTTTGCCTACATATATTACTACTAGCTGTATAATAATGTACTATCACTGGGAAGGGACAGGGAGAGAAAAATTTTTTATTCTATGGAAAGAGTTTTTCTCTCAGCCACATCATAATGTGTTTTTCCTTTTTTACTCCTCTTACTGTTTATGAGTATTTCAGCAAAAGTCTTTACTAAAAGATGAAATTGTATCATTACCATTTCAGCGAATGCAAAGCTTTTATTTATACAAATCCTCGTGTTTTTCCATTAGGCCTCTGTAAGGAAAAAGAAGAGTTGTGATATCATGCATATGTACAATATGATATGCATGAAGTACATCTTAAATAAAAAATTAAAGTCTCCAAGACAGATGTAATAAGAGTTCTGCAGTAAAAGCTATCAACATTAACATACTAGTTCTAATTTACTCTACTTCATGCATTTAAATTTATTAACTTCAGGCCATATGTTGGCTGCAGAGTGTGGCTCTGCATTCCTGAGTCAGATGACAATGAACAGTTAAGTTCCAATAAATTGGAAAGGTGAAGTAGTGTAAGCTTAACTAATGGAAGAAAATGATGCAAGTGCAAATCCAATACACCACAATAAAGCAGCAGCAGCACAAAAATATTCCACCATATGTTTCAAGAGCTGGTTGAAGCTTCATCCAGAAAGCTTTGATGTTTCCACTGTAATTGAGAATGTCAATACTTCCAGGGTAGAAAACCTGCTTCCATTGATTAAATACTTGTTTTCCAGACTATATGAAGGAAGAATGTCTGCTTCCTCAAATTCACTCCACACCAGCTCATGTTATGTTGTTCTAGTGCACATAAGACAGAGAACATACTACTGTTCTGTATTCTCATAACATTACAGCTTTAGGTTGAAGGGCAAAGTAGGTGAATGGTGATTTTCTAATTCCGAAGCCATCTGTACTCTCTTTTCATTAGTGCAAGTGGAAGAGTTGTTTAAAAATCAGATGGAATCTAAACATTTTGGCAAATAAATAAAAACATTGCAACTATCCAAAATATACAAAAATTAAGGCTTCATCTATGGTGAAACAGCAGCATACTGCACAGCAAAAACCAGTCAGAAGATCCACAGAAAAACAGGAGTTTTTCACATTCACAGTTCTTAGGGATACCACACCCTTTTTCAGAGAAGAAAAAAAAAGGGAAAGCTGACAATACTTGAATATCACAAAATAAACAGCTCTAATGCTTCTCTCCTCTGGTACCATGTCTTCCACTTGAAAAAAAGCTGCACAGAAGCTGCCTGCAGTACCTTAGGCATTGTGAGCAGAAGTAAGGAAATGAGTCCACCAGGAGATGAAGACCAACATATTGCAATGCAAAACAAGGTAGCATTGTGGTTACAAGGAAAAGTAATGAAGTATCAAAATGCTTTGAAAATTTTTGGGGTGTAAATCCACATACAGACAGTGAAACAAAAAGTAGCCCAATTTTCCAGAAGTTGCTAAGCACATAGGACCTCCTCAACAAGAAAAGTCCAAAGGTGTTTCTTGGGAGTCCAAATGTACAAATCTCTGTCTGTAGAATTTGGGGACACCCTGACAAACAAAGGCCTTAAACAAACTGTTTTTCCATCAGGACACTGCAGGGGCCAGGAGCACCTGGGGCTGTCCTGGGGGCAGTACCTCTTCTACTCCCAGCGAGGAGCAGGACAGTTGGGGGTCTCAGGGCAGCCACTGGTGCCTCCCTGGAGATGGGCAGGCCAGGCTGGGGTGTGGGCTTCGCTCTTCAGTGCTCATGGCTGGGCACAGGGGAGCTGGAATTCAGCCTCGCTGCAGTGTTGCTGAGGCAGAGGCTGACATCCCTAGGAGGCTGACATGGGGCCCTGTGGTAGAGGAGGCTCCAGTATGCTGAAATGGAGTCCTGATTAGGGCAGGGCAGCAGCAGTCCTCAAGAGAGTGGACAAGGAAGAGTCAAAGTTGATTGTGCCCCTGAAGCCCAAACATTTCATATTGCATCATACTTTGGGTGCACTTAGCAGCAATCTCTTTTTTTCTCCTTCTGCCTTCCCCCCCCCCCCAAACCCCCCCCATTGTTTTTTTTTTGCTTTTGTTTTGTTTGTTTGGTGTTTTGGTTTTTTTTAAGGTTCAGAAGGGAGTGTGCTTTCAAAGCAGGTCTGAGCTCCACTTTGGTCTGCATCATTGAGCAGTCTCACAGCAAGATCCCTTGCAAATGAAACTGACCTGGCAGACACACACCAGAATCACACCTAATGCTCTGTGTCTGTGAATGGCCATTCAGTGTGCAGGCTGAAGCTGAAGGCAGTCTGAGGCAAACATCCCTGAAAATATGTACACCCTGCATAGCTTCTCCTCAGCGCTACTTTGTTCTATAGATCCTTTCCCATTTGGTGGCATTGCTGCAAACCACCTGCAGTAAACCTTCATGCAGTACACAGCCCTCTACTTCCCTCCTGCTCCCCACTAAGCAATTGATGGGATGTGTCCTAATTTTACAGCTCCTTGACAGATGGGAAAAGCCTGAATTAAAGTGAACTCTGTGAAGATCTGTAGCTAATGCCTGTGATATTAAAGACAAAAAAACCCACTCCCTGCATATGTTAACACAGTTCTACTTTGCATAGTTAAAAATAGAGTTAGTCTGACTTTAGGGATCTGAACTTGGTCATACTGTGCAAACACACTAATATCTATTTTTTGTCAAATTAAAAATTATTCTATCTGTGCTATATTTCTATCATAAAAGGCCAAGGGACAGTTATACTGAGAGGATTAAAGGTAAAACCATCCTGAGGCAGAAAGTCAATTAATGTTAGCAGAGAGAGTCCTTCAGTCAGAGACCCCTGAGGCACTATATATAATGCCAAGAGAAGAGCGTCCTCCCTGAAGACCTCGGCATATAAAGAGATGTCCAGGAAAATGGTGAGAACTGATCAAGAATAAGAGAAAAAAACACTAAGGAAAAAGACACAGCCATAACCTCCCCATCTGTCAGGAGGACAGCCCAGAATGGCTTAATGCTGCTGGTCAAGGTGGTGTGGTTGACATGCCTCATGAACCAAAGCATATAGAGACACATCTGTATGCTTTTCTTCTCCATACCTAAACTATTCCTCTTCTCTTCCCCTCATCCCACCCACTTGCAATAAAAATTAAAGTGCATGTATGACTACTGCAGAATAACACCATAGTGGTGAGTCTTGAAACAAGAAAAAGCAGTGTTCCCATGCTAAAGTTACAAACCTATCTTCTCCTATACTTCTCCTTGCAGAACTTGGGACAGAGACATCTGATCCACTTTACAGGATCTGATGTACTGCACACCATTCACATGCACTTCAGCAGCACTAATCAGTACTGTACCTGTTTTGATTAGGTTGCATGGCACCCTCCAGGATAAATTTTACACAAAATCAATATTTAAATAGACACCTCATCAGGTTTTGTTTTCCTCATGCCATGAAAATTAATATATTAGGAGGGAAAGTTAATGACCAGGATAATCATGTTTGTTGCAATCCTCTGCAAGATTTAGTTCACAAGAAAAAGCTCACACATCTCATTTCCCTGTCATGACTAACCTTTTGTCAATGTGAAAAACACAGATTTCTGTCCTTTACCTTCAGCTGGCAACCAAGCACCATGCAGCCCTACACACTCTCCCCTGGTTTGGATAGGCAAAGAACTGGAAAAGTAATAGTGAGAAAACTTGTGTGTTGAGACAAAGACAGTTTAATAGGTAAAGCAAGAGCTGTACACTCAACCAAAGCAAAACAAGGAATTAATTCACTGGTTCCTGTGGGCAGGCAGGAGTTCAGCCACTCTCAGAAAAGTAGGGATCCATCACCCATGATAGTGACTTGTGGACACAAATGCCATGACTGAACATCACCTTCTCCCTCCCTCTTCCCCAGCTTCACATGCTGAGCATGATACCCTATGGTGTGGGATATCCCTGTGGCCAGCTGGGGTCAGTTGCCCCAGCTGTGTCCCCTCACAGCATGTGCACCACCAGAAAAGAACACTGCTCAGTAGCAACTAAAGCATCCCTGTGTTATCAATACTGTTCCCAGCACAAATCCAAAACACAAACTCATTCTAGCTACTGGGATGAAAATTAACTATATCCTAGTCAAAAGCAGCACACACATGAAAAATTTAAGTGGTACAAAGCGTATGACCTAATTCAACTGCACAAGTACATGCAGCACCTGGCTTTTGTTCTTTAAAAAGCACTGCCAAAATATAGGCTTCAAGGCATGAAAAGCAAAGAATAAACACAGAAAGAAATCCCAAATCATAATTTTTACACATCCTCACCTGTTAAAAAGCTCTATTCTATTAAGATATTGCCATTTTCTGTTATTTAAGCTTGGAATATTTGGCAGCTTGGTTCTAAAAATTTATGTTCTTCACTGTTTTGTCACACTGGTTTCATTAAGATAGTATTATAATTACAGATCTCATGGTATTATAATTACAGATCTCATGGCTCCAAACAAAAACAGGAATATTCTATATAAACACAGACACCCCCAATATTACTGATAATTTGATTTATATTTTCACTTTCACATGATTTTTAGTGCCATAATATTGAATATTGGCCAAAAATTTTGTTCATATATTGAAAAATTTAGAGAGGAAACTAGTGTAGATTGTTAAGTAAACTAAGAGCCATTGAATTTTTATTGTGTGCATATATATACATGCACATGTGTATATATTTTTTATCCTGTGGTGAATTTTGACATTGACTTTGACATTAATTTTATTCTTGCTAATTTTTGCAACAGACTGCTTCATATAATGCTGACATAATCCCAGATGTTCAAACAGTGTAAACATTGGAAAATTAAAAAAAAAATACTAGCTGTAGATTAGTGAGCATGTATATTACATACCAACGATGTAAATCTAAATTTATGTCAAGTTTACTTGAAAACTTCTCTTTCTTTTCCAGATACTAATGTCATACATTAACAGAAAATATAAAAGTCCCTTACTTGACATTAGGTACAACAGCATTTCTTAAGAGCCAGCCCACAGAGAAACACTTGGTGCATTGGCCTTGTAGAATGTACTGCACTTTCTTCAACTCTGCATGCACTGGTGAGCACCCTAACAGTAGTTAGATGAATCAGTCTGCTTCTGATGATTTTTCCCTGTTAATGATGTATTTAAAGCCATTAGTGCATTTCACACAGGGCAAAGCAATACTCCGAAGAGGACTTTCAAGTAACTTCTAACTTAAGCTGCAAACTACTCAACAAAGTAGATACGAAAGTTGCTGACTGGAGGTCTTGACTTCAATACCTTTTTATGCTTTAGCTCTGCAGAAATGAAAGGACTGATACAAGAGCTACTAGATAAACCATGCACATTTTTATATGCAGGTGTCAGTCTTGATGACAATAAGGATTCCTTCTGGACTGAAATCTTTGGAACCAATAACAACGGAGGGAACCACAGCTTCACAGAGGGTACTACTAAAACAATAATTTTTTCTTTCACTGTGGTAACAATCACCAAACAAAATTGACTTAGCATAAAACTTGATTTGAACAGCTTTTTCAGCAATGTAATACATAATACCCAAAAGAATTCTCCTAAAAATGGCAGCAGATCTTTATCTGCTAAGTTATAAACAAATTTGGACGCAGCAAGATGCAATCCACCAGTTTGCTCAAAATGTGATTTTATTTTTTTTTCAATGTTCAAGGATGTTCAGTCAATATTTTTTTCATTTCATGTCTCCCAGTACAAATAGGAAGACCAAGAAAGGAAGAAGGGAGACTTGGGAACCCAGAGAATAGCACACAGCCATGCTTACTCACCCACAGCTACTACCACCATTTCCCCCCTGCCTGCAAATGGTAGGAGTGAAATGCCTGAAGAATGACTGAACATGAGGTCTGGCAGGAGCAGGACTATATGAAGGACAAGTGCTGGTAGCTCTCAGATTAGTCAGTCACCCTAGAACACAGCTCTGTGCAGCTTCTCCAGGCACCCAGGTCTCAAGACAGAGGCAATAAATCCCAGTAAACCACACATGTGCCACAGGAAGGAGAGACTTCCTGTCTTCTGCAGGATTAGCAACTACAAGCTCCTAAATAATACAAAAAAGTACACCCAAAGCAATCACAAGGCCACCAACCTGGTGGGCATGCTGAAGTTCCAGTAACTGGCATGCCTTGTAATAAGTATCAAAGCACAAAATCCTACTCAGGCAACAGGGATACAAGAATCCTGGGGCCAGGAAGCTGAACAGGCTGCTCAGTCTAACACTTCTCTACACATATACTTACAAGAAGCTGAATGCAGAAGTACAAACTGAAATTGGTTTTGTTTGAATATAAAATCATCTTCTATAACACGTCTGAGATTTGCAACACTGATGACACAATAAGGAAATATTTTCTTAGAGGTCTGACGTAAAAAAGAGGTGTTGGAGACCCTGAATTCTGCTTGGAACAAGAATCGTCAGCAGAAGTCTACTTAGAAGTGATTCAAGGAAGACTTTCTATAGCATTCATCTGAACTCAGTAATAACTGACCTGACGAAAAAAAAAACCAAAAAAAACCCAAAAAAACCCAAGCCCATTCTTGTAAAAATTACCAAGGAGTTTGGGAAACCAAAGCATTGAGAGAAACTCTAGATGACTTGATAGAGACACTTCTGCCTGTCGGAGAACACTCTCTGAAAGGCTACCAGAACAACCACGATGAACAGTTTATCAATACCACAAACGGACAATTACCTCAGAACTCACAAATTCATGTTTTATCCCTTTGAACTTGTATGCTGTATTCTGATTGGTTGCGGTTGCCCGGTTACCGTCTTCCCATTGGCTGTATATTCCCTATTTCCCATTGGCTGGCTGGTGATGCAATCCCAGCGTCATCATGTGAGGCTGGCCACTCCCCATCTGTATTCCCCTCCTTCCCTGTAAGCCCTTCCCCTCTTGCCGCGATCCGCCCCCAAACTCCTCCCACTTTCCAAGCTCCTCCCTGACCCTATATAAGTCCCATGCTCCCATGAATAAAGAGTTCTAGCCCCATCCCACCATCGGCTGGGATCGTCTCCTTTCTTTCCTCCCCCCTCGGTACGCGGCATCTGCCCTGTCTAACTCTCTTTGCAACCAGTTTTCCAAGTCAAAGAATGCAACCTAGGAACTTCTGATAATCCTGTTTATAAAATCTGCAATGAAATTTGCCTATTACTATTTAACACAGAAGGGCATATTAAAAGAACAGTAGTCAAATCTGACTTCCAATATGGTCTTTAATTTTCTGATTTTTTTTAAAGCTTCTTCCCATCCTATTTCTTACAGCTAATGTTACACATACTCTCTGTTTATTGCATTGCCCTTTTTATTTTATTAATAACTTTAAAACCATTATTAGAAGCGTTTTCTGTTTGTTAGGGGACAGAGGAATGTAACTTTGTTCCGATTTGCTTCCAAAAATTATATCTAAACTATTATCAAATCTGTTAAAAACAGATTGATTTTTCTTTCACAGTTTTCAGAGCATCTGCATGGAGAATTGATCAGAGCTAGATTTTCCATAATTTAAAAAAAACTTTACAATGTCTGATACTTTTTCACTATAAAAGTTTAAGTAAAATTTCAAAATTTCTTATAGTTATACAGGAATACAGGGGGTGGGTATTGAATAACAACTACAAAAATATTTTGTTACACTAAAATGTTTAACATCAGTATACTGGCTTGCATTCATTTTGATATGTTCAATATAAATGCATCACATCCTCATTTCGGTTTCTTACAGTTTCTCTAGAAAAGAGGAAAATACAGAAATATCTAAAAATAGCTTTTGTAATTGAAATTGCTACAAGATAGTTTATTGTTAACAGGAAGTAACTTAGGTAATGTGAAACTAGGGACACAGGCAATTTATGCCTATGAGAAACTTGCATGTAGCTTCAACAGAATCTGAGGATTAGTGGTAAAATCAGAAATATATCTCATTTGAAAAGAAAAACAACAAACAAACAAAAAACAAACCAACCAAACAAAAACACCCACAAAAACCAAACAAAAACAACAAACAAAAGAAAAACAACAAAACCCACACCTATAGAAATGCTACTTAATAAAAAGAGATTTTACCATAACCCAAATACTAATCATGAGACTATTCAACACTATAAATCCCTTAGTTAGCCAGGTACCATGTGAAATAATGTTTTTAAAATCTGTAACCACTGCTGTTAAGATCAGAAAATACAAAACCAGGTAAAGTGGATGAGAGCTAAAGAAGTGAAATAGCTCACAGATGGACAGTCAGCTTGCAGCCAAGGCCCTGGAAAACATGGGCAGAAGTCTGTTCTCCTACAGACTTTGCATAACTCTGGACAGTAATTTGACATACAGCCTTGCAGCATCTGAGACAATCTGTCAGGGTTGAAGTTTCATGATGTATGGTCTGCTGAAAGAGGGGAAATTCTGCCCTTCTTTAGCAACAGCCACCCGTGGCACATTTTTGTTCACTGTCTTACTCCACCATAGATGCTTACCTGACCATTGCAAGCTGGGGAGGGAAAAATCCTTGCCGAAAACAACTCAGTCCTTTGTTACAGAGTTAATTGTCCTCTGATTTAGGGGCCTCAGGCAAGTGTGCCATCAGTGCCATCAAGCAGTGCTGGTACAAGAGAAATGGTGACAACACAGAGCTAAGACACAGTGAATCCTCCTTTTCACAGGCAGACTGGCACTACCACAATGCACCCGCCAGGACGGGCATCTCCCACCTCCTCCTGCAACCTTCATCCTGTCCAAACTCCTCTTCTCCAGCCACTGGCACCTTACATCTTTCATCTCACCTGCTCACAAGACAGAAAAAAATCCCAATGTCAGTCAAAAAGAGTCAGATGATTTTAGAGAATTAAATAACAAGTGTTTTCTTCCTTCATTTTTTTTGCCCAAAACTCACTAGGGAATTTCTCACAGACAGCCTGGCTGTGGGGTGGGAACATAATTTTTAATGCTGACTTGGTAGGAGATCAAGGTGGTGTGGACCACAGAATTCTACTTCTTCAAGCCAACCTATCTCCAATCCTGAAAAAAACAGAACCATAAATAAGAGAACCATAAAAAGAAGATAATAGTGCCTCTCTTTCTTTGAGAGACGTTATGAAGATAAACATTAAGGATTATGAGATGTTCAAATACTATTGTAATAGGGGAGAGAAAGGTAGCTAAGATAGATAAACTGCTATTAAAAATGCAGGGAGATTTTAGAAAGAAACATCCAGCAATGAAAGAGCACAGTACTTTTGTAGTTACTATTTATGTGCCATCTGTGAACAAGAAAAGTACTTAAGTCAGTTGTGTTCACTCTTGAGCTGGGCAAATAATGCAGAATAGCTACTTGTAAACTCTCATCCAAATGTAAATTTTTCTTGATTGCCTTCCCATTCTGTTGACCCATTTTACATATATACTATAATACAGGTACATTCTTGTTTGTCAGAACAGTCAAATGTATGGAGGGAACATGCATTTCTGAAGTATTTGATAGCTCCTCTGTGGGTTTGAGAGTCAGACACAGAGGGGAAAAATACCACCTGACACAGAATATCCATCACAGAGAGCAAATAGCAAGTTTGGTATAGGAAATAACTAACATAATAATTATTACGGTGGCTGCATGCATCCAGCCAGACAAAATATGTTTTGTCTAAACTATTCTCATGATAATTTTTTTAGTAACAAAGGCTTCTGTTCATGAGAGTTTCTCCCCAGATAATTCATTATCAGAATAAAAAGACCATATTCATTGAGCTGCTTTCTTCAAATAGATTTTCTCCAGCTCAGAAACAATACCTCCAACAATACTGTGAGACCATAAAGACATAGTAAGATGCTATAAACCAAGCCTTGATTTGCTTGTACTGTTGCTGTGCTGTTCATATGGCTTAAGTAGCTCAGTGACAGGGTGTCTTGTGAGAAATAGGAAAGATTTAAGGTGAAGTGAGATACAAATCCTGTTCACTTAAATGACTTGGGTATTTTTACAGGTGGTGTTCAATTGGAAAGCATCCCTGCTGCTTAGAAGAGAATTCACAGAAGGTCACTCTCTATGAAGAAAAACACAAGAGGAATGACAAAAATGAGGTATAATCACCTAATAGGAAAGAGTAAAAGGCAATACAATTTCTTTTTCAGTAATGAGCTATGATGTTTAGATTCCAGGAAATTTTTCTGTTTAAATTTCTGTTTTCTCACATAAGTGCAAAAATTCCCAGGGCTCCATTTCTGCCCACCACATTCCTTAGTCACCATTTAGCAATCAAGAATATCATCCCTATGTGAAAGAAAAATGTTTTACAGAAACACAAAGGGTCTCTGCCTGATGAAGTTCTTTGTGAGATGCCCTACAAGTGTCATTCTCTCATTAAATGGCCAGATCAACATGTTTCAAGAAAATTGGTTTTATGTTTTTGTTTTGTTGGCTGATTTTTATTTTCCAGAATTATAAACAAGGTTATTCAGTATCCACCTGAGCAATCAGTTTTTGTGAGCTAACAGAAAGTGGTTTTGAACACTCACATTTTCTATCCACCCACCTCCCCCCCCGCAACAGCTTCATTAGATTGGCAAGGGTTGGTACATGCTTCCTTGTAATTCTCATTTTGTCAGCACTACAATATCACTGCAGTATCTGCCACAAAGATACCAAAAAAAAAAATGAGTAGGAAGAAGCTGTCAAATAAAAAGGGGTCTTAAAGACTGTAAATCACCATAGTATAAAGTATATGGTGGGAGTAATCATTAAAAACATATCAATCAGATGGAGCAGTTTCATTAAGAAGAGAAATACCAAAAGAAAAAAAAATGCTGATGTTTAAGGTCTTGAGCACTATAGAGACAAATGCCACTAAAAATGGACCTGGAGACACTGTATGAGGTGGCCCAGTGGCCTAGATCAGCACGAACTTCTTCAGACACTACTCCTAATTGGGCTTTTATTTCTCACTGTAAAAGAAAGACGTCGATTTCACAATTCCATTCAGTACCCTGGCTTTCATCGCAAAGGAAAGGTTTGTATTGTATTACACACTTGCTGAACTAGACCATCTTCAGAGCATTTGTGTGCCTGCTAGGCAGATGGTACGTCCCTCAGCTGTTGGAATACAAAAACTCTAAGAGTTCCTGAAAAAATGAGGGAAATAAAGAAATAGTCAAGAGGAAGTGATAGAGCAGAAAAGATCAAGAGGGCCCAGCAGTAGACAGTTTCAAGGTACTTTCTTAATCAACAAATCCATACATGCTGGAGGGCAAGCCTTGCACAGCTCAACTCTTGTTTTGTAACTGAGGTTGTCTCTTACCCTCATATTACACATCAAAGAGAATGATCACGAAGCATTTCTTTTGCAGTACAACTATACAGCACTAGGAGAAACAGAAATAACAGGGTGTTTAGAAACCTTGTAAGTGCCAGAGCAGACCAGAGCTACAGTCATTGGCTAATAAAGCAATATATCCCTGTGACTCCTGACTTCATGGAAGATTTTCTGCTACACATGAATACAATCTGTGTAGGTCACCACTACTACGGATAGTCTTCAACAGCAAAATCTTTCCCAGTGTTTTTGGAAGACATCCTTTACAAGGTTTTTAGTCCTAAAGTATAAACCTACTTTTTTCATGGTCCCAGAGCAGGTTGATGTCTAGTATTACTCGCAGCAATTCTGAAATCTGGGTGTCAATGCTCTTCAACAGGAGGGATTTTCAGCTCATCTCAGCAGGCATGTAGAAAGCTTAACTTGGAAAAATATAGAGCCTATGTTTAAGGCAGAAAATGACAGTTTTAAAATTTTTTAAGGACTAACCTTACACCCACTGCAAAAACTGCAGTCCAGGAATAGAACTGATACTCTGAAATGCAGTTGGTAGGGAGTAAGGTATTTGAGATTTGTTTGGATTTTACCCCATTTTTATAGCAAACAATTAACATTTAATTGGTTAACCAGAACCTCCCAGGGCATGGCTGTTCTTCAGTACAACAGTGTCACAAAAGGAAGGAAAGAAACACTGCTTTCCCTGAAGAGGTTTCAGAGAAACCACATTCCCTGGTTCAAAAGCAAAACCATCTCTTTCTTCAGAACTAGAGAACAGCAGCTTGCAGTTGATTCCTGTTGAGTCTGCCCCATAGTTGTATGGGCATCTCTTCACAGTCTGCCTTCAGTGCTATGAAAATTCACTAGACTCTAGAGATTTTGAAAACCAAGTCACCACTGGGTAGGTTTTTGTTTTTTTAATTGTCAAGACTGATAAACACACGTGACTACCAGAGCTGGTCACTTAAAGTTAGCATAATGTGCATAAATATGCATGCATCCTTATTTTTCTATTTGTTGAGATTGATTTATTATCAAATAAATAATCAAAATAGCCATGAAGTTCTGCATCTCTCCTCCCTGGTACAGCAATATTCATGCAAAAACAGCCAACACCTGAAAGCGATACTAATATTTGCAGTCTATGAAGCTGAGCAATGGATGCACTTTTCCTGATGAAATTGTATAAAATATTGTAGACAAAAGTTCTCTTTGTCCTTCCATATTTTACTGTAAAGATATATACAAACACTATGGAAAAAACTAAGAATAAAGTATGAAATACAAGGATTGTGATAAGGGAGAAAGCTTTTGTGTGTTGAAAATATCTACAAAATACCTGCAAAATAACAAAAAGAGGAAAACACAAGGTATAAGGTTTGGTTAATGGGGTTTTGGGAGAATGATAAAAGATACAGGAGTAAAAATGAATGTGTGCTGAGAAATCAGAAAGCAGCAGACTACAATATATATTAGTCTGTTCATTTACATGACAGTGATAATGGAAACAAAATAAGCAAATACATTAATGTCAGTCACAAGGGAATGGAAAGAGATTTTAAAAATACATTTAGTCTGTTAAATAAACAAAGGGAAACAATCATCAGTGATTACAAACAGTTTAAGCAAGCAGTATTTAATAAACTCAATGGCTTGGAGAAGAGAAGCCTTTTTAAAAGTGATAAAAAGCAGCCTCTTCACTGTGGTACCAGTTAAGAACCTTCTATAAAACCCTGAGGATCAATTTGGTCCCACTGTAGTAAAATGGACATTATCAATTATTTCAATTCTGCTCTCTAAGTATCAGCTAACATTCACCTTCCTTTGAACACAATAGTCATAGATCCCATTTTACAATTTTTGTTTTCATCTTCCAGTAATTATTCTGGTGAGGGCAATGGCCTAATTCTGCTGGAATTTTTGAAGTTTCTAGGTGGAAACTTGACATGAAACAAACCCCTCTAGAAATGAAGTATTATGATCAGAGACTCAAAGTTCCAATGAAGGAATTATACTCTTAATGTTTACACCTAGACATGTGTCCTCTGTTTTCTCATGCATCTACCTGTCAGGCGGTCGCTCCCACCTAGGGCAGAGTTAGGTCAGACTGGGCTATCACAGATAAACATCAGTACCAACAGGCTCAATGTACCAGTAGGGAAGAGAGTGCCTCTAACAAAGCACCAAGCATCATGGAGCGGAGTACTTGGTATCCCATTGCTAAGTCTGACCTGTCTTCATACCTCAGTCCATCTACAGCCTGTTTCCTGCTGATTTCTTCTGTTGCATCCAGTCCACACACAAAAAGGACTTGGAGAAATGCAGTTCAGTTCAATTCTGGATAATACAGCAGGGGAAAGAATTTTAAAAAAAAAAAAAAAACCAACCAACCTACAAACCTACAAATAAATACAAGAAACTTCCTAAAGAATAAGTTAGGAGTGTTGTAACATGTAGTTATTGCTTTAACCCCTTCTCTGGAAATCAACTGACAGAGCTATAGGAAGGAGATGTACTTCCATTTAGTCTGCCTCCCACGGTGTGTAGGCTTCCACCTCCGAATAACCTGAGCAAGTCTCTCTCCAAGCGTAATTCTAACTCTAGCAAACCTAGCCAACAGCAAGCATGCATTTCTTACAGGTCCTATGGGGACTTACTCAAAACACTTTACATACAGCATGGTTTAACAAGCTGGAAAGAGCAGGGAAGAAAATGGAAGTGCCCTATGACGGCTGCTTGAGCTCCAGGGTTGGGGGGCAAAGCAGAATATCAAGCTTACTTCAAAATGCTTTTCCTTCCAACATTCCATAAAATTCCTGTTAAAACACTGTACTACTCAATTATAAAAAAAAGGCCAAAAAAGACAACAAACCCCCCCAAATAATTTAAAAAAACAACACAGCAAAAAAAAAATAGAAAAATCAATCATCTTCTGTCTCTGCACAACTTCAGCACACTAATCCACTCCTTTCCTACAAGTAATGTCCTACCATTAAACATATGAAAAAAGGATTCTTTTGCCAAGAAATACGATTTTGTTAAAGCAAATTAAGATAGGATAAAAGTTGATGTGTATTGTACCTGACCAACAGAGAATAACCATTCCTGAACAAAACAATGTCCCACAGCTACCCTTACAAAAGGCCACCCAAACAAGCTGGCTGTGATAATGCCAGACAACAGTAGAAGTTCCAGCTGGCAAAAAAAGACAGATATCCAGCACTGAGAACAGAACAGCTGAGGGGACAGAGTTTCTACTTGTCCAAACCACAAATACAATCTTAATTGTTTCAATGCTCTCTGTAGCTTCAGATGTACCACTCTCACCCTGCCTGGATGTTCAAATACTCAGTTTTAGCTGGGAGAGCACAGCTTCTGAAAACAAGCAAGACAATTTTCATTGAGCCTCCCTCATTAATTCTATTTTTACCCCTCGTCTTCTCAAGCATTCTTAGAGAGCTGAGCCTCGGGGGTCACTCCTCCACTCCCACACTCCCCGTGCCCACTGTCACACAACCTACTGCAGGGTGCACTTACTCCTTCCACTCTATCTCCTCAGGTAGTCAGACAGCAGAAAGATTGAAACCACAGGTTCCAGGAGAAACACAACGGAGAGAAAGCAGGAAGGGAAAGAGGAGGAAGAAGAAAAAAAAAACACAAAAACCCAAGAGCACTGACATAACTCACAGGAGACTGATTAAAAGCAGTAGTAGCTGGATTCAGAAACCCCAGAAAAAAATCTGACCAAAAGGGTCACTCCACCTGATTCAATTTAAGTACTGCAAAAAGGACATTTTTGTTTCTTGCTACTGAAGAGCAGGTTCAATAAGTGCTCTAGAAGAAGTGCTTCATAACACCCCTCAGTTTTTTGCTCCTTATTACCTTTATCACTTTGAGCACCAGACATTCCTCCTCTGAGCAGCAGTTTGGTACATTCTCTCCCAAGCTCCCCCTGCTTCCCAGTACTTCTCAGTTGCCCTACTACGTGCCATGGTACCCACCTGTTGCAGAGATTACAGGTGTGTTTGGGGTAATTTCTTCAGTGTGGGTTCCCCCTCCCACTCCACCCCCTTCCCTGACTTTTACCAGAATACATAGTGTTCTGTTCCTAACTGCCTGCTATTCAGGCAATATGAAAGTATCGAAGTAATCCAGTTTAAAGATACTGTGGTGAACCAGTCACAGGAAGACAAGAGAAAAGGACTGGTGCAAAATATCACCATGTGGCAAACCTGGAAGTTACAGATATAGGAGGACTCTGACAAAAAGGGGTGATTGGGGACATCACAGCGAAGCAAAGTTACAGCTCTGAGAAGAAATAACCTATTATACAAATACAATGAACACAATTTACCCTAGTTCTCCAGATCAATCTAACCTGAGCATATGCTGCTGTAGTTACACTGTGACTGTTGTCAGTGTCTAGTGCTGCACCTATAAAGAATAGAGGAAAAATTAAACAAGTGAGCAAATGACATGGAAAAGAGGTGGTGGAGCACAGCAAGTTCTGTTCCAAGTTTAAACTCTGCAGCTCTTTCTTTAAAAAAACCCTTTTTTTTTTAAAAAAATGGGATGTAACATGAATATCTCGATGCATTTAGGAGAATTGCAGCAATTTTTCCATACTATCGTTGCATGACTATTTGTCTTCTTTTACTAATGCCAGCAGTCTTAGATAAAGACTCCAGAGAGAGGGGAAAAAAAACTTGCTGTGAGACACACCAGCAGAAAAGCCGTTTACTTCAAGTGATGTTTCTATGGGTTTATACCACTATAGCCACAAGACAAATCTGTATCACACAGCAAGGTAGAAGGGGAAGGAGGAAGAGACAGGAAGGGAAGACAGAATGTTTCTCTATCCATTCTCTGCAATAATATCAAACACTGCTGTATCTCTGCCTCATCTCACTGGAAAATGTTGACATTTTAAAAATACTTCATTTTTGATAGTTATATATGCAATGCTGTTCTGTAAATACAGGTATTATAGTGCTGACCACAACACTGTTGCAACACCATATTAAATTAATCCCTTTATGTACCTTCCAGAGTTGCTGGCAATGTCTTGACAACATTTGGGGGTGACAGGAGTTGTTACTCATTAACCAGCTGCATAATTAAATACATAGCACCTACCACGACTTAGTAAATAGAGAACAGAAAGAATATGGGGATTGAATTCAGCTGTAGAAGTTTACTTGACATTCCTAGTAGTTCTATCAAAGTGTCTCTTTGACAGTGACTCCTGTCCAAGGAGATCAGACAGACGGAAAACTGTTGTGAAAAAAGTGTTTTTAAAACTTCAAAAGAAAAATGTAGACCTGCAATCATGAGGTAAGGTTGCAATGGTCCAACCCTACACAGTCCTGGACAATTTTCTGAAACACTTCCTGCATGGATTGGGCACGGTACTTGAAATTAAATTTATAAAAGATTACAAGAATGGTGTTATGAGACTCTACCACCTCTTCACTAAATGAGGTGCTGAACCTTACCCAGGTTAGCAGATAGTTAATGCATTTTCACGTTCCAAGACATTCCTATTTTTCTCCCTCTGAGCCAAGGACCTGGAGAATAGAGTCTGGTCGCATTCTAAATTAAAGGTTTCATCAGCATCTCATTGGTAAAGGGTTAACAACTGGTGACTGCCAGTTGTACTTAATGGATATTAGTCTTTGCTTACTTATGTATTTAGTTTGCACGGCAAGGTTTTAATGGGGGCAGGGGAGGGGAGGGGAGGAGCTGCAGGGATGGTTTGTCTGTGAAGCTGCCATTTGATAGATCCAATGCCAGCTGGCTCCAAGACAGACTCACCACTCACCAGGGCCAACACCATCAGTGATGGTGATAGTGACTCTGGGATAATGTATTGAAGAAGGGGGGGGGAATATCAACCAAACAAACAAGAAAGCCAAACCAAAAATTCCAGGGAGAAAACCCAGAACAACTTCAGCAGGAGGATAGAAACAGCTTTGCAAACACCAAGGTCAGCACAGAAGGAGGGGAAGGAGGTACTCCAGGCCCTGGAGCAGAGATTCCTCTGCAGCCCATGGTGAAGACCACAGTGAGGCAGCTGTGCCCCTGCAGCCCATGAAGGTCTGTGGGGGAGCAGAGATACCCCTGCAGCTCATGGAGGAATCCATGTTGGAAGCAGGTGGATGCCCAAAGGGAGTTGTGACACTGTGGGAAACCCATGCTGGGGCAGGCTCCGGGCGGGACTCTTTGACCTGGGGAGAGAGGAGCTCACACTGGGGCAGGTTTGCTGGCAGGACTTGTGACCCCACAGGGATCCCACATTGGAGCACTGTGCCCCTTGAAAGGGGCCCTCGCTTGAGCAAGTTGCAAAGAGCTGCACCCTACAGGAAGGACTCATATTGGAAACATTTGTGGAGGACTGTCTCCCATGGGAGGGACCCCATGCTGGAGCAGGGAAGAGTGTGAGGAAGAAGGAGCAGCAGAGACAACATGTGATGAACTGGGCACAGCCCCCATTCACCATCCTGCACCACTGCAGCAGAAGAGGTGGAGAACTCAGGAGTAAAGTTAAGCCTAGGAAGAAAGGAGGGGTGGAGTGAAGGTATTTAAAGACTTAGTTTTTATTTCTCATTATTCTACTCTGATTTGAATGGTAATAAATTAAACTCATTAATCGAGTCTGTTTTGCCTGCGATGGTAATTGGTGAATTATCTCACTCTGCTCCTTATCTTGACCCACAAGCCTTTTGTTATCTTTTCAATTCCCTGTCCAGCTCAGCAGGGGTGTGATAGAGCAGCTTAGGTGGGCACCTGGCATCCAGCCAAGGTCAGCCCACCACAACTAACTAGCAGAAGACATAATAGCTCTATAAAATCTTCATACATTTATTAAATATTTTGTAATCTTTCCTTAATCATTTAGGAAAACTTTTATATACAAGGTGCCCACACAAACAATAGACTCACTGGAAGTGCCATTCCTGACAGTAAATGGGAAAAAGACTTTGCAATCCATTCATTAAACATAAAAAGGGAAGAGATCCCTGCATTGCAATTATTAGAGGTCTTGCTGAGGCATATTATGAGGTCTGACCTGTCAAATGAGGATTCTCAATAGTTGCTCTACCTTAAACCTTCCAAATTTGAAATTAAGTCTGTTTTACCATTAATAGCATGTTGCCTTAATAAAAACACAAATATACTATTGCCCCCAGTCAGAGGTAATCAAGACTGCATTAAAACCAGCATTCATATTGGGCATAGAAGAGTGCACAAGTTCAACAGCAGCAAATTGCCCAAAGCAATGAGTCTCTGGTCGTCATTTAGGTGACCCTGGGGGAAAACATCAAGTTCCAATCTTTTCCTCCAGACACTTGAAGTAAGCAGGCTGGCCTATCTCCTCCTCTAGAACAGATTTTATTATTATTATTTCTAAATCAATCTGAAAGCTGTATGGAGATGGAGAAAATAATTTAAATAACACACCTGCCAATTTTCCACAGCTATAATACCCATGCCTCTTGTACAAAAACTGACTAAACTTCACAATTATTACTCAGAACGTGGGATCTACTATCAAGCAGAAGGAAAACTGTGCTATAGCTATTTACATAATGTATCACTTTATAATATATATGGCATACTCTTACTGCAGCATTATATCAATTATTTACCAAAAAAGCTTTAATAATTTTAACTGTGTTGCTCCCACTTATCAACCGCTTTAGAATAATTTAAAGCTCATTTCCTGATGCACTGAAATTATTCTAAACTGTGCATGCTGGCAAACACAAAAACCTTTTTACTCCCCATTTGCAAAATGACATCTGCTCTATTTCCATCTTTGTTTTCAGACACAAGATTAGTTTAGCACTTTATTTCTTAATCTGTCAAATAGCATCATCAAAAACCAGGGAGTAACTTACTCCTTAAATCCCCACAGATTCAAAGTTACAAAATAGATACATAACATTTTACCAAACTTGCATATCAGACAAAAGAAATCATATAACTTTTTTTTCCTTTCCATTACAAAAATAGCTTCCCCCCTCCCCCCCCCGCAGCTAAAAAGCCTGCAAACATTGGCAACAAGAAGAAAGGAGAAAGCCTGACAGATTGATTGTTCCAGAATTCCTGCTGCATGGCTACAGTGGAAGGCAGGTTTCCAATATTAGCTAAATTTTCAACAAACTCCATCTTTCTATTAGCATAAAGTCAGTCTTGTTCTGGTCTCAGGCACACAAGTACAAAGAGGCAATAAAAGCCATCAGTGCCGGTGCAGCCTCTAGCATTTTAAGTTTCAGCAGTCTGAGAAATTAACAGCCAAAAATCATGGAGAGAATGTTTTTTTCTTTATTTCCTTTACAATCATTCTACACATCGGAATCAAATATAAGCAAAAGACCTTAGAGAATGCTTAAAAATAAGCATGTGAATACAGACCCATGCCATTTATTTCATCACAGCTTTCTGCCAAAACTTCACGCTGAGCTTTTTACCTTCCAATACTCTGATCTGGGAAAGGCTTTGGGGTCCAAAGGAATATACTGCACAGTCAGAGTTAAATATTTATGAATAGGATCAGAAGCCAAGGGTTAGCTTTTTTAAATATAAGCAAGGTCAATAAAACACATTTGTAAAATGAAGTACAGTGTCTTTTGGACGAGTGACTATGCCTCAAGAGTCTAACATTTGTATTTTTATTTTTTCTGTGTGATGTATTTTTAATAATTTCATAGTTATTTATTTGGATAGTATTTGCAGAGCTTTTTGTATTTATTATTGTTGTTGCAAAACTGAAGAGGCAAAGAGCAAACTAGTTCTGGCAGCACAGGCAGCACTGACAGGGTGAAATAGAAGACAGTTGCAGGTCCCAGGTCAAAGTGCTGGGAACAGGAGAGGAATCTAAAGTTGAACTCAGGATACAGTGAAGAGTGAAAAAACAGACTGACCATAACAGGAGGGTGGTGGGAATGTTAGCTGGCAGGGCTGTGTGTGGAGGTGAAGGATGCCTGAAGAACCCAGATGCAGACACTTTTGACAAGCAAAGGGCAGGACTCAGATCTGTGTGCAAGCAAAGAAACTGGGACAAAGGGGCTTTTCTCAGGGTACCAGAACCTGAATAAAAAGGCTGGGTGGAACTGACATTAGAGGACTAAGACAAGCACTCAGAAGGAAAAAGATGACAGAAACAGCCTAGGCACGTAGGCTAAAAACACTGCAGAAAGAACAAAGTGCTCAGCTGTGGTATGCTGCTGGCCAAAGGGCCTCAGAAGTAGCAAGCAGCGAAAGAGGAAGGTGGTGAGAAACAGTCTGTAATGTGGAACAAATGAGTGACAGTGACAGACAGCAGAAGGAGCCAAGTCAAGAAAATTTATGTTTCTTTAAAGAGATCAGTCTGATCCATGACTACAAAAAACCATATTGCTTGTAATTGCAGGGTTACCATATGGCATCACTGCTCAGCAGAAGCATTCATATACATTGTGAGAACATTTGCACACTTAAATGTATTTGCATTTCTTTAACTTCTGTTCAGGATGTCCCAGTACTTAAAAAATTCTAGTTTAAAGCAATTTGACCACATTTCTACCACCAATTTCTACCACTACCACTTCTGTTGGTGATGCTTTTCAACAGATGATCTCAGGGCTCATTTACAAACTGGGTCAGCACCATTATCCTTATTTTACAGATGAAAACTAAAGGTGCTGTAGATCAACCTACATTATTAATGTCAACTCTCAACCTTTAATTCATTTTACTGTCATTTTCCTTGAAATATTCATCTGTACTTCTGCACTAAGGGTATTTTTGTCATGTATTTCTAATGCATGTCAAAAGTACCTGGAGCATAGTAGGTGCCATTTTTAGCATTCTCAGAATTCTAAATAAAATAATAAAATAGCACAGTGCCAAACTCCCACATTATCCAAAAGAAATCCACTCTTCTCTGAGCTTACCTCTCTGTCTGAACATGTTCCACCCTTAAATGCAGCACCTCTAGGGAAAACTCCTTTGCGTTCCCATAATACAACCTGTTCCCACGTTCCCATCTTTCCTCCTGGTCCATACAGCTTGAAAAATACAAGAATACCATGTTACAAGCTCCATTCAATTTCTATGGCAGGCACCAGTCATATCCTGGACTTGAAACCTTTGTTCTTCAGCACCTGAAGAGAACATACTGATTATGGCTTTTTGGGGGTGTCTGCTATGTTCTCGAAGCTTTTCAGAAGAGAAGATGGGATATCTCACCTGCTTCCTTAGACACATTCACATGGGCCTTTCAGTATTCTGAGAAGCCATCACTAAGCAAGGGCAGATGATCAGGTGCTGCCTAAAACCCAAGGATAAATTATAGTAAAATGCCAAGCTCCCTTCTCCTTCTCCCCATCGCCGCAGCCACCCCCTCCCCCCCCACTATTTTTTTTTCCCAAATGCTAACCCTTAATATGAGGCTTCACTCTTCTGAAGTAGGAGGGGAATACACAACATATCCCCACCCATAAAACGAAGACCAGCAAGCTCCCCGCAAAGCCCTACAGATGCAGACCAAATGCCAACAAGGAGGACAATGCTAAAACAGCATGGTTTTGTAACAAACCACAGTCTGATGGCAACAGTCAAAACCTTCCTAAAACTGAGATTTCTCTCCAGCTTTCCTTCTTGCGCATAATTCAAAACATTTTTAAGAATTTCAGTTGCTGCTGTTGCTAGGAAAACCTCAAGGCTTTGCTCTATGCACATCTATAACCTTATCTGCCAGTTCCTTACAAAAAGGGATGCTCCCTGCCTATTCCTATGCACACTAAGGTGATGTTTTGCACACTGGGATGTACTGATTCTTCTGAAACAAGGAGACCAACCTGTCTTTGGATACCAATTTTCTCCTCATAAACAATCTCAAATTAAAAAAATGAAGTGATGATGCCACTGGTCTCAGTGATTGCATTGCCGACCAGGATGCTCTTTGACTAGAGCCATCCCACATGGAAGTAATGAAGGCCAGTGGTTAAACAAAACAAAAAATCCTCATGCAGAATATTTAAAAATCTTATCGAGCAATTATAACATAAACTGACAAGGCGTGAAAAAGATCTGATATTTTTCCACTGGCTTCTAGTTTAGCTGCACTTTAGTAACATTGCACAGAATTGGCAGAGAGTGAACTCTAACAGAAACATCATCTTTCAAGTTTCAAGGCTTGGACATATAAGAGACATTGACAGAGAGTGAAACTGAAAAAATGCCTCTGTTTCTTTTTTTCCTCCAAACTCCTATCATTGTCAGAAACAGATTAATTTGGCTATTTTCAATGATACAAAAACTAGACTTCCACCTGAAGTTCAGCCTGAGGCTTACTTACCCATGCAAAAAATGTTTAATCTAATGGAAATAAGAAAATCATGCACCATCAAGAAAATAGGGCTTCTTCAGGCTGTGTGGGTGTGTGACTGTTGAGGAGGAAAGACGAGGTCATTTAATTATATTTTCTCCTTCCCTCATCTCCAGCATTTACTGTCTCTTGTCTAAGTGCACTCTAGGTCTTGACAACTAAATGAACAGATGCTATCCTGTTAGTAAGCTTGTTTTTAAGAATGTTCATTCCAGAAGAAGAGTTTTCTGAAAACATATGGTAAGCTAAATATATTGAAGATTTTTCTCAGCTAGCTTCATCTGTTCAGGAATATACTTCTCAGGTGAGATCCTCAGAACACCTGGCATTAAATTATCGGGTTAAAATCCCCTGGTGAAAGGTACCACATACCCCAGAAAGTGGAAAGGGAAAAAAAAATCTCTTTCCTTGTTAGTCCTAGAAATCTGATCATGATCATAATTGGTTTTCACAGTGATATAGCATTGCACTTGCTGCAGATCACTGTAATGTCAGACACGTTGATTAAGTCCTACAAAACCCAACACAAAAAGACAGGCTGCAGAGCACCCTACTCCAAGACCACAACATCTGGCAGTTGATCAGGAGTCAGGCTGACCATAGCAAGTCACCTGTGATATAAAGATATGTCAAAATTCAAAGGCTTTGACCACAGTTCCTTTGATCAAAAAAGTCTAGCCTCTCAAAATAACAACACATGCCCCACCTCAGTGTACAGACTTCTCCTGGCAGTGGTGCTGAAGAATGCCAGAGCCTTTCTCCTTCTCTAAGGATCATCCTTTGCAGATCATCTGATCATGAGAGAAGGCAAACTGATCCTTAACAGCTGAATAAATATTTCATTATTTTTGTAGCAGCAAGCTAAACATAAAAGCAAAGGATGTTAGCTATGCATAAATAGGTAGGATCAAATACTCGGTATTATGTTTGGTTCTCAATCTTAACAAAAGGATTTTTAGCAGACGACTAAGCACACTAAGTGGCACAGTCAATTGGATAAAATTAAACAAGTATAGTTGCGTCAGCAACATTAGGTCCTTAGCTATGTGTGAAGAGCAGTATTAGAAGTGACAGAGGAACAAGTTCCACAGAATAAGCAAAACCTGAAGACTTTGCTGCATCAGCCAGGGATGAGGGTAGGCACGCAAACATACATCTACATTTTTGTTTCATCCTTTAGTGAGAAGTCAACTCTGACATTGCAATCCCAAGCAACAAATAGACAGCAAGCCATACATCACCACTCAGAAAATGGGCCCAGAGTGAAAAGAAATCTGCTTGTTTTTACACACTGAAGCACCATGTAGACTTGACCACAGCCCATCACAGACACAGGAAAAGCTTCAGGAACAAAAACTAAAGCAAATTCATCATGGATAGTGTCACATACAAGTAGTTCATATTCCATTCTGCCTTGGACCTTTTCCCAGAGCTTCCACAACTCCATCAGATTAGCCACTGTACATTTTCCATTCCTAAAGGAATGGTAAAAGTCTTATTAAGACCCTGGAAAATATTGAATAACTTAAGTGTTACATACCAGGCAGAACACAATGAGATTATCATGCTCCTCCATGATCTGACCTGAGCTTTCACAGCACTTCATGACTTCACTTACCAGTTCAGCTGGTGGGTTGATTTGCTGACCAGGTGCTGCTGCTGCTCCACATAATTGCAAGAGAAGAGGTAGCACTTGGGGATATATTTTCACTTAGCTGGGCCCCATACTCAAAGAAAGTCTACTAACCATCCAAGTCTCTAGCAGAACCTATAGGTCCTGCCTCATCAGATACCACCATATACACCTGACATTAAGCCATTTGAAAAACCTGGTCCTGCCTTCAGATCTTGTGAATTTCCCTGGTGGAAATACTGTTGGTATAGGGTACACTAACCCACGCTGGAATTGTGACTGTGAAGTAGAAGTGATTTTGTGAAGTCATTATAAGCCTGTCCTACATGAGAGGTCAGACTAAATGTAAAGATTACAAAAAGCCTTCTCTTAGGATGTCTGCTAAATTATCTCGTTTTTAAATTCCTGCAGTCTTGATACCTTCAGCAGTGGCACTGCATGTACAGTGTACATTTAAACCAGCATCACATTTTACCTTCGTTTTCCAAGTATAGCACTAAATTTCATTTCATTAGACCAAAAGGGGTAGGTTAGGAGATAAGAAAAGGGGAAGGGGAACAAAACAACTTGATGAGTTACCAACCAACAACTCGCTTTACCTTCTGACAAGCTCAACATTTCTTTTTTGTCATGACCATGTTATCTCTGCATCTAGCTAAGAGTTTCAAAAAATGTTGGAGAAAGGAGGGCAGGGAATCACATACCAGTTTTGTTCTTTTGTTATTAACATGTGGGTGTGTGAAGGTGTTGGTGAGAATTAGTTAGAAGTGATGAGAATTTAATTTTTTTTTCCTTTCAAATTTTCACATCAATATATGATACAACTTATTTATTAGGTCAAAGAGATGGGAAGTAGCTATTTTGTAATTTATTATTTTTAAGTGAAAAAATTTATTATCACTTAACAAAACTGATGATCCTGAAAACCAAGGATTTTCCATAGGTCACACTAGGTAGAAAAAGGATAGAACGGGGGTATAACCCAAATTCACTTAACCAAGGTCAATACCTTATCTTGTGTTCAATACTCTCTTGATGCTTACAGAGATCACATTTTTCTTTCCAGAGATATTTCCAATTTTGCAGCCCCCCTAAGGACCCCTATATTTTTTCAACTGACCGAGATTTCCCATTTTGAGCAAGTTTAAGTGTGGAAAAGTTTAGTTTACAGAATTTTTTTGCCAGAAAATTATAAATTATTCTGATATTTTCACAACCAAGCTTGATCATTTCATGTTCAATACTAAAGATAACCAGCCAAAAAGCAGTCTGTTTCTTTGTGATCAATTCAAAAACAATTGAAGCACAACTAAAATAATCAGTGTAAAGAGTATACTTTAATACAATTACTAAAGAATGCAATTATGGATCACTAAATGTTTTAAAGGAAGTTCAATATAAGTTAGAGAACCCCACAACTGTAAGCATATCTCCATATTAATCTTACTTACAGCCTAGTAGGCCTCATAAACAGGAATCAAGTTGCAGCAGGATGCAGCTGAACAGAAAGAGGCTTTAGGCACAAATTTGGATGAGCTTATGTGCATGCTGGAAGGAAAGCTCCTGTACTCATGCATGAGGTTCCCTGCACGCAGGACTTTTCATTTCACTTTGTTTCATATCTTTCCTCCTTGCCCAGTCCTCCAGCCTGGCCTGGTCTCTCCAAATGGCAACACAACACAATATTCTGATGTATCAGCCACTCTTTCCAAGCTTGTATCGTCTGCAAATGTGGACAAGTCCAAGTCCTCTCTCCCATCATCTAGATCATAAATGAGGAGGATAAACAGCTTTGTATCTAGGATTAACAAGTGGAGTATTTCACTGGTGAATGGCTTCTAGCTACATTTTGTGCCACTGACCACAACCATCTGAGCCCAGCAGTTCAGCTGGTTCTGATCCCTCAGCATGCATTGGGGCACACTCTTCTATGGACTTGGGTGCGATCAGTTTGGACTTTGGTTTTCCTAGCTCCATCCTTGACAGATTGGACGGTTGTTCTACTTGCTGTCTGGGCCACATAACCCTGCTTCCAGCTCTTGCACCCTTCCTTTCTGTGTCCAGGTTTTGTCAGGATCTCCTTGCTCACCCATGCAGACTTCCTGTCACCTTTGCTCAATTTCATGCTCATTAAGACAGACAGCTCTTGAAATTTCAAACTTAAGATCTATTGAGCTTGTTGAGTCCATTTCCTCCACCTGTCTGGAAGTAAAAATAATGTAAAGGAGTTAAAAATGCTGTTCTGGGACTGCAATAGACTGAGAGTAGGCCAAAGGCAGAGTGACACAGGAGAGCATAAAAGCTGTAAGGACCCTGCTCTACAGTCCCCCTATGGATGACATAGACTGCAAAGCACAGTGCAATTTCAGGATGCTCTGAAGTCACTCTAGTACTATACTTGAGAGCTGTCAGCTAGCCCAGAATATAAAGGTGAATTTCAACTATCCTTCTTTTTTGTTACCTTAGATTCTGGTTCAAAAAGAGTAACTAAGAATTGGGGTCTCAGGAGCCAAAAGTCACACTCCTTTTTCTGACCAGAGGCAAGGGGAGGCTCTCCTCCTACTTTTAAGCTATTCAACAGCTCTCTTCCTAAATTACCGAGCATGACTTTAGTTCCTGATCCTTAAGAGAAACCCTTGCTATTTCTCACTTATGTATCTCTGACCTGCCATGTTTTAGCCTCTCACTGCAGCTTATTTCCTTAAATTTAGAAATGTTCAACTTTTCTTCACTATCATTTCAAACTTGAGTTGCACACTTCTAAAATAAAAAAAGAAATTAACAAAAAATGTTATCAAAAGGTAAAACATCAAAGACTGATGGTAATAAAGTTGTAACAACTCAATGATGTGTCACATGTTATGAAACACCGCAGGGTATTTAGCACTAGAAAGGTTGTGACTAGCAAAAATTTAAACAGGAGCCTGTGAAAAAGCACTTTTTGAACTCACCAAGTCTCATGCTCCAGGACACCTCCTGCTCACTTATCAGCTGCCTGCAGCTGTAATCCAAGTCTCGCTTGCTGCTGGAGAGAGGAGAGAAGAGGGACACAGCAAAAACAATATCACCAACAGAGGTTCTGACACCCAGCAGGCCTCTGATGGAGCACAGGACCTCTGTCACACTGCACACCATATGCCTGGAGTGTCCTGCCTGGGGCTTATCGAAGCCATCAAAAAGACTTCAAGCCTCCCCCTATCAATTGACACAAAACATGGATTTTCACATATCAGCATCCAAATAATCCAAGAAGTCTGATGTCTGTGGCTCTTGGTCCAAACAGCTGGCTAATGTTCAGAACTCTATGTTCATTAGAACTCAGTTCAATCACTGAAAACAAATTAGCATCTGTACAAATCAGTTTATTAGCTATGAACATGCTCAAAACATCTACCCGTCTTTCAAATACAGCAGGAGCAAAGGCTTGGCAACTTCCTACCTCAGAAACCTCAAGCATCTCTCACATAAACTCTCTTTGGAAGAACTACTTCAGTTCCTTTCAAGGCAAAAAAAAAGAAACCAACCAACAAACAATTTTTTTTTTAAAATAGTTTGCTCTTCCTACATGTACAGCCTGCAAGCAAAAATCCATGCCCTGGTATTGCAGCCAAGGATATGCTTGTAATGGACCTGTTACAGGTACCTATGACCTTAAGATGTATTTTTCCACAGCTTCTTTCATTATTGCTAAAGTAGCTTTTTTACTTCTCTGGAGTGATCAAAAGGTTATTTTTTTTCAGGTTCTTTAGAGTAACCTCCCATCTCCAGCTGCCAGCTATTAGTGCCTTCCAGCTTAACAATAAGTTGTTTTTATTTCTTCTGTAATGAGGTAAATTAAGTAAATACATATACAGACATATTTATATCTGTATTTGTCAACAAGGAAGCAAAGGCCTTGCTTGTTAAACTGTTAGATACAGCTAGTAGAATTTTTCTTTCCCTTACACAAATGCTTTTAAAAAATTCATGAAGGAGCTAGGGTTGTTTGGCCAGGAGAACCTTTTCTTTCAGGGGAGAAATCTCAGGGGAAACCTTACAATTCTCTATGACTACCTGAAAGGAGGTTGTAGTGAGGTGGCTGTTGATGTCTCCTTCGAGATAATAAGTTACAGGATGTGAGAAAATATCCTCAAGTTGTACTAGGGGATGTTTAGATTAGATATTAGGGAAAATTTCTTCTCTGAAAGGGCGGTCAGATATTGGAATAGGCTGCCCAGGGAAGTGGTAGAATGGTTATCCCTGGAAGTGTTCATGTGGATGTGGCACTTGCAGATACTGTTTAGCAGTGAACACGATGGTGGTAGGTTAATAATTGGAGCCAATGACCTTGGAGGTCTTCTCCAACCTCAGTTATTCTATGCACTCAACTCAAGAAATTGTATGCAATATTGTTTAGATGCTGATGGTTAGAGGATGAAGTTCAGCATCCAGATTCACAGGGATAGCTCGCATGTATAGTGCAAGGCATTCAGAAAGAATTTTCTCTATTTTTCTTATTTTGTTTAAAAAAAAAAAACAGACAGATGAACCAAATGGAAAGGGAGGGGAAAGATAGTAGGAAGAACACACATCTTTATCATGAATTGTTTTCCTTTCATTTCATTTTGATTTTGCTTTCCATTTCTTGAATGAATCTTTTTACTAGCTAAGCAGATGCATCAGACCTTGCCCAAGTTTTTGTTTTAAATATTGACAAGTAGCCAGTAGTGCCCAATTAAGGCACACAGAGGAAGGATACTTCATTAGGAGCAAAGAGAAAGAACAACGGGGAAAAAAAGATATACCAATTACCTTCTGACCTGAAAAGAGATATTTCAGTTCACCTTGTACAGATAGGTACAAACCCTAGCAGTTTTGCTTCTCTATACTTCTTTCTCAGATCAGAAATCTTCTAAACTACCACAGAATACAAGTCTTCAAAAGGTCACTGATCTATCTTTTCTTTAAGCTGAGAGCCTTATTTTCAATTGATTTTCAATGACCCTTTTTTTTTTTAAGTGTAGTTTAAAAAAAGCCCTCAGTTTTCAGAAAGTGCTATGCCTCCTCTCTAAAAAGCAGTCTGTCCTTAAGTTCTACACAATGGGCACAAAAGAACTATGTCTCCTTGATATCATAATATCCTAACCAATATTTCTAAGATGAAGGTAAATAATAAACAGATCCAAAGTGACTTTTCAGAAACATGTATCAACAATCATTTTACTGCCAGCTGAAAGGAAACTCTATGCATGAAAACTACAAATGCATTTTACATACAACCACAGCAGATGTTCCCAGCTTTTGCTAAATGGCATTTTCTGTCCTGCTGGAGCCACAGCACAGGATGCATCACCAAGAGATCAGTAGGGTCTTTCTTGACAGTATATTTATACTAATACAAGTCCTGAAAGTAGTGAATGTACAAACTTAAAAGTGAATTATCTAATGAGGGATAATGCTGTAATATTCACTGCACCTCAGGCCTCATACATCACTTTTGCCACCCAATACCAACACTTTACTCCACAGCAACTGCAAACACACATCACATGTAACATGAGAGCAAACACAGTGGCCCTTCTACCTCCAAGAGGCAAACACTCTTACAGGTGTAATTCCAATTTAGAATCAAAGGTCAGGCCAGAGAGCCTCTGGAGAAAGTAAATTACACAGCTTTGGAGTTTGTGAAGGATCTACTGGTCCATTTTAGAACACACTATTGAAAAAAAAAAAGTAAAGAAAGTTCAGAGCATCTGCCCTTGAGTACCTTTGGTGGTGAAGAGGATTGACATACCCAAGAACCTGCCCATTCCTAGTGGTGTCTCAAATTACATGTATCAAATCATGCTTTTAAATGTTGTCATGTCTCCTTAGAAGCCACTGGTCCAACTGGCCCTGGAGAAGAAAATCCTTAGCTCTAAGGAAATGTTTGTATTAAACCAGTGGATTTATCTGAATGACAAGTGCACTGGTTGTAAGACAACATGTAAGCAGACATGCCTGCAGCTTTATTGTCAAAATGCTGTTTAAAAAGAAAGGAGCAAACTACGTGGAAAGCGGCCAGAAAGAGAAAGCTGAAGCTGGCTGCATAAAAGGCAGAGCACTACAGGAAAGAAGCAGAAAGATGCTGTGTAGGGTGATACCCTCCCCTACACCTCCCATGCAAGACCAACTTTATTTAACAGTCAGCAAATTCCTCAGCAATGACAACACAAATTTGGAATTTCCACAACAGTAAATACAAGGAATCATGTTATCTCAGGAGCAGACAAACAAGTACCTGAACTGCATCCTCTGCTCAAGAGGAAAACAAACCACACAACCAAGCACCCAGCTGCAGTAACCCTGGCAGAGGATGTACATGGTAAGCTATGTACACACTCCCAAGCCAGTGAAATGCCTGACAGAAGAATACACATTGGCAGCATTGCTTAATCTGCATTTCAAGAGCAGAGCTGAAATTGCAGTTGCACACAGTGTTGCCTCAGATCATTGGAGGGTGTTCTTCTATACCTTCTCCTGAATGGAGGTCAGCCAATTATTTTCCCTTTCTAAGTGCAGGTCTCTACATCTACCTGTACTCCCTGTGAGACATGAAAGCAGAAAGTGGTTAAAACACCTCTTCTTGTCTTAACAGAATACCAATAAGGGCAATCTGGAGAAAGCTTTTTCCCTTTGGATTCCTTTTTGCATCAAAAAAGCTTAATAAAAAAATAGAACCTTAACCCCTCTATGTTTCATGGGAGCATATTTGCACAATTATCAGTTCTGATCAGTACAAAGCAAGATAGTCATCTCTGTTGGAAAAGTATGACCTACTTCTTAATGTCCTGTTTCTATACCTAAACTCCTTGACTGCTCAGTTCAGCTGTTAGGAAGTAGCAGCAACTATTGTACAGGCCAAACCAAGGTATCCCTGCAGTTCAGGAAAACACTTCTATCAAGTCATGAAAAAAATGACTCCAGAGGATGTGTTTCACAAAAACAGAACAGTAGGAAAACATTGTCAGAGGCCCCAGTTACCTGACACTAATACCCTGATTTTTGTAGTTGTTGAGCCCTCTCTTTCTTCCAAAGAAGATGTTGAGCCCTACATTCTTCTGAGGGAAAAATAGAAATCAGTTCCAAAACAAGTAAAAATTCCAGTTAGTCCTGCAAGCACCAGCCCTAGTGGCTGGGGAATGATGGCTCCATGTCCTGCTTCTGCAGCTTGGAAGAGTGACAGCACCCAAGCATTTAGAGTAGAAGTAACACCAGCTTTACTCTCTGCAACAACCTTGCAATATTTGAAACTAACAGGATGAGCTTTTTTCTCTCCACTTTGAAAAAGGGTCAGGTGTAAATCATTAAGACTGATAATCTCAGAGTTCACCTTCAACATCTTGAAGTGAAGGCAGAGATGGGACAGAGGTAACTAAGGGCAAGTATGCTAAAAAAATATACAAATCTGAAAATCCAAAATAATGACCAGCTCCCAAATAAAGAACTGTGGAGCAGGTAGGGACACAGCATCAAGAAAAACTCAGACGTAGGAGTATCAAACCCAAAGTATTCCTTGAAATAACATGAAGTCAAGCTCTAGAGTTCTTTGCTACAGAACATTATGGATACATTTCCACAACTCAGAAAAAGCCTGGGCACAATTACAGAATAAAAGTCTGCTGAGAGCTAGTAATACGAATCTCCACTTTTTGGTTCAAGATGCCCCCATGTCACTAATTCCTCTGTCTGGGAGAGCGTTCTGGGAAAATACTGCTAAATGCCAGACTCACTCTGATGCCTTCTGCTACACATTACAGACCATTACCAAAGACAGGACACTAAGCTAAATGGGCTTTGATCTGGCAAGGCCACTCCTGTGAGAATGCAGGCTGTTCTGGGACATAGGTCTGGATCATCTACAGAACACAGTTAAGGTACAGTGAAGCAGGAATGGAGTCAAAGCTGCTTGCTCTGTCTGACAGTATCGGTGAAGATTTGTGACTAAAAGAACAAGCAACATTATCAAAGAGATTAATATTCAAGTAGTAACAAGAGGAGCTGAATTACCAGTTGTAAAACAACATTGCATCTATTTTTAATATTAGCACTCCTCTTAGCAGTATGACAAGACAGAGGTGAAAAAAAGCAGCAGAAAGGACAAACAGGGAGGAAATGTCTTGCCTGTTAACCTCTTCATATCCTCAAACTAATCAGCTTGTATGAGAAAAGAAGCATAAACCAATTATAGATGGAAATGCTACAGAGATGAACTAAAAGTTAGGTCAAAAATAAGAAATTGCTGACATCAAAAGAAACATGGAATAAAAACAATGAAGTCCAATACTTTTTGGATAGTATTTCAAAACTCAAAAACCTCTATGGAATATCTTTAATCTCTGCTTGCATCTAAAGGCATCAAATCCATTTGATGTGTGGTGTGTTTGGAAACACACCACTAATTATATATTGGACAAGTGTCTAATCATTTGAAGAGTGACAAGTCCAAAATTATAAAGAACAGTGTAGCTGTTGTTATGATTCTTGTTGATTCTCACATTTTTCTCTTTCATAAGAAAGTGATGATACAGACGAGACAGGCCACTCCTGTAAATCACACAACTAAAAAATACATTCTCCTTCCTGCCTCAGTATTTTAACTTTTTCCTTTCAAGGTCTAATGCAAAGAAAAAAAAATAATTTGTTACGTTCCTATTGTTAACTCTTAGTACAGTGAATTTGGAAACAAAGCCAGTATAGTCTTCAAATGTGAATATTCAAAGCCAGACACTAAAGTCCACATATGTAATTCAAATATGAGTTGCAATACCTGATCTGAAGTATCTTCTCTTCATTCAATTGTCCTTTGAAAGCAGTTTCTGCTCTTATTCAGAGGATAAGTCTGAAGTGTTCATCTCAATATTTGTTGTCAAGTCATTAATATACCTTACCTCTTTTCGTTGTGTGTTGTGTTTTGTCTTTTACATAGTGAATTGGATCTTCTTCTTTAATAATGATGAAGGCCTTGATCACTTGCTACAAATTGTCTCTCAAATGCAGGTAACTGGTAGACAACAAATGCTGCTCTGCTATTCAGAGCATAAATCAGTTTTGCTAGATAGTGTGAAGACAGAGGAAATGTGGGTTTAATACTTTTATGATGTGATTAATTGATGCTGTTGCCTGCAATAGAAGAATGGACTTAATTGTCCATGTCTTTTCCAGTCCCATATCCCTATCCCCTGATGTTAGCATGTAGATGACCAGATTCTCTGTGAAACCACAGAAATGCAGAAAGCCATCTATCAGGTTGATTCTTACATTAGCTTAAGCATTCTTCATCCCTGCTTCCTTTACAAACATTATTAATCTGCTTTCCTTGGGTAGCTACACTTGGATACTTGCCTTGCCTTCGCAAACACAAGTAGCTCATGCAAAGCCTGAATGATACATATTCTGCAATTCCCAGAATTTTCAGAGTAACTTAACTGAGAAAAAATAAGGATCAAGTTGTCAAAGTTTTAACCTGCCACTCTTCATGTTGTGCAAATATCACACTTTAAGATAAACAAGTTCTTACAAGCTGATTTACCTTGATGCTGCTACCACTACAGCAGAGTGGTTAAAAAACAACTGATTTTTTCAAGTTAACATAAATTTGCAATATGCATAAACATACATGTATTTAAACCTACAAAACCTTGCAAAAAAAAGAAAAAAAATAGAAAAAAAAAGCTTCCTTAAACCAAATTATCACCACCTAAATCTATTATGTAAAAATAATAAGGATAACACAGATCTATTGCTCAAGTCACTGAAAAAAAAATCAATTAGCAGATAACAGGACAGACTTCAACCACAAAAGGCAGTTGTCTCTGCTGTTTCCTCTCCTCCAATGCAAAACACAGCCCCACTGTCCCAGCTTCTGCATCTTCCCTCAGTCTGGCACAGGGTTTTGTGAGAAGAGCACATGGACCCAAGGTCCACCCAACCCATTGTCTTCTGCCGACCTGCAGAAACAGAGGAGCCTTAGGAATGGAACTGGCAAGTAGGGATGCTTCTGCAGTGCCACCTTTCCTCTCTGTTTATCAGCCTTCAGCCCAGAGACCTCCATGGACTGCCCAGGACTTTTGCATTTGAAATCCCTGAACAGACTCTCCTTCTTGAACTGATTGGATCACTTCTGTGGTCATGCAAATTGTGTACCTCCTTGAAAATTTCAAGCGTGCACTGTGTGAGGATGTGCCTCATATTTGGTTTGATCTGTCACCAGTGAGCTGCATTTGTTGCTCTCTTGAGAAACACAGAGCAATCACTCCTCATTCACCATTTCTGTGACTCTCCTTATAAACTTTTGTTATCCTTCCCCAGTCGCCTCAGAGTTTGATCATCCAAATCAGGCAGCTAAGTAGAACCAGCTTAGGCTAGAACTAACCAGAGAAAAAGACAATGCTTAACTGATGCCACTGCATCACAATTTTCCTTCTGAAGGCATTCATCACTCCTTTCCCCTTACTTAACAGAAGGTGTGTCATCTGGAATGCTGCTGAATTGTGTCTGGCAGAAAATAAAGAGAAGAAAAAAATAACATTTTGTGTTTGTGCAAGTACTTCTGCCAGCATTTGGACTACTGCCAACCTATTGAGTGCAAGCTTGCAGAGGGTTATGATGTTGTCTGGGCATTTGAAGAAAACTGTAGAACCTGAGAACACAGGCTTTTAGGTGTGAATGGTGTGTGCTGAATTGTAATGCAAAGTTGCACTGACATTTGGAGTGGAAGACTGAAATTTCTCCTCTCCCCTCTCCACCTAAACAGGGATTTTCTGATGTCCCATTAATATTCTGTTCTTTGAAAAATTGCATATGTAAGGAAGATGAATGTTATAAATTCACTCCTCTGTAATAGTTACTCCCTCGCTTTGAGGAAAAAAACCTCTGTCTGACAGAAAGTTATCTCATTCTTTTTTTAAATTTTATGTTAGAATATATAGGCAACATTATCATTTGAACTACACCTACAATGCATGAGAAATTTCTAAAATGCTCATAGATATAAAGGTTTTTTCCCTCTCTTCAGATGTTATAAATAGAAAATAATTCTCTCTTCTATTTCTACCATAAAGCCTTTCAGAACGGATGTCAAACGGAAAGAAGTGCACACCAGCCACAGACAAAACACACTGCAGCAAGCAACTGCCTAAGGAGACTGATAATATGAGACTTTACACTTCACAGTCCCTCAGGTTTGAACCTGCCCTAGGTATGTGATACACTTCAATGAAACAGAACAGTTGCAAAACATTTCAACATTAAAAAAAAAAAGAAGATAGAAAAGAAAACTGTTGTTCTGCACTGAAGTAGCAGCTACAAAGCCTGCATAGTTGGACAGAGTCAATGTCAGATTTAAAATGTTTAATACAAAGAATTCAAAGCTGACATTTTGGCATTCAAATAAGTATTCATCTTTACAAACCAAAGTATCTTTCACAGTAAGGATTATAAGTGTACACCTGAAAAAAGCCTAGGTTTAAGGTGTGAATTACTAGGACAAGCTAATAGGAGGGCAAAGTGCTTAGGGAAGAATTCATAAGGAGATATGAAATACCAGGAGCCCAGGTTGATGGAAAAAAAAATGCGTGTTGGAAGAGGTATAGTACAGCAACTGTAAATATAGAGAACAATCTCAGACTGGAGAGTCACATGTTTTCAGAGAAGAAAAATTGGGATAATGCACCACAGATATTCCAGACACAAGTATTAAGGGAAGAAACAGGGAGAATATAAGCCACTACTACTCACATAGCCCAACCTCTAACTGGAATTAGACACTTCTCTAATTCATGTGTACTTCTAATTAAAGTTATGGTAAAGGTTTTCTAAAGCAAAGAGTTCCTGTATAGCACCACAGTGTAGACCGCCTTCTCTTTGGGAACCTGGGAGTAAAACATTTTGTCCTTTGAAATTCCAGGAGGCTGTTTCCACTTACATTAGGGGCCCAGAAGAAATGTACTGTTACTGAGACTTAAGCCTTCTAGCTATTAAAATTGAATAGCTAGAGATCAAGACAGCTTTGATGTCATATCTAATTATGAACAGTAATTATAAAGGAAAACACCAGCAATTCTCTCATGGTATGATAGATACACTGAACACTTCTAACTGTGGGGTGCTAAGTCTATTTTTCAGCAGCGCTGTAGCTCATGGCCACCGGTGCTTACTTAAGTCACCAAATGAAGTTTGACATCACTGACTTAGATCTCAGTGTCAAGAAAGGATTTACAAATTAAAACTAGAATCTAGCAGACATGCCTGATAGGCTGTAGAAATCAATGTTGATCAGAGCATGATTTCAGCTGTCAATATGTACACCTTGCACTGTGTATCAGTGACTACCTATGCTGGAAGAGGCTATACACATATTAAAGCACCTGTAAAAGGAGAGATCAAGTATCATTCTGGGTTTCGAGATTCCTGTTTCAGACAGAAAGAGAACATTAGTGCAAGCTACAGAAGATTAAGGTTTCAAAAAGCATAAAAACAAGAGAAATAGTTGTGATACAAACTCTGTAAGAAATAGGATGAGACTAAGCAATTGCAAAGCATGCAGATAATTCAAGTGCAATTGAAGACCATTCCAAAGTGATGAGGCTGGAAGTCAATACTTCTGAGACAGACTTAAAGTAATTCTAGAGGTGATGAAAAACATTTCTTGCTGCACAGTAGGGCTGTTCCCATGAACACCTAGATATGAACCAAAAGTGTCGCAATATTTAGACATCTAACGATCTTGTAAATACCACTAGTCTAAAAGGCCAGAGATGTCCTTTCATTCAAATACTGCATGATGCTGAGAATTTAACCAACTAGAAGTATCTCAACTCAAAAGTAAAGTTTTGAAAATGCTTGCTAATTGAGATATTCCTAGAGTGAATAAAATTTCCTTCTCATATTCAGGAAATTGTCATGGTTTAATGAGAGTATCTCAACAATTTAGAAATTTGGACAGAGTGATTTTGCACTAGGATTTCAGTTCATCTTTTAAAAGTTGAGTTCAAACCAAGACAGACTGGCCTAACCCAAATTTGTGGTTTATGTGCATTTCTTTTTAAAATTAACAAGTTGCTCCAACTCAAGACAGGAAAAATGCCAAATATCTAAACTTAACAGGGTGAAATCAGAACAATTCACTACTGCCAAACAAAGGTGTGCATTTTCACTGACTGAAATATATGTACACATATTTTTATTTGTTCAAGTGTTAAGATCTCCATTGCTGGCATTCTTTGTTTCAATGAGAATTTACAGCATGAAGACTTGGAGAGGACTGTCTCTCCAGAAGAGTGAAAAGCAAACTCTACTAGGTAAAAGACACTAGGATGTCACTTGCAGAAACTTAATGATCGTAGAATTTCCTGTGAGTGTGAGGAGTTGTGTCTTAGCAAAATCTCACACTTTCCCTCTTCCCCTCATCTTTTCTGGGTTCATGCAATTCTGATCTTTCATGACTCTTCTGGTACAAGTCAAGTGAGGAAGACCATTATACAACATCAGAAAGGAGAATGAAAAGATCGTGAGTCTTCTGGCTAATCTCCCTGTCCATTCAAGACACCCCTGCCAGTATTCCGAATAAGTAACTGGGTAGGGCTATTTTCCATCATGCTCCCAACTTGGATGAGTGCTGGGGTACAGCCTGAGTTTTATATACGGTGAGTGGAAGAACCATAAGAATGGTTGATTCTATTCTGAGCTCCTGCCACCCTCTATTGACCTTCCCTCCCTTACTGATCATTATAATCACAGCATTTTTCTCAAATTTCTTACCAACTGGCAGGCAATGACCCAAATCTACAATCAGGTTTGCCTTTGATTGTGGAGGAAAAAAAGTATAGCTGTGACCAGAAAACAAAACTGACCTAGAAGAGAAGTAAAGTTGCATTCTACAAAGCCTGGTTTTATACTTTTCTAAGTCTCACTGGACTTCTGACCACTGAAGTCCCATTTTTTTCCCTTGCAGAGCCACAAAATTTGTCAAAGAAAAAAAATGGATTCTGTCCACCATGTAGCATTAACAAGATTTCTAGGTATGACAAGAAGTAACTGGAGAATTATTTGCATTGGTGATTTACACAACCGTATAACTTCATCTTTTAGGACCAGGATGGCAGAAGGGAGTATAAGCATCATGTGAACTAGGAATATAACCCAAGATCTGAAGAGAACAGTCTGTTGGAATTCTCTAGTTACTTATCTCTGCAGAGTCACTCTTTCCTCAATAAAGAAATTAAACTTCAAACCAGTTAACTTGTCTTCAGCAGCTTGTTCCCAGAATAACTAGCTAAAAGGAGACAAAAGAAGATGAAAGAGTGTACACTGTCAGTGGTATCTCTTTCTTGTCACTGTTGCACACAAAATGCCAGAGTTACTCTACCTCAGATTCATTTCCTAAAAAAGAACGTGCTCATGAAGGAAGACCCTGGTCAGTCTATCCACCAAAATATACTATAAAAATGTATTTTCTCTCTGCTGCCTCAACTTCAGTTGCTTAGAGCCTCAGCTGCTTAAAAAAAAAGTTGTTCTTTACATTTCTGGCAGAGTTGTTGCAAATCTTTCTGTTAGAGAACAAAGCTGGAGGAGAACTGAAGTATATACACATGAAACAAGAGAATGCAATTTCCTTATTAAAACCAATATTAGGAAGAAATTACCACTTTTATAAGTTCTATCACCCCAGGGAAGTCTCAGCATACTTTCTATCTAGCAGAAATAAATTCATACTTTAAACAGATTCTAATCACTAATTAAGTTATTATTTTGTTAAACTTATGACCACACTAGTTACTTTCTTTACTTGAGTTCATCTACCACTGGAAGGTGTGCAGATGAGCCTAACACGCTGTTGTTCAGCTAGGATACAGACATGTATCTTTCTTTTTGGAGATTTTTGTAGCACATCTCTGTTGATTTTCAAGAATATTTCCTAGTTAGAATAGGCATTTTCCCTTTTTGTACAGATGGATAAAGAGAGATACAAAGAACTGAAGGTCTAGGCACGAAGTCAAAAGCAAAATTGAGAATCTGTACCTTCATCTGGCCTTTAATACTTAGTAAGGTGCTGAGTCCACTCCGCCTTGGTTCTGCATACTTTGTGGCGAAATACACAATTACATTTGTTTCACTTTTATTCATTTTTTCAACTTGCATATATAAGGCTAAAACCAGAAAAGTCATTTTTAAGTGGGATACAGGAAGATTTTCATCTAAAAGTCATTTTTAATAATTCAAGAGCAAAGAGTTCACTATCAAAAAGCTGTCTTACTGAAAATGATGATGGCACATATTAATAAGCCAGTGAAACTTCACTGGGTGTGAGACAGTCTTTTCTCTATGCATAAAACAAATTGCTTCGTGAACCATATTTTCTTCAACTGTCCCGTCCAAGTTGTCTCATTCTCTGACCAACAGGGGAATTCTTCACAAAACAATACAATGAAATACAAAACCCCCTCTAGGCGAAAAGAAAGTAGATTGCAAGTACAACTGAAGATGACACAGACATCTGTATTTTTGACCTTGGACTGAGTAGATATTGGAATCCTCTTAGGCTGAAGAAGAAAGCCAGAGTAACTTAAATGTCCCTTTTATGCTTAGTTTTGGACCCTCAGTGAATCCCTTGATGTTCTTTGCAGACTGAACCAATTCTCTGCAATATAGTCCAAGTGACAGAAACCATAGCAGAAGGGCTTTTTTTGGTAAGCATTGTTTCAAAGGTACAATATCAGATGTTAAATTCTTAAAACAAACCCACGTTGACAGTTGTCCCTCCCCACAGCAGCATGAGTTGCAACCATCTAGCTCAATGCCAGAGCAGCTTTCTGTGGAGAATGCCAGGAGAGTTTGTCAAGCTTGTGGAGTGGCACACAGGAGATGTGCTGCCCTGCTTTGCCCTCTTGCTCTATGATTTCAAAATTGCTTTCAGAGACAATGTGTACAAGGAGGGTATATGAGCTTCTGCTTACTACTAGGAGGAGGTGAGGTCAGAATCCTGGGATTTTATCTTCAACTTTGTCTTCCCCTCTCTGGTTTAGATTTAGGCCTAGAACAAGTCAGAATTTCAGTCCCAAAAGCATTAGGAAGCCAAGTCAAAAGGTGCTTCTGTGTCCACCCCATACCACAGTTTAACCATTTAACAGAAAAGCAGATGATTTTCTTCCAAAAGTTATGACGGATATTAGCCAGCTGTAATTCAGTTAAGTGTCAGATCCAAAGTGTAACGACTATACTGTTTGTTCAGGACCGTGAGAAGGTATGATCACCCTACCAAATAATAGGGGCTCATCATTTGTTGCCCCCTCTGGGGTAGCACAGTTTTCCTACACAAGTCTGAGTGTGCCAAACTCCAGACTTCTCTCGTTGCTCTTCATTGTTCCTTGCATTATTAATGACAAAAATGGCATAGCAAAATGTATCCATGTTATTTGTCTTTATTAATTTCATCTGCAAAAATAGGAAAACATCCAGACTTCAACAAGCTTTCTTTCAAGCTCTGCAAGAATATCAATTACACTGAACACTTGCACCACACCACAAGGAAAGAAGCCTTACACAGAATTTGTGTATAGTATAGCTGGTCCTGCTAATCTAGTAAGAAAAGTTTATTTATTATTTGTAAAACAAGCACAAATACACACCAGAAGCCAGATATTTCCACATTTATCTTTCACCTGGTTCTATATGGCACTGTTGCTACATGTTTAAATGAGAATTTAGTGGCCTCCACGTGGCTCTGTTTTACTATGGGCATTGATGATGAATTCTTACACAGTGAAAAAAGAACCCTTCGGCTGTTTAAACTTAGTAACTCTACAGGCAGGCATTTGTCCAAAACTGTGGGAGAAAGTGCCATATACTTGGTTTAAAAAGTTACTTAATCCTTTTATAGAGTATGTCAACAGCAAAGATTTGATTCCTGTTCAAGTTCAGCCCATCACACTTTCTCGGATTTTAACACATTACTCAGATTTGCTTATACTTCATTTTAGCAATTCCTTTCTAAGAAATACAAATTTGAAGATATTTCTTCAGCTTAAGCAGTAAATACAGTTATAAATATAGTATATTATAGTCTGTTCTGATGTGAACTGCAAGATATAAAATCGTGGTCCTTATTATTTGAGTTGCAAAGAAAATGGAAGCCAGCATCCCTCTCACACTGTCCCCTTTCCTGAATAACCCCTGTTTCTGAGACACTAGAGAACACAAACAGGGGGCTGGTTGTTGGGCTTTTCCTTACAGCTCCCAGTTCCTTTTAGCAGACCCTGGCTTCACAGCACTGGGCTGCCCATGCTCATTCAGCCACATTCTTGGCTGGCAGCTCCTTCCCGGGTCTGTTTCTATGGCAGTTCCTCGTCCCCCTCCCACCTGCATCTCTGCTTACAACAACACTAAATGAGAACCTTTGTTTGGAGTTAGGACAGGCTCAGGCTTTTTGATGGAGCTGCCATTTTTTTTTTCTACTGCCTGGAAGGTAAACACTACACTCCACAGCTTTAAGCAAAGGTTAAGCTTCATCTATAATAGAATTAATGCTTACAACTTTGTTGCACACAAATCAATCTAAAAAGCAGCTTCTTCCACCACATCCTGCCTTTGATTTCGATAATGATGTTTCTGAATTGTATCTCTGCATTGCTGCATCAATACACCTGATGAATCCTCATGACTCAGATTTTCAACATAATTAAGACCCCTAAAAGAAAACTGAATGACTAAAGCATCCCAACAGCAAAACACTTAGATGCTCTAATAATAAACACAATATAAGAAATTATAAAATTTAACCCATGATGTGGCTGAAAAATGCTTCAGAGCATCACTGAGTGAATGAATACACATCTACTAAATTGAATGCAATGTGAACCCACTTTCTGGCTACCTTCAACTATTTGAACTTAAGAGCCCTCTTAGTTGTATTTCACACAAAGAAAAATGCAGACATCACAATGAAGAATATGAAACTAATTAACTTATTTGGTCTGTATAACTCCAAAATGCAATAACTAGTATCTGAAACAGTAAATTAATGAAGAGTTTTGACTGGACTGATTAGAACATTCTTCCTCAGCTGTCAGCACTCAGAATTGTCACAGGCAACATGAGGTTCATCCTCTTCATCACCGCCTGCTGTGGGCAGAGAAGCTGTGCTTCACACCACAGTTTTTAAGCACACAACAACTGACACATTTTGGCCTTGATGTTGTGCAATCCCCTTACAGGTTAAACAAAACACTGAACACTAACCCCAGAACTTGCCCCAGCATCTGCCACTGCAGAGCATCAGAACAGAAATTCCTTTGCCATCCTTATGAGAGCATTATTCCACTGTATGGATTTGTTTGTCTAATCTCTTTTTATTCTCCAACTAGCTATGAGGTTTAAGAAGGGGCTCTGGAATGACTCCCCTAGGAGCAATGGCTGACCCTCACAATCTGACAACCATCTGCTGAAACTAAATTTAGGGAAAATATGCCCATACAGTCCTGACTGCAAAAAAAACATACTGAATATAAGCAATTCAAACCAAGCAGAAAAAGTGGCCAAGGAGCCATTGCATCACCTTGGTTTACAGTGAGGACTTGGCTATACAGCAACATAGGGGCAATAAAAATCTGATTCCTAATGTGGGAAACATAAAACAAAGCAATATTATTCCTAGATTACTTTTTTTCTGAAGAAGAACATGGTGATGTTTCTCCTTTCAGTTCACTTAAAATGGATGTCATTGTATGTAGTCAAGTCCTGACCGCTATAGCTGGGCCCAAAGGAATTGAGGAGGATCATTGAGTGGAGTGGCAAGACAGAAGGTCATCAAACCAGCACCACATTACTCTCCTGTGACATCTGATGGAGCCATGACAGCAGCTTGGATGCTGGATAACATGAATATTCATCTGTACAATTTACAAGTTACATTGTGACTTTCTAGCGACACTTCTCATGTGCCCTTGTGGTACATTGGTGACACTGTGGGAAATGTGCAATGTCAAAACTCCAGTGTGAAGTGTCAGCCACTTCTTTTTTCTTTTTTTTTTCTTTTATTTTTGTCTTATCACTTATTTTGAATCAGATGCTGCAGTTGGAAGAAGTCACAAGCAACAGGCCTCGATAGTGATGGAGCTATATTAGCAAATTTATAAAAGAAGTCAATAGCATACTGTTAACTCAAAGCATTTTCCCAAAGAAGCTGTGACTTGTCTGTATGCAACTCTGATAAAATCTCTGTTTTCTACAAGGAAAACATTTGTACCACAAAGTTTCCCTCCTCTGAAGAAACCCTATTTCATTTCAGAGGTAGAGAGGACAAAAATAATAACTATCCTGAGCTTCCAAGAGAAGTCTTTTAGATAGAAAACGCCCTTATAGAGGCCAGTTGAGCCAGCCCGGATCTATCTCAGCCACTCCTGCAGACACAGTACTCCATTATAGCACCGCAGTTTGCCCTGGATTTTTTTTCTTGAATGAACAGCACATCCATAAAAATTAAGAAGCAGTTTACAGTGCATCTGTTAAGTCTGGGTACGTCCTATATGGATTCGAAACATACTATAGAAAAAAGCAGGCTGCTAAGGGAGATCTGCTTGTCCTCCTGCTCCAAAGGAAAAAAAAATATAAACCCCCACTGACTTTAGCGTGACAGGGAGCTACCAAAGAGTTACACTAATGCAATAAGCTAAAGACCTGATTGTTCTTGCTCCCCGTGATTATTCCCTGGACGCGAGGACCATCTGAATTCTTGCAAGCTTCCTTCAGGCTTTACGGTAATTAATAGCAGCATTAATTAATTAATTAAGAAAACCCTGCAAGGGAAAACATATCGAATATTTGGTGGCATCCTGTGAAAAGACGTAAAACCCCGCAGCGCTCTGCTCCCACACGTATTTCTTTCTGGCACCTTTGGGGTTATTTCACCTGCGGCCTCTCCCGCCCGCGGGGGCTCCGCTCCCACCGCGGGTTCCCACGGGAGCCGCTCCGCGGGCAAAAGGAGCGGCCCGTACGGGGATCGAACCCGCGACCTTGGCGTTATTAGCACCACGCTCTAACCAACTGAGCTAACCGGCCCGGTGTTCACTGCGTCCACGGGAAGTGACTCCGATCCTGTGTCCCCGGAGGCGGCGCCGCCCGTGCCCCGACGGGCAGGCTCCGGTTGCGGTGGTTCTCCCGTGCCGATCCTGGGACAGGGGGCTTGGGACAGGCACCTCCCGGGGTCCCTGCGCGCCCGAGTTATCCCATGGGCTGAGCAGAGCTCGCACAGCGGGCGGCGGGGAGGAGTGGGGCAGTGACCCTCCGAGCAGACCCGCACTCTGTCCTCTGATGAACCCGGGAGAAGGCACGACTGGCCGGCATGTCCCGAAACTCACCCGGCAAGGAACTGAATGCGACTGAAAGCACTTACCTTCCCTAGAATGGTACACTAGCACAGGGAAGAGTTATTCACAATCTCTTTTTATCCCTGTTTTCTTTTACACAGCCAAAGGTTTCAGTTTTACAATGTTAATTTTCCTGCCTTAGACTGTAATACAAATCAAACTTTTCAAATGCTTGGTCTTCTTGGTAGAGCTCATTACAGAGAAACAGTCCAAAGAATATCTATATCACAACTTGGGATGAGAGAGACTGACACAGGATCACTGGGATGATAATGCTCTGATTTTTTAGCCTACACTCATCCTTGTTGTCAGTGCTCTCACTCACCATCCATTCCCCTTTATTGCTGTTAGCCAATCTGCTGCCAGCACTTTCCTCAAAGAAGGACCAAATTCCCCAAACCTCCTTTTGCCCAGCTTCCTCACAGAACCCTTCATCCCCAGGAACAAACTGGTCAGACCATTTACAGACTCCAAACTGTCGTTCCTCCTTCCCCTCTCCTATTTGATGTCCATGAAGTAGCAACCAGCCAACTGCCAGGAAGCACATATGCTCTGGGATCTTGATAGCCAGCTGTATTTTCTGGGAAATGTCACCCTGTGTGAGGCTAAACTCACTCAAACATTCAACAGCAAGATCGCATGTGGACTCGCAATGAAAAGTGAAAGGGCAGAAAGAAAACAGAATAATAGAATTTCCTGAGCTGGAAGAGACCCATAAAGATCATCCAACTCCTGTTGGATGTTCTCCCAAACAAGCCACAGCACAAGCCTTATGGAGCCTGGGTACTCTCCAGACTGATAGACAGGGTATAATTGGCAGGTGGAGGAACAGCAGACCTTTGTGCATCTGGCAAATGGATTCTCACTCTTGTTTTAGTTAAGAAACAGTTGCATAATTTTTTTTTTTGGTCAGTTGCTCCATAGAGAGCAAGGTACCAGGGGTGAGGATTAATCATCTTTCTTGACTTTGTCACCACAATATCAGCAGAAGTACCCGTCGGCAGTAACATATTGCCTCAATTCATAGCTGTCTACCATTGGGTTTTAATCAAGTCAAGTCCAATTATGCAAGAAAAAAGCTCAGTGCCCTTTGGCTGTCTCTTTCCACTACCTCCTACTTAGGCTAAGCAAACTTGTATTTTTCCCCCAGAGTTTAATCGGTAACGTGCCAAATGCAAACCCCTGTTGTTCCAAAACCCTCTTCCACACACAGAAATAAAATCCTCCCTTTTTAGGAGAGACTCATTCAGGCTCTGCTGTACAAGCAACAGATTTTCTGTGATTAGACAGTGACAGATAACGTAACAGTCCAGGAGATCAATGCTGCCTCCAAGAAAATAAAATTTTCTAATTGAACAGTAAACTCTGGTTTCTCTCCAGGGTGTGGAATCCATACTCTCAAGCAAAGAAACAAACCAGCTTAGAATGAGAAGCAGTTATCAGGCTATATAGTGGATATTCCACCATTATGGAATTTGGTGGTGGTAAATGCAAAGTATTTGCAAGCATTTTCCAGCACCACTGATGTTAGAGAATTGTATTCACAGGTACTTTATCAAATAGAATCTGAGCTGTAAGGGTTTTGCTAATTCAGGGCCTCAGCTAGACATCCTTGTCTAGCTACCTTGGATTTTCATAACTTTACCTTTATATAGAGTATTGTCCAAAGCATCTATATTTAGCAAACAAGGGCACACACAGCAGGACACTGAAGAATGAAGGCGGTCCAGGTGCTTGAGCTCTGTCTCAGATCTTCTCTTCAGTTGTCTGTTTCCTTCTTACCGCAAGTCCCACAGCATTCACGCACTTCACACCACTGTCCCTGACCTCTCCTGCCCACTTTCATCCCTGGCACTCTTCTGGCATTGGCAACCAGCAGCATCCTGCAGTAAATGCAGTCCCAACTCCATGCTCCCAGCTGTCCCCAGTACAGCCTGCACCACCTGTACTTTCAACTGGAGTGCCAACAACTGTGCCTTGAGTCTGCTGTCTACAAAGGAAAACTATGCTTTCCTCAGAATCAATGCTGTTCAAGATTAGAAAGATGCTCCTACCTCTGCAACCAGGCAAATTACTTTTTTCTTTTTCACAGGCAATAAATTACCAAATCATAAAAGCTTCACATCCCCACTGTGCTCATGCCTGCATAACATATTGCGTGCTGCCACAGGCCCTGCCACATAAAACCCTGCCTGTGTACGAAAGCAAGACCATCTTCCAGAAGAAACAAGGGATGTAGGTAGAAAGTAGAAGAGAATGCTCATGGGCTTCTCTCTGCCTCTACTACTTCCCGAGTGCCAGTGCAGCAGGACACATTAAGGTCTTATTTCACATGGACCAGTAAGGCATCTGTCAAGATATCTTTGGTCACTGCTCACTACCCAGCCCACAATGGATCTGAACCAGCAAATAAACCCCAAAGAGTAGCTTTAGGCACTCCACAGCCATGTCCTGTTTGTTCTAATCTATTATCAATTCAAAATTGACAACTAGAGGGAAAAAAAGGTGCTGCCCAAAAAGGTAGAGGGAACTAATGTTGTCAGTCTGAACACTGTGCAGTTTACCATTGAAATCTTAGTCATAAAAATGCTAATGTAAGTTATTTGCATATGTCTGTGCATCAAAACAGAATAAAGACCCATAATGTTATATTTAGTAAAATTATTATTACCCCAATCATAAGGTAAACGGTGGTCATAAAGTGTGTGCTATAATTATAGAATTTTTAATAATAGCTCCTCTGAGTTTTTACCAAAGCAGTCAAGATGACTGTTCTTGTTCAACCATTATCAGTGTTTGGAACTAGAAACCTGCAGATTCAAAAATCACATCTAGAAATAGGGCATTATATCCAGCAAAACCACCACTGTTCCTGGTACAGTAGCAACAATATCATGCTTTGAACAGAAAAACCAAACTTACTTCACAGCTTCTCAGCAAAAAGCAAGCAAAACCCCAGAGTCCTAGGAAGAGGAAAAAAACCTTACTTTCAGCCATCTAAAATGAGCCACAAATTGTGACCGCTGGTCTTGCAAGGTCTACATGGCATCACCATACTTTTTTAAGGCCAAATTTACCACAAATTATAGAATGGCTTGCGCTGGAAGTGACCTTAAAGTTCATTTAATTCCATCCCACTTGCTGTTGGCAGGGACATCTTCCACTAGACCAGGTTGCTCAGAGCCCCACCCAATCTGGCCTTGAAAACACCCAGGGATGAAGCATCCACAACCTCTCTGGGCAACCTGTTCCAGTGCCTCACCACGCTCACAATAACAAATTTCTTCTGTAATGTGATATCAGATTAAACTATCCAAAGGACACCAGAAGTCCCACATTTCTCAGAAAACCTGGACCTTCTCTATAGCATATGCAGTGCATCCTCTTAGCAGACTATGCCCCTCGGCTAGGGTAGCTATGTACATACAGCTATCCCCCCCAGCAGGCAGTACATTGAATTGAAACCTCAATAGTACGATTTGAGTGCCCAGGCTGGTGGTAGAAGATACGACTGTTAAGACATTTGGCTTGTTTACCTGTATCACAGTTCCTGAATATCGTTTGTTCCCCTGAAAAATGTTTTGAGATGCTCTGCAGCTCTCAGCCTCCAGCTAACACCAGGCACCAGTTTACCATTTGGCATGCCACATTAAGCCTACCGTTAGAATTACAGAGATCAGCAGGATGACTTTTTATGAACACCATCTCATTATTTCTGCCGAAATTGTTGGCAGCTTCTCCATTTTTCACTAGTGTCTGTTTGTTTTGTTTCTGCTATGGATGAGCAGAATGGATTAGGCTGCATAAGTTTCACACCCAGTTCAAGTGATACTCTCTTGCAGGAAGAAATAGTTTGATTTTCCCCATTTTTATTCAGAAAGTTTAAGCCTCATCAAACTGCACTCATCCTTTGACATTTTGGATTAATTTACATTTACAACTCGAAGATTAAAATTGACTATTGCTCCAGAATGGTTTGAAACTTCATTCTGGTGTATCTGTTTTCTAAAAGTCAGGTTCCTGGTGGCTTTCATGAAAAAAAACAAACAAACAAAACCCCCCAAACAATAAAACAAAAACACATACACAAAATCAAAAAACAAACACAAAAAAACCCCAAACCACAAAACCTCACAATGCTAAGAAACCAGAATGCTATGCCATGTAATTTCACTAAAAACTGCTTGCAGATGAGTATTCCTGATTTTTTTTTTAAGCAAAGACTGCAAAATCACCTTATAAAAATAAATTGCATTCTGAGGAAGCTGCTCAGTGTAGTTCTTTCAAGCTGTAATATTCAGGGAGGTATGTTTTACAAGGTACTATATTTTAATTAGAAACCATCAGAAACACCATGAAATATCCTGAACCACATAACAGGATGTTTTTGTCTCCCAAAAAAATACAAATTCAGACTTATTTTTTGTAAAGGTGCTAAAATCGCTTCCTTCCCCTAGTTTAGTTTTTACCCCTCTTCCCAGCTGCAGAGCTTACATAGAAGACCAGTACACCAAAACATTTACTTTGCATTAAAACAAAATCCACCTTCTATTCAGAGAAGTTTTTCAAATGGAATATCTTTCTCTAATGCATCAAGCACTCTGTACCTCTAATCTGCATTTTGCTACTAAGTGTTTTTACCAGAATTCCCAATATTTCCATGTGAAAAGGCCAATTTGCAATCATAGAAGTGTCCATTAGCCTTCATTCAAAACCACAACCATAGTGATCATTTTTTATTAGACCTGTAAAACCTGCTGTTTCTGGCCCTCCTATTTCTTCAGTCCATGTAGATATCTCCTCTCTTCTGCTCTGTTCTGTTCCACACCCGGTGGTCATTAAAGTTCTATTTGAAAAGAATTAAAAAGGACCATAATTTTTATGCGATTAAATTGGACCAATTATTTCTTGAAGCCACAAGCGTATAATTTCCTATAAGCACTGAAGAAAAATCAATACCCCAAGTTCATAAATTATTTATTATGCCATCAGGCTGCCATTTGTTAATGTAACAGAAGGATACCATTCTGGACCTGAACAAGAACTGCAGCTTTCATTCATATAGATAAAAAGGATGCACACCAAACAAACAATGAACTCAAACAGTCCAAAAACCAGAAGCAGTCCCAACTTCCCATGCCTGTGTTCCCTGGAGACAGCTATTTCTCCATAAGAAACACTAGCAAGCAAAATGGTTCTATATAAATAAAATGTTGCATGTTGCTCTTGTCATAGGTGACATTTAACTATTTTGGTGGGTTTCTTTCTAGTTTTGATATCAGTTCCACATATGATCTACAATTACAGTTAGTGCTTATGTGAACCATGTTTCTGAATGCTGGAAACAGTGTATGTAGAACTTCAAAGTGTTTAAAGCGACGTACCATAATATTTCCATACTTTTTTGTGTCAGTTTTTTAATGCTATGAAAGATCTAGAGCAACATGGTGTTTATCTAGGGGAGGGGAGGAGGAGGGGGTTGTTTATTTTTTTAAACCTAGGATCCTTGTTTAGGTTTTCTCAGCTTCCACTGCAGTCCACATCATTGTCTCTGCTCAACACTCATGAGGTACTTTTCATCTTTACATATAACAGTAATTAATTTTTGCAACCACCATCTACATTAACATCTCCTATTTCCATTTATGCAGAGGTAGAAGCGTCTCAAATATTCAGAAAAATCAGAGATTTGGGCAAGGCAAAACACTTTTTGCAAAGTTCCCATCCCGATGAGGTCTATTGAACCATTACATCTCTTCAAAAAAGCATTTGAGGCCAGTTAGAGAAGAGTCACACTGACACCCATTATCCCCAGGAGCACAAGGGTGTCATTACCCACACAGCAGTACCTGAGTGTGAAAGCACAACTGGATCAAGACATAGCAGGGTCAGCTCTCCTTTCTGTCCTCCTGACATAGTTTATTCTGTATACACCTTTGTGATGTGACCTTGGAATAAAAGTGCCTGTCTGAATGGATATGAAAGTTGCCACGTTGCTTTCCAAATAAAAGGCAGCTCGGTCTGGTGTTAATAGGTCAAATACTTTTTTGTCCTGTGAAAGCCTGCTCTGACCAAAGTCAAAAGCAATTTTGATCGCACATTGCTGTACCTACCTGTTTTGCCTGGTTTCAGAGCTAAAAGACAGCATGTCCAGAGGGGACACAATACCTTAAGTTGCAGGATTTTATTTGAAATATTGCTCATTGAAGTGTAAAAGAAAGATTTTGCATTAACCTAAACATATACACTTCATCATCCCAAGCCTGGGAACACAAGTTGTAGAATGATGCAATCTAGTGAATGTCTTGTGTTTATCTGCTGTCTATCAACATTCTCTGAATCCAACAATTCAGAAATTATACATTGTCTCAGAGAACTTTCACTTCTCTTTAAAGACCAGTCAGCTGAAAAAAAGGCTTCCTTAAAATATGGACTGTTCCTCTGCCTTCACATACAGTAAAATTCTTCAGTCAACTGAAAGGGACAGCTTAACACATTAATCTAAGATCAAATATTACAAAGATTCTCAAGGTAAGGATTTTTTGCTTACCTGACAACCATATTTAAAGCCACATTGTCTGTGAATTCACTTTTGATCATTTTCAAAATAATTATCTATATTTCAGTAAAATTGACAAAGAAAGAGGGATTTGAGTGTTGTTTATTTCTTCAACACTTTAGGAAACTCCTTAGTAGATAGAAAGGGTACCTTAATCCTGATCTTGGTAAAGGAAGAACAGGCTCTGTTAGACAAAGTTTAATCCAAACACAAGATTTCTTGACAGAGAAAGAGAAGGAAAAAGGTTTCCAGGGTTTCCGTTTTTTACAGAATGACTTTTTACATACTGAATTGTACCAATCTGAGAAATTGAAAACAGAGTATAACCAGTGCTCTAGATGTTCTTTTCCTTAACAGCACAATATCAAGGTCCAGGATCATGTCAAACAGATTCATTTTGGGAGGACAATTCAGTTTCTGGACATAGGAAAGACTTTCTTAAAAACTCTTTAGTACATAGATGAAAAGTGTTTAGCTAGTACAAGCTCATAGCAGTCCATTTTTTCTAGGGCTAACTCTTCATTTTGCTTGACACTGGGAACAGAGTGTAATTTATCAGCCATGACCAACTAATTTAGAGGCACAAGTTTCAGGTGTGTTCTCTGTGCTGCCAAGCCACCCTAGTTCCTGTTGTGGAGCAATAGAACATAGCAAGGCAGGAGCCTGAACAAACTGTTACAGGTACAGTGGGCAGTACAGCAGTGGAACAGACTCTTTTCTGGGCACAGATCTAGCAAATATCAGCATTGTCCAACCAGGAATGTGTTTTGAGTTTTGTACACCAAGAAGTATGAGTCAACTTAGCACAGCCAGAGTGCAGACTGAAAGCTTAAGCAAGGATTTATGTACAAAGCCAAACCCTGTTGGACAGGATCAATTCAAACAGAGGAAAGGAAAAGAGCAAAAAGCCTTTTAGGTAACACTTGAAGGAGGATGACCTTCTGGGACCCTGCTGATTACTTACATGATTTCTTGCCAAGAAACAAGTGCTGCACTGCTCTCCAGCTTCAGCAGCCAGCATTAATGATCCCTGCACCTTGGCAAATTTACTTCCAGCCCCAGGCTCAGCTGCAGTTGCTGAATATAGTGACAAGCTACTTTTAAAATCTGGTATTGTGACATCCCAAAAAAAATGAAAAAAAAAAACCAGTCCATTTCAAATTTGGAAGTTTGTTTAAATTTCATTTTGAAGATACAAAACTGCAAGTAGTCTGCTATTTTTTAATAATCAACTTGATCACCGGGCCTGCTGGCTTAGAGCTGAATATAAGCAAAAAAATCTCCTAACAATCTCTTAACTATTCCTTGATCCAGGAAAGCAGGGAAGCACAAGTATAAAGCAATGAATGATACAAAATTTAATTATAGCAATCACTCCAAGCAAAGAAGGAGTCTCCAGTGGCTTAGTCCAGGTTGAGTTTTTTTGGGTTTGTTTTTTTGTCTGTCCTACTTACTCTCCCACCAAAGCATTAGATCCTTGCACAGGTAGATTTAGACTCAGCACATCTTGACATGATTTTTTAGGGATTTCATGAATAAGTTGTAACCAAAACAAGTTTTTTTCCCGACTGTTACTCAGGTTAGTTTTCAGCTTGTCTTCACAAGAGAGGTGCTCCATAAGAAGATCTTTGTGGCCCTCCTCTGGACCATCTCTAACAGGTCCAACATCTTTCCTATACTGCATCCTATGAGGCAATTCAGTTTTTCTTGTCCTTGATTTGTATTCACAGGCTCTCAACCTGTTCATGGCTGTTACTCAGAGACAGTTCTTGACAATCTATTACTTCCTTAACAGAGTACAACACCCTCACCCCCTCCCGCCTAGCACATCTCTTCTGAAAAGCTCAGAATTCCACAGTTGCAGTTCTCCAGTTGTGTGACTTGCCCTACCAGGTTTCTGTGACAGCAACTATGTCATAGTTTCCTAATTGCACCATGGTTTCCAACTCCTTTTCCATTTTATTCATGCTGCATGCATTGGTGCAGAGGAAATTCAGCTAGGCTGTCAAACTCTCTCTTTTGAAGGCTCCAGTGGTGAATTTCCAAATTCTGGAGCTCCCCCCAGCTGAGGGTATAGCTAACTCTCTCAGCCTTCAAGAGGTCTGTTTGGGTGTAGGCATCTACCCAAGGAGGTTGTGGTCTTTCTGTCTGATTTTCAGCCTCAGATAGGTAGTTGTATATGGGTAGGCACCACTTTTGTTGCCAAAAAAGGCTGCTTTTTGTTGACCCCTCAATAGGATGGAGTGACCCCTCCTCTGAGCCCTTGCTTGCCAACAGCCATGCAAACCAACACATCACATCCTGTTTGCCACAGTTCTGTGGGTGTCCTGCTCACTCCCAGTGATGGTAGTAAAGAAGCCTAATGTAAAGAGCAGGAAGAGAAGATGAACTACTGAAATGAAATTAAAGAGAGAGCAAATGATTTTAAAGTAAAATATGTGTGTAAGCTGGACACCTGCTGCTTTCTTCTTCCAGCGAAAATTAACAATATTCAGTATCAGATAGGGATAGCAAAATCAACCTCCCTTTTCTCCAAATAACAATAACTAGTCTCTTGCTTTATGCTGCATACCTGTTATTTGGGCAGTGGGTTTTTTTAATTTTAAAAGACTTAAGTGATTTGAGGGAGAGAAGTAATGGAAGGGATTCTAAAACTTCTTAGTATCTAGCAGCATCCTGCAGGGACAAAATGAAAGTTCATTCTGAAAGGGTTTACCCTCCTATTACCTACACTTTACCAAAATTCTATCTATAAGCTGTGTTTTGTTACACAAAAAAAACCAAAACAAGACTGCTTATTAACAATAATTCATTCTCTAAAACTCAGTGATTTGTTATTCACATTTGTTTGCACCAGGCATCCTGGGCAGTGTCTGAAAACCTCAAATCTTACAAGTTTTAGTAGAACCCCAAGCAGCTTTTTCTAGGCACAGGTATTTGCGTGCTCAGAATATTTCAGTTACCCAGCCGGGAATGGAAAGACAAAGAAGGAAAGCAACATTTAAAACATAGTGCACAGCCTGGATGATCCAAGCAAGCCACATCATGAAGAGCATGTGGTAAGGACTTCTAGCTAAATGCATCCAAATAAAAGGCACCAAAAGGTGACCATCAACATATTCCAGTCACAATGAGAAACAAAACTTGATGACCTTGTGCAAATCAACCAAATTGAGTATTCATCTTAGCTCTCACAAATAGAAGTATGCATATGCGAACCAGTCTCACTGAAAAAAACTTACAGAAATACTAGTAAATAAGACTAAGAACACCTTTAGAGCAGGCCTCCTACAAAGTATGACTTACATTTGCATTAGCAAGTAGAGCCGCTGAGCAGAGGAAGATCTGAAGGCCAAGACGCTGGAGGGCAGTGTCCATTCTGTAGCCACTCCAGGATCTTTATTTCATGCTACACCTAGCATGGCCTTGTGGAGTGAGCAGTCGTTTAGCTTTTGAAGTGCTCTAGGTGCACCACCAACATCTTTGCTTAATTTCACCTTCCAAGAGCCTGGTACAGTTTTATGAAACAGATTCTTCAACAGAGACAATTGGGAGACACCGGCAGAAGTGCCACCTTCATCCAATCTAACACACTAAAGTACATGCAGTCATATAGATTTTAGTATCCTCAGTGCTCATATTTAGTCAAAGCTTGTTAGAAGATAATACAGTAAGAGGATAAGGCTGCAGTGGATCCACCACCCATTTCCTGTATGATCTTGCTTAAGTAATTTACTTTCCCCATGTCTCATCCCCATCTCCAAGAACACAGGAATGAATGAATATTGGAAGCTAATACTTAGATATTACCAGGAGTCAAATAGATACACTTGAGATAAGTATCAAAGTATTTCGAAGAACGGAGGTCAACTACATAACTTCCATCTAAACCCACACTGGAAACACCTTGTTCCTAGAAATATATGTTCAAAAAACATGAAGTTGAACTTGTGCCTGCTGGAATACATCCCATTGTTTCTCTGGTTGCCTTTTCTTTTAGAGTCCCAGGCTTTGCTTAAAAGGCCATCAGAAAACAATAACAACCAATACACTCACTTTCTTAAGTTTATAAGGTCAAAAAATCCTCCAAAAAGCATAACTCAATGACTGGCATCTAAAGGCATTTATAAGCACATTATTTTTAACAAGTAGGACTGGTAAGTTCTGGGTGCTAGTATTATAATAGCAACATTTGAGTTAAGAAATGGAGGAAAAAAAAATTCAAACAGTTGAAATTGAAATCTACTAACAACAGGAGTTGTGGATAAAACCACGAGATCAGTGAAGTGAGAATTGCAAGTGATTCCTCTCAGGGAATCAAGCAAATGATTGATCACAGACATTTTAATCTATTCTATTTTAGTTACAATTCAATCAAATGTATGATTTAAAGTAGAAAAGCAAGCATCTTGGAGGAAGTAATCTATATGAGCATAATAGATGTGAATAATTTTTATAAAAAAATGAATCAAGGTAGATGTGCAACTGGGCTTGATTTAATCGCAGACAGAGAAGAGTGACCATTTCCTGGCAGAGAACTTTGATGTGCTTGCAGAACTTGTGTTTTTAAAATTATCATGTGCATCATGAAAAGGGCAACAGCTGCACAGCAGTAACTTGACATGCAAATTCCTGTTTTTATTCAGTCCACGTATGCACATGCTGATAAGAGATTTAAGCAGAAAAATATTCATTTTGTGTCATCACATGTAGAAGGAATATAGCTGTTTGGTCTAAAAAAAGCTGCTTAAAACCAAGAAAAACATGCTATTTCACAAACAAGCACCAGAGCATTTGGATCTGCATTACTGTTTTAACCTTATAAATAGAAATAGACTGAAGGGTATGAGTTGACCATAAGCTGACAGGTGTTGAGAGGAAAATTTCTGAAAGGCCATAATATAAACAAGTGTGGGAAGGAGCAGCTAGTTTTAACATTTCACTGTAAAGACAGAAATCCAAGTAAACTTGTTTTCTCCACAGAAACAAGATGAAGTGAGTTGGATGTGGCTCATACCACATTAGTTGCACATTTTTCTTTCACCTTTCAGCACTTACAATTTACCATGCCAACCACAGAAGATGCTCACTTGTTCCTGGATAAATTTGTTCTGGTGGTCCATTACAGGCTCTGTTGTTTGTTTGTTTTTTTCTCACCAACCATTTTCCCGAGTGGTAACTATATACCAGAACCTTTTCTTCAGGGCAATGTGTAAAGTGGGAGTCATGACCTAAGGCACATCCATAGTGGGTTTCCTTCAAGTGCACCAGGGTCAACACTGAAAGTGCCCTTGTTACAAAAAAAAAAGAAAACAGAACCCAACAAAAAACAACAACAACAAAAAAAAAACCACCACAGATTTTTTTCTGGTGTAACTGATAATCCTGTCCCTCTCTGCACCTATCCATGTCCTTGCTAAGAAGCCCTATCTTCGGCTTTCTTCCTCCATCCTGGTCCTGATGTTTTTTCCTACGTTTTCCTAAGCCATCACACCTGTAACTCTTACTGAGACTTCTTTCTCTCTGTAAAACTTTTTCCAATCCTGATAGCTCCCCCATGTAGCAGTAAATGTATTAATATTTAAGATTTGAAAAGTCTAGCTAAGGAGTTTACCCTAACTAAAAGCTATGATTGTGTCCAATCCCCTAGAGGTGAACTAAAACAATACTGGGCGTGTGGGTCCTGTAGACCCCATCAAGAACCACTTGTTCTTGTCACCATACTGTTTGATTCCTTATTAGAACTGTAGCCAGTAGTAAGCTACTTAAGGAGCCCATCTTACTAGGGGTGGATACCTGGTTTTAACATTGAAATGGTAGGTTCTCAGCTCCCTTTTTTCCTGGATAAGCATATAGGCTGGTTCTCTGCAACCACTTGGCAGAGAACAGGGGATACCAGTCGAGTGTTTCCATTACAATCTGCACTTGCAATACTAGGCATGTGGAATACCCAGGTCTCAACACCCATAAACTATCTTCCTCCTGAAATTATAATAGATCCCAGCCACAATATTCTGTGCCCACAATTATCCAAATCACCTCTTAGAAAAACTGATCGTCAGTGGCGCATAGACACTTTATGGACAGTCACAGGCAATCCACTCATCTAGGGGACTGGAAAAGCGTGCAAGTTCAACTTAAAAAAATTATTTAGATAAAGCTCAGTGTGGCTCCAAAAGCTTTCCTTATATTAACCTCATCAATTACCATGGCTTGTCATCATTCTGAATGATGATACTCGTAGAAGTTTTAAACAGAAAATGGCAAGATTTCACAAAATATAAAAGCATATATCTGCATGAAAGAAAGCACATTAAATAGTGAGCATCATAAACACATATCCAAAAGGAAGATATCTATTGGCAGAGGCATTTCTGCATTTAAATGAGACTGATAATTATGCCTACTAACCTATGATTTCTCCAACCAGAGTCAGGACTAAGGTGCAGACATGCATGTTTAGGAGTTCTGTGTCCCGTTCTGGGCTCCTCAGTACAAGAAAGACAAAAAGCTACTGGAGAGGGTCCAGTAGAGGCCACAAAGATGATGAGGGTCTGGAGCATTTCTCTTATGAGAACAGACTGCAGGAGCTGGGCCTGTTTACCCTGGAGAAAAGAAGAATGAGAAGGTATCTCATCAATGCATATAAATATGTCAAAGGTGGGTGCCAAGAGGATGATGCCAGACTCACCTGCCCAGCAACAGGAGTAATGGCCATAAAGTAAAGCACAAGAAGTTTCACCTCAATGTGGAAAAGAATGTCTTTATATTAAGGGTGGCAGGGCACTGGACAGCCTGCACAGGAAGGTTGTGGAGTCTCCCTATCCCAAGGCATTCCAAATCCACCTGGATGAGTTCCTGTGTTACCTGCTCTATCTGAGCCTGCCTTGTCAGGGAGATTGGACTGGATGATCTACAGAGGTCCCTTTGAACCCTAACAATTCTGTGATTATGTGATATCAGTGTCAAAGCAAAAGCAGGAAAGCTGCTGATAGGTTCTGCCAGCACCTCTAAGCATGCCAAATGCTGGGATAGGGAACACAAGGCAAGAGGAGGAATCTGAGGATCTTCCCTGCTAGATAGAGATGCCCCCCAAAAATACACTGATCCTATATGAATGAAGAGACTCAAAGTTTCTGATTTTAGTATTCCAGGCCCATCTGGGCTTCTAAGCTGAAGCTTAAGCAGCTGAACAGCCTTTTTGAAGAAGAATAAACCATGAACTCACACTGCAACATGCTCAAAGACCAAGGTGCAAAAAATCAAAGCAGGCAAAACCAATGTGATGATGACCAGCAGTAGACATAAAATATATATCTGACAAATCCAAACCAAAATGTTGGCTGGATGAACAAGTAAGAATAATTTAAAAACAGGACTGTATGCATACACAAAAATATCTTTCCCCCCCATCCTCTCAGCTTTTATAGCCAATCACTTTTCTAGTCCAGTATGTACACATTCACATCCTGCTTGAGCAACTGCAGACTAGAAAAGATTATTGCCAACACCACAGTGACCACTTCACTTTTGTGGCAGTCCATCTCTTTCACTGCACCTTCAGTGCTGCACACTAGGATGTGCAGCAAGTTATTATGAATTTATTTCTCGAACAAAAATCAAAGGATTAAGCAGAGCTCACTGCTGCCAGTACAGTATTGGAGAACTCTAATCAGTAGTTTAACAAGATCTGATTTGCTTCAAAATTCATTATTCTAGAGGATTTTGGATTTCATCTGGTTACATGACAAAGTTAAATAAATGCAATATAAACAGGAAGCAAACACATTTTAATGGAGACTGAAGAGACAAAGGAAGTCACAGATATATACCTGTTTTCTAAATGAAATTTAGCAGATTTGAAAGTTCCTCAATACACAGCCCTGCAGAAGGAAGCCCTTCATCTATAAAAGATGCAGTGCATATATATTAGAAGTGCAGACTGAGCTGTATGAATAAGTCATAAATAATGTAAGTCATTGAATTCCTACCCACCTCCTGCCAGAATGGAGAACAAACAGCTCATGATTTTCAGATAAACTTTGTTATTCAAAAATTATCTATGAAACCATCTCTATGAATTGGTATTTACTTATACCTTCTGCCTGAATAGATAGTTGCTCTTATTAGCTGTTGAAAATTCCAGCTGTTTTGATTGGCATATGGCTCACATAGCACATCTCTCCTCTTTCCCTGGGCATGAGAACTTATTAGGAATTCACAAAACTACACATTTTAATCTCAAACCTGATTCAATTATTTGTTTTCCGTGAGCCTGGTAGAATGTTTTCTTGCAAGCAGTAAGTGTTCACAGCATTGGCACAAGCTGTGCAGCCACACTGGAAGAGCTCTAAACACCAAGACCTGGGCTCTAGGTCTTCATCAAGTAGTTACGTCTCAGTGCTCAAGCACTCCACCTGCATCAGAGTTGCTGTCTTTAAGAGCCACTAAAAACGGATGAGATGACAAAGTGCTTTAGAGAGGACACAGATATTATTAAACTCATGCAATAGTTACTTAATTGAAAACATTCATGGCAGTTCTCTGAGCCATATTTACCCCAGATCTTCAATACAGATACACCATACACCTACGAAACCATCCTTCCCTCACATGAATTAGAGGTTTTGATCAAAGATATTATCTGTACAAAGAGTTGGACAGCCCAGAAGGTCTTTCACAAGACTACTTCCAACACAGCAATATAACAGATATTAGTATAGTCTTCACAAAACTGTGCAGTTTGGATTTTTTTTTAATTTTCCACCATTTTTAGTCAGATACATACTTTGCTCATTTACACAAAAAGCAATTTTCAAACATATGGTCTGAACTTCTTAAAGGTTTGCCTCCAGATGTGATGTCTTCAATGTTCTGTCAGTAATCACCAAAGGAAGCCTTTAAAATTGGCTTTCCTTCAGGATCCTAGTCTAGAAGAGCCCTTCATTTCTGTGTTGGGAGCTTGAGAGATGCTGCAGATATTTGGTGGTTGGTTTGGGAATTATTTTTTTTTTCTTAATTAGGACTTTAGCAGACTTTGAACACAAGAGCAACTACTGAGCTGAAATATGGTTGTTCAGGATAACCTGTGTTCAAATCAGTCACTCTTGAAACAGGAATCCCACAAGGCTATCCCTAGAATAGTCCAAAAACTGAGGAAACAGTTGTACCCAAGAAACAACTTTGTTAAAACCAAAACATTACAAAAGAATGTATTTTATATGGATATAGTGAAAAATGTTTTGGATTCAGATTTACTTTTATGTAAAAAAAAATAAGAAAAAAAATTCTGTTTTCTTCAACAATTTGAGCTATTAACAAAAAGTCAACAGAATGCAAAAGTAAAAACAAAATCACTTGGTTTCAGTTCTAACAAAAATGCTTTTAAGACCTCAGATAAATTTAGAGGGATGATTATTTTATGTTTTGCAAGCAAATTTGGCTTTCCAACAAAAGCAAAACCAAAAAGTTAAAGCTCCCTGATGAATCTCAGATCCAACAATTAATCTAGATGACAAGTCTTCTAAAAGCATCGGTACACTTAAATTTTGTTATACTCCTACCCACCAAGCTCAAAATAAAATGCACAGCAAAACAACAGGTAAACCCAAAGAGAACCTTGGAGTCCAATGTTTAGTTGCAGACACTATGCACTTTGCATCGGATCTCCAAACAGGTGTCACAATGAACATCAGGCTCATCCCTATTAAAGCGCCACAGCAATTTTGGGATGAATGTAAAGCAGCTAAGTGATCCAAGACCAGATTTTAAAGGTCAAATGCCTGTTGTAGAAATATTATGCTTGTCAGCAGCCTTGGCTGATGCAAGAGATTGCACTGGCACAGAAATTTGACTACTACCCATCAGTGCTTGAACAAGTCCCTGAAGAACAGTGCTAAGGTACATTAATAGGGCAATGTGGAATAAATATTTTTAAAATATGAAGTTGTACTTCTACCAAAGCAATTTACAGGTACTCAGGCGAAACAGTCACATTACTCTTAGCATGCAAAGGATTTCTGTGCACAGCTAAGGAACATGGCCAGGATTATTCTCAATGCTCAACGACTAATGAAAAAAAAACAACAGTCAGAAATAACCTCTTTCATGTAAATGACATTTGAATCACACAGCAAAGATGTATACATCATAATAGCATATGTTTCCAGAAGCTTCCAATTACAGGTATCCAAACATTTTTTAAAGGGTAGTTCTTTCAAATAATTCACTACCTGGTTTCATACAAAAATTTCACACTAACTCAGAGGAGTTAGGTGACTTGCTCAGGTGTATTCAGGGTCAGGCAACAATGGCACAGGGCCAGCTCTGCGAACAGACTTCTGCTCTCCTGATTTCCAATTCCCCAGCCCAGCAAATAGGCCAGCAGTGCCCCTCCACTGCAGCAACACGTGGTAATCCTTCCAGTAAGGGCTGCGTATCTGATATGCTCTCTACCCACTAAGATACATTAACCAAGATGTTACGCGTTCTGCAGCAAACACATCCACACAATGAGGGGATCAAACAGCAGCATTCATATGCAGCAAGACCTCACTGAAGTGAGTGATGCCAATATCTTGTCTTCTCTAAAAGCTTGGCTACATTTTTAAAATATTTGGAAGCATAAATAGTGCCTTTGCATTTTACGACACAATAAAAAGTGGTTTAATACAGCAATAAAAAAATCAAATATGCCTTGACAAAGTTATTTTAAACACAGGTCTTAAGCCCATAGCTACTAAGTTGTAGACAGATTTAATTTCAGAAAGGCCTTGACACAATACCATTTTAAATGAAAGTAAAATATCCTGCATATCAAGACTTACTAAATAAATCTCAAGGTTTTTATGGCATGAATGAATGAGTATGAGCACATTGGGACTGCTGAGTAATTCGCACTAAGGCTCTATATTGTAGATGCAAAACCAGAATGTGGCATATGCCTTAGTACTGAAAATGGGGTTATGCCTATCTGGAATAACAGGGTTGCAAAGAGGGGAGCTCTTGTGGTTCAAGCAAGAATATTTACAACAGTGACCTAAGGCACATGCAAGATCAAACCAAAGAATTAGAAGCAGCATGCACTGCATTCTACCTGTCAAAGCCTCACATAACTAAAACAATGAAAATTTAGAGTTAATTATGCTTGTTTGCAGCAATCAGTGTTTCCTAACATATAACCCTCACCAACGCACATGAACAGCTTCACACCTACTGTGAGGAACTTGTGTTATTCTGCAACCCCTGGGGTGGGAGATCCAGTAGCCAGGGATCCATACCCTACCCAATCCAAGTTCACAGCACTGATCACCCCTGCAAGCAGCAAGGGGGCACAGCTGTCCCCCACACGCATCAGGGACAGCCCCAAGCCAGAGGGTTGCCCCACACATGCTGCAGTGGCAGCCATGCAGTCATGGCCAGAGCACCTCCCACCTTGGCCAAACAGGACAGGGATGGACAAGCGTTTAGGGCAGGTGTGCCTCAAGGGGGTCTGGAGGGGGTGGCATCATTTTGGCTGTAAAAAAGAAAGAGTTGAGCTCACTGGTAAGAAGGAAAGCATTTCTTCCCACTCTGCCAACTCAGCAAAAACTGGATTAGCAATCTCTTATTTTAAATTTTAAGCCATAATTAAGCCAAACTTTTGCATTTTAACGAAAATGAGGCAGACGCTGCTTTCCCACACAACAGCATTGACAAGTCTAACTGGGCAGTGGTCTCTGGCAGGGTAGGAATCTCTATCTGGCACCAACCGCCCCAGAGCAATATCACCTGCACCACACACCCCACAAAAGTCCCTTCATTACCTTCAAACAGCAGCTGCTGCCTCAGCTCACAGGGCTGAGAAAAGACAGCCCTGTCTTTTTAAGAAAAAAGAGGGCTTTTTTCTTAGCAATGACAATCAATTCCAGGACTGTTAAACCTGAGGGGTCATGAGCCACAAAGAAAGTTTACTTTAAACATACAGAGTGTGCAGAATAGGACAGCATAGGTATGGCTTCTGCAAAATAGTTCAGTTTGGCTTTGAAAAAAATCACAGTGTAGAGAAGTTAAAGCACAAAAAAGGCAAATTCTACAGCATGCATAATTTGCACAAGAATTTTATTTGACTATGATTTTTTTTTTCCTTTTAATGTGGAGAAATATATTAAAAGGTGCTTCTCTCATCTTAATCAGAATTATTTTGGTGTTCTGGCAGAACAGCCTCATACCAACTGTTCTTGCCCTCACCTGGCATCAAGTACTTTTCCCTTACCAAGATTAGTCAGTATGTTTCCAGGGAATCAAGGTGGTATTACAGCAAGATAAAAATTAAAATACACAGCATCCTCAAATCATCTGCAAGTAATTGGCAGAAACAAGACTCAGTCCTCTGATTTAGACACTGCAGAGCCCTCTTCTTGTTAATTAAAAAAGGTTAGGTGAATGATTTAGATGAGCAATTCAGAAGAATTATGAACTTTCCCAAACCTTTGTTCAAAATAAGAGCTGAAGTTTCTGGAGACCAATAAAAGCTAACTTTAGTCACACAATGCCTTGTGCATGCATTCATACACAAGTGCACACCCAGAGCTCTCCACCTTTTCCTACCCTTCCCACATTTAACAAGCAATAAAAATGTCAGAATAATCTTGAAGAATAATGCCTGTGTCAATAAAAAATGTTCCACCTCACACTGCCTTCAGCAACACAAAGTTCTTGTTCAGGGAAGGAATTCTGAAAACAGCTTGCCTGGGTTTTTTAAAAAAAATTAGTTATAGGAGTTATGGAAGGAGCAAGGAATAAAATTTTGTTTTTATTAACCAAAAAACATTTTGATGAATGCTATTTTGTGCTTGACTTTTAAAAATGTCATTCAGTATGCACAAAGACTTAGGAGAAGCTTTCTCAAAAAAATCTCAAGTGCTTTTTGGCACTCTACAAAAGCACCTTTAACCGCAGGAGTCTATTTTGAAAATGACGCTCAACATTGAGTTTATTTGCTTTTCCTCAGCATTATCAGTGCCTCAAAGGAGCATGAGAGGAGCTGAACTCCTGTCCTGGTAGCCAAGTTCTAGTGCCCAATATCTGTACAAACCATTTTTGCAGCCCTAGGATCAGGGTGGAAGACCTTCTCACCCTGTCAGTGCCATGATGGTACTCCTGCCAGCTGAGAAGGCTCACAGCTGATTCTCCTGATGTGTGCAGGGGAATGTGGCTCTGCCCCTATATATATACCCCCATAAAGACGCCTGCAACAAAACCCCAACCTAACGTGCAGTGAGAGCTTATCTACCCATGGTATGCTCAGGAGAGTCAAAGCAAATCAGCTGAAGGCACAAAGTGAAAGCCAGGAACTTGGAGTATTATTAGATGAAAGTTACTTTTAAGAGGGAATACCAAGAGGATACTTTAAACATGTTTTAAGGCAATATGCCCTGATTTCAGAAGTCAATTGATTTACCTTTTCAAAGTACACATGTAAATAACAAGAAGACAGGAAAAAAAAGCAGAAAAGGCAGTAAATGACAGCATTCAGAAAGTACTAGTATTACATATGTATCATCCTACATGTAACTACTCACATTTAAATGCCATTTAAAACCACACTACGATAAAGGTACTAAAATCCTACTTTGCAGTTAAGGGGTCAGTGAGACTGGAAAGTTTCATCTTGAGGCAGCACACCTGCATTCCCAACTTCAGAGCTGAAAAAAGAATTACATTTAGGAGGCAGCTGCACATCAGAAACACTCAGGTCACGCAAGAACGCTCTCTTTTCTAGCACCTCTGTTGCTGTGCTGGGTCTGTGTTGCTCTTTTCCCAAAATCAAGATTATAAAAATATGATCCCATTGCAATTTACCACCAGTAACACCAGTAGGTCTTACCTCAGCACAACAGCAACTGGCTTTTACCTCTAAGACAGCAGCTGCATGAATTAGTAACTCACCACCTTTCACAAGGCAAAGTGCCGTTTAGTTTTAAAACTAAAATTGCAATCAAAAAATTTAATAAAAGGGTACAAAATGTGTAAGTATATCAAATATTACATACCAGTTACATGGGACCTCATGCATGGAAACCACTTAATGCAGCTCAGTTCTGCCATATCTGAAAAATATATGCATTATTTAACCTTTTGGGGTTTTGCACTACTTAACCATTTCTGAGCCAAAAGTAAATGCTTAGGAAGTCCTTTTAAACTTTCTCAAGTCTATTTCTCATGGCAAAAGCATCCTGCACATACCAGTATTTAAATACCAAGTTTTTCTTCTCTTGAGATTTTGTAGCTTTAAAATGAAATTATCTAAGTTTTGTTCAAAGCATTCTTAAATCAAATTCACAGCACAATCCATTAGAAGAAAAAAAAATTCAAACTGCATAGTACAAAGGCTGGCTTCTGCACAAGTTTCCACATGATTTGATTTTGGTCAACTAACTTGACATTCATACACTATATTGAGCAGAATATGACAGAGAGCATTCAATAAGACACTGACACTGTACATAAATTTAAGATTATCCACCAGTTGCAGTTCCTTACTGAACTGGTCTCCTCTATATGATTCTTTTAAGGCCATACATATTTCACAGAGATTAAAAAAAGAACAAAAAAAAGTACTTTAAAGAATTCTCCCATCTCACAAATAAGGCATGAGGTCAAGAACATGGAAAAGGTGCAAAAATAATCCTGACCTGACATTTTAAAAAACTGATTTACTAAACCTTGAAATGTTTTTTATTTTATATTTTACCTGCACAAAATTATTCTAACTGATCTGTGTATAATTGCACAGGTGAAAAATAAAACTTCTAACTGATTAATAAATCTAAATAGCATTTGAACTACTGCTTTTATAACTCAAAGCTTGTTTCCCCTCCTGCCTCCCAAAAGGCTATGCATTCTTTACTTGCTCATCTGCAGGAATTTACAGGTGTTAAATTAGCCACAGTAAGCCTTACCTTTTGTTCCCTGATTGCTATCAAAACATATTGAGAATTACAATAGAAACATATTGAGAATTACAGAGAAAAAGTTAATTAAAAGTTTGAATAGAAGCCCTAGGAAATTCAAACAAAAGATTTTTCCCTAGTTCATACCAAGGTCTGGCTGCATGCATAATTACACATAAGACAGACTGTTACTTTCTGTGCTTTTCTTCTTCAATAAAAAATAAACTTTTCCCCTCCAATTTAGCTATATGTTTATAAATAACCAGGGCTCCTATTGCAGTCAATATCTTGTGGATGTGATGTTAAATTGATATGTACAAAAGGACCAAAAAGTTCTAGTGACTTGTATTGTTGGGGCAGCCTGCCCAGGTTTCCCATCTAAATCTGTCCTAAATATAGAGGTATTCTAATGTAAAAAAGTTTCCCAAGTATCCACTCTAGTTTAAAGACAAGTTCCTTCAATGTCATCTTTCCACAAATATAAATGATTGAGTTTAGCTCATAAATGTCATCTGAAAGTAAATTTGAAGATTGCTGCCTCCAATGTTCATACCAAAATAGCAGGTTTTATGTTAAAGGCTGCTGTCTGACATACAGAAAGAACCTTCCCACTCCACATTTCTCACTACAGCCTTGGCACAAGTACTTAAATTAACTAGGCAAGGATCAAATTACACTCCTTGAGGAAACGATGATGCACATACATGTAATTTTTTTCACTTTCTTCATTTGTTAGTAACCAAAACTTTAAACTATCTGTACATCTCAAAAACCATCATAGTACAATTTTGCTCTCAAACAAGCTGTTAGTGACCATGGTAGAAATGCTGTTAAAGGGAATTCAAGCAGACAAGACAAGAGAGCCAAAGCAGAGAATTAGGACTCATGCCAGCATAATAAACAAGGGTCTTCTGTGTCAGTAGATCTGGGAACCTGATAGCTTCCCGTCCTGCTAACTCCCACAAAATACGTGTCCTTAATCATCACAGGATATGGGGCAGAAGCATTTCTTAATAACCTATTTTCAGCCTTGAAAAAAAGGCTAAAGTGCAACTGCCATTAGCTTTTTTTCTTTTTTTTCCCCCTAAAGCAGATTTGATTAAGCATTGCAAGTACTCGTGATTCCAGTTTCTGTGACTAGTTTGAGTAGTTCAGACAGTGCTTTGTGCGCTGGTTGTAGATGTAATACAGATTCTGGAACAACACCTCCTGCAAAGTGAAGCTGGCATGACAGAAAACTCTTATAGTAGTGCTGTGGCCATAATGGTGTTGAGAGATAAGACTAGTGAAGAGTGGTAACAGCTTTTATTTAGTCATCCACTGAAACTGAAAACAACCAAAATAAGTTCTCCTTTTGATATTTAAGATTAGAAGTCAAAGTAGACATATTGCCAAGATAGCACACATGAAGCATGCTACAACCTAGAAAAATCATGCATAGAAGCCCTGACCATCACACTATCCTGACCTGAGACAAGAAGAAAATATTTAACAGGTGTTATCACCTGTTAAGTTCTGCCTTTTTCCTCAGAATTTTCACTTTTGTCTCTCCAGTTTTCCTGACTTATTCCAGTCATACAAACAGTTTTTACCAGAAGAAAACACATCACACTAAAGTAAGTATAAAACACAGCAACACATTTCCACAGCAATAAAAACTACTCCTCTCCTGCAGCAGCCATCAAAAGCAATCCATCCATCCTACACATACACCTTCTAGATTGTACTGTTTCATTACTTCACCCTCAGGGATGAACTCATGGACATCTCACAAAAAAACTACCTCTACTCTCTCTCTTCAAGAAAGACTTTAAAAAGTCAGATAAAGGAAATAAGATTAGTAACTTTAGTAGATACTATGTGGCCAATATTAAAAATAATAAAAAACTTAATGCAATAATTTTGCAGCTCATTAGAATTTGTCCTCTTTTCACTTTAGTGGAACTTCTCCATGTAGGGGCACAGGTGAGCATGTCTCCTAAGAATGTGAGATCACAAACTTTTCAAGCAACATATGCAACAGAAAAGTATACATTTTAAAAAAATCCCTGTACTTGTTTATCTTCTACTAGTCTGCAAGTGATATAAAAGCTTTCTCCTGATAAGGAAAAATGCAGCTTAAAAGCTGAATGTCAAGGAAACTGCTCAACTCCACTTCAAAGATTAAAGAGGAAAAAAAAAAAAAAAGAGAGGATACTGAGCTGTGTAAAAGTCTCAAACAGATAGTAACTTCAAGAAAATTTCACTCTGCTTCTTACCATTTTCTGAGGAAAAAAAAAAATAAAGTATTCCTTCAGTAAGTTCTTAATTTCTCCTTATATACACAGCTAGAACCACACATAGAAATAGCTAGCAGTTAGGTATGGTTTTCCTCTCCCTCCTCCTTAATTGTTAGGCTAATTCTATATCTCTTGGTTCTGGAAGTTGAGAATGTGATGTGGTGTACAAGTTGCATTCACTTTTCACCCTTACTTTCCCTATGTTACTCCTGTCCCAGCCAGCACAGGGCAGGGTTAGACAGAGCTGTTACCTCCCAGAGAGAAAGCTTCACTTACTGCTCCCTTTGCTGCCACACAGGAACAAAAACCTCACACGGCTGAAGGAGATGGAGCCATACCTGCAGCACAAGTTCAGTCATCTCTGACAGGTCCACAGCTCAGCTGAGGTGACATACACCATCCATATAAAGACATCTTTTCCAAGTCAAGCCCAGAAAGTGTTTGTAGTTGTATTGTGGGTGTGCACACACTGTAATATTAGTTCTGTTATTCAGATATGTAGAAAGTTTGATTAGTATCTGGGTGTTTGCCTTTAGTATCCATTTAGTTCCTGTTAAGTCTTATTCTGAAAGGCTTTTAACACCTGGTAGTTGTAGAAACCTCACTTAATAATACGAGGGCACACAGAAATTATCTTTCAAATACAGTTGAGAAGCATCAATAGAAGTTATGTTTGCAAATATGCATGGGAGTATTTAAGTAAATGCTGCATACTACTTCAAAAATACAGACCTATCAGTGAAACCATTAAGCTCAGCACTTCTACCTTCCTTTAGCTGCATTAGAAATGACTGCTTGAGGTTGGCTGAAGATCCTGTTAATGGACTTTGAATGGAGTGCACTTTCTCCACCTCCTGTTTTAGAAGCCTCTCATCCTATTTTGATGTACATCTTGTGCCTCCAATTGGCTAGGAGTTGCTCTCCTTTGTATCAATTAACTCGTAATCAGATGGAGAGTTATCTTAACCTTGGCAAAGCTTTCCTCACAAGCTGGATCTGAAGCACTACAGTTCAAACAACTTCCAAATGTAGCTACACTTATGTCAGAGAACAGGGCACACCAGCCTCACATAACTGGTGGTGGTATTTTCATAGCACCACTTCATGACACTTAGAAAACAGCCATTATTTGCTCCTTGAACAGCAGGCATTTGCCTCCAGCTGCTCCAGCTCTTTGCTTCAGTACCTCTGTCAGGTATAGGGGTTGGTTCACGAGGTCAGCAGCCAGATGTTTTGCTGAAGGTAAACACAAGACAAAGCTACAGGAGATCCCAGCTGTTCTCACCAGATAAGATAACCTGCAAAGAACAACATACTCTTCCTCAGCCTCTCACTGCTCCCTGGCTGCAGGACCCCTCTAGCATCACACCACAGGCTCACCTTCAGTAAGGTACTCTCTATGCTGCTCAAAGCCTTGCAGGAATCCCACACATGTCAGGGTATAGCAAAAATAAGCTGGGCCACTAAGGGTATCCCTCATGAAGAAGAGTCCTTACTGGTCAAGGCCCAGCTCCAAGAGTATCCAAGAAAAGAAGGCCCAGCAGCAGGTAAGTCCCAACAAGAATCTAGACATACGGCAAGCTCCTCCTGATATGGCAAGTCTGATGCCAAGCAGGAACCCAGCCCACAGGTCAGCATTAAAATCAGGCTCAGTAACTACCAAGCTGGCCCATAACGTTAGACAAGGTCAAGCCAGGGACTCAATCCAAGGGCTGATGTCCAGATCAAGAAACTCCACCAAGACAGACAGAGCTAAAAAACAACAGTCCTCCAACAAAGCTCAAACACAGAACAAGAGCCCTGAGCTGCACTTATATAAAAGGTGTGGGTGGAGACCCCAGGTGAGGCTCTTTAGGTCCACTAAGGCTTCTTAGTGTCCCCAGGGCCATAACAACGTGTATCCACTGCAATTCTTTCCACAGGTGTGTTAGCACAGAGTCAGGTGTGACTGTAGCATTGTCATGGTTTTCTAGTTACTCTGAGCTGGTTGATCTTCCTCCACTATCCCCAGTCTCCACAAAGAGCTCTATCACTAACAACCTGTGAATAAGACACAAAAATACGCAACCATTTTATGTCTTTGTGCTCCAGTATATCCTTTTGGAAATTTTATGGTTCTGTTCCTCTTTTGAGACACTTTGGTAAACTAACTACATAAATGCAATCCCCCGGCAATGCACACACCATACTGAATGGATGGTTCATATTAGACCCTGTAGTGTTGATTTCCCATTCATTTCACCCTACAAGGAGTTTAGGTATTGACTTTTCAGTCAGATCTGAGTACAAATACAAGACAGAAAGTTTGCTCTGGTCTCACAAAATAGCAACAGGGCCAACAGAGCATCCTCTTATGTTACTACTTGTGTTGAACTTATTGAGCACTGAATCACTATACTCAGTGCTTTGCACCAGGCACCCAAACCAGATGGCACAACTGCTTGGTCCTTCTCCTGGAGACCTAGACCTTGGGTGCTGCTCCATGAAACACACTACATTACTACCTTTGAGAAGTAATAGGGAAGAAAGAAGGAAGACAAAAAGAAGATAACTAGATGTCAAAGCTGAGGGAGGGATTGGGATGTAGAAACTTGGCAATCCGTTTCATGTTTGTTCTAAATTATTACAGAATTTGTTCAGTCTATATTAAAATTTTATAAGCAACAAAGATAACAAATCAGCTACAGAAAATAGAAAACTTATGTTTACTCCTGAAAGAATTTGTGTTCCTTGAGGTGGCTTTACTCCCAGCAGATGCTAAGATATTTTACTTCAAGTCTGACAAAGAAAATGCTGTCACTTTCCATGAGCAAAACAGATGTAGAAGAAAGAAATATAAAGCAATACAAGTGTTTCAAGTATAAACGCTGCTGAAGAGTTTTTGGAACAGGATGCACATGAATTAAGCAAATAAACACTTGACAATTATGCTTTCCTGAGACAATTTGTATGAATTTTTTGTTGTTTGCTTTGTTTTGTTTTGTTTGGGGTTTTTGTGGTTTTTGGGTTTTTTGTGGGTAGTGTTGCTCCAGCTGAATTAATCTCCTTAGGATTTTTTCACCTTCACTCAATCTAATTGGTCTTGAAAGGGTTTGGCTAGCTATCTTCAACGTAATCATTATTTTCAAGGAAAATGAAAACAATTGTATCATCAGTATAATGGTAAATCTTGCCCTTGCTTACAGCTTCCATGCCTGAGGTCCTCAGTGTAAGAGCTTGGCTTCATGGAGCTCTAATTTGAATTAGTATACTCTTATGCTTTGTTTCCCAGATGTATATGATGTTTCACCATTTCATATCATTTCATATTTTTTATCTCATAGAAAGGAGATATGCTAATGAAACATGTCATTGTAAATAAGACTTTTGAGGGAGAAACCTCTGTGCTATTATATCACTTAAAGTTGATAAGGTAATGATAAATCCTTCACCAGGATTTTGAGCCCAACCCAACACAAGAAAAGCTTTCTGTAATCTGCTTGTCTTGTGCCAGATTATTCCATTATTTATAGAAAGGAATTACATGTTACACACACACACACAGATAATCAGGTAGTGAAAAATATCTCATCCTCTCTTTCAATAGTCCTATCTTTTAGAGACCATTGTCACTGTGGGGTTTGATTTTTATTTTACTTTTTCCCTGTGCAGGTTCCTCAGGTATTTTTGAGGGATCAGCTGGCCAATATTAGCAATTAGTGTAGTAAGGCAGAGGCTAATTGCACGGTTTAGTTGCTGGATGGCCAAGAAGGGAGGTTAAGAGACCAAGGCCAATTAAAACAGGAAAGGACAGATAAAGCCAGGTCTCTCCACATGGTAAAAGAGGGCATATGCATAGGGATGCAGTGTAGATGATCACTGAGCCAGATGCTCAATTCTGTATTTGGATTTTGGGTGTTTTCGGGGCTTCTGCCTGTTTTACAAAACCTTCAGGCAATGTGACACTTCCCCACTACCTAAGGACGGAAAAGTAATACACTTATTGTGCATGCAGTATTGAAACTGACTAGCTGCCTCCTCTTGCACTGCAAAAAATCACATTCAAATCTCAGAAAAGGCTACGAGATTGTGGGGAGACTGCTTCAGTATGGCTCTCAGCTCTCCTCCTGTGTCATAAGGCCACTCAGGGGAACACAGAGATTGTCTTGACCCACACTCGGTCAAAATCAATTCAATATTTTTGTGAGTTAGAGGAATTTATTAATTCACTAGTCCTTTTCTACGTGCAAGCAGAGTGCATCAGTGAAAAAGACAAAGCTGGAAACAAAACTGTGGTAATAGCTAGTTTAAAAAAATTGTAAAAAAGAAAGTTTTCAGTTAACTCAGGCAAACAAGGCTAATTTGAGAATGATGTCACTACTCATCAAAATAAAATAGTTCAGAGAGAAGTTTTAAGCAAACAGAAGGTGAAAACCCGAAAGAGTTTGTGACTGATTTAAGGTTAAAGACCTAATCTTGCAATTGCAGTTAGTAATCATGGCAATTGAACATAAGAGACCAGATGGTGATTACAAATGGGAGAAAACACCCAGAGAAACTGATTACTAGAACCTTGGGATTATCTTGTAACTCAAAACAATAATAACAATATAATAACAACAAAGAAATAAAGAAAATGTGGCTATCTTAAATGAAAGCATTTATTAACTTTAGGCGGATGCTAGGGAATGTCCAACGTGCTGGATGCTAAAGCCACTATAGAGAATGTAAAAATGACAGAAACAGAAAGGCATGAATGACTCAAAGCAAAAATTCTGAAACTTAGCACAAAGTGATCTACAAAATACTCTCATAAAATAATAAATCTCAAGTCCCATAAGCCTGGGAACATATAAATTAGTTTCCTAAAAAGGCTTTCAATCAAGGAAGGGTAACAGTCCTCCTAAAACGATGAGGTCAAACCCAGATACCACTGATTGACAGTGGTATTGATCTCACAGGTTGAATAGCAGTCCTACACTCAAGGACAAAACATGAGTGGGACTTTTTCCATATGTGTAAACCTTTGAATCATTACACATAGCTCAGACAAGCTGAAACAACTATAAACAATTTAATGTCTTTGTCAAAATGGGCTTGGCAAACAATCTACTTCCCTAATATCAGAAGATGATTTTTTCCATTTGCTGTGCATGTTATAAAATCATGCAAAATTGAAAAAGATTTAATAGTTAGAGGTGCAAACTCTTCACCTTTGATAAAAATCTATGGAGCTGAGTTTAAACCTGCAGTACATACAAGTCACTGGCTATTTTTTTTCTTTCAGTTCAATTTCAAGAAGAATATGAACTGCCAATTCATGTTCCAATGCTGAAGGTGCTTAGAGAAAAAATATTACCAAAATTTTAATCATATTCTGTAAAAAAATATCAAACTGAAATTATGGAGATACTAGCCTTCAGGAAATAGAGACATGGAGTAAGGTGTTTTGCAAGGTCAACCAATTGAATCCTTTAAGGCAGCAGGTGAATGATATCCTGGAGCAAAGCAGACACAGACTGAAAAATAGGAAAATTACTGTCCTATACAATAATTCTCATTTCCAGTTCAGCCCCTCTATAAGATTCTACTAATAAAGAGTTGCTTTCCAACTCCTCTTTTCATTAAACCCAGTAGTGGGATTCATATAATTTAATTTTAGCTACCCTAAAGTAAGTACCTGGTCTAAGCTGGTTACTTAGGTTCGCTCCTCAGGAAGTGAAGAAAGTGAGGTACTTTGAGAGGATTCATTTTTATGTCACTCTAGGATAGGTATCTAAGGTAGTAGCATTAATTGCTCTCTGGAGCAATTGATCTTCATTTTATCTCTATTGACTACAGACAGAGTCTAAACATTTAACTTTGATAAAAATGCTTCATTTTTATGTGTCTAAAATTAGATAGGAAAACTCCCACTTGTTATTCCTGGGAAAGCAATCTCTGATCCTGTGCCTTAATTTAATGGGCAAGAGTTTGAGCAGTTTTCAGTGCAACATAAGTTGAAAGACAGCACCTTTGTCCCCTCTTTTCCTCAAATGCATGGAGAATCACATCAAACTACCGAAGTATGGATTAAGTAGGAACTGCACATTCAGATTCTGACCACTGTTTAGCCCTAATGAATTGCAGGATGGCACCAAAGAACACATCTCAGCATGCACCAGCTTGGATTGGCTTCTCTTCAACAGGGGACTGTGAATAGGAGCCCTCTGAGAAAGACAAGCCGGTAAGCCAAGTGATGACCACCATCCTAACTAGGGATACCACAAACAGCAGCAGCTGTAGGAGTTTACCATTCCAGCTAGACCAAAAGGAATAGGTGAGGATTGCAATAAATGGTGTAATAAAACACGATGGTGCAATATAAAATGGAGACAAAGAGAATGCAGTCAGTCTTCTTACAGGAGGGGACACCTAAAAATGAGAATTCAACACCCAAAGTAGGACACAATTACAATAAATGGGCTTACAGCCTCACAAACAGTGATCCAGTGACTCAGGAGAGATTTCCAGGGCCCTGTTACAGCCTTGGGTCTTTAGAAGCCTAACTGGATGACACTAATAATCAGATGTGTTTAAAATCCTATTTTAAATTAAGGAAAATTGTTAATTGATATGATTTTTAATACTACATGGGGAAAAGGAAAAGGGAACAACACTGTCTTTTCTAGGCTCTAGAAAGACCTACCTGTCATGTCACATAGACATTTCCACCAGGCTTTGCTGACCAGGAGGGTTTGAGTGAAGCAGACCCTGTAGGCTCTCTGGCTCTGAGTAGTTGTTGAACAATACATTCAAGGTTTAATTTACATACAGCAGTATAGGAAACTCACCAGTTTTAAGCAACAGCAAAATTAATATGGGTGAGCAGTTGCTATCATAAGTTTTATCATTCCCTGACCAGTACTCTCCCTGATGACTTTACTCATATAAAAAAAGTTATTCTATCCTCAAGAGTCTCTCAACATTGAAGGACATTTTAAAAATAACTCACTCAGTAGTTAGACCTTTAGCCTCTAACATTGCTTTATTAAATCACAAAACACGATATATTCAGATAGCATTAAGGTTCTGACCTTGGATGCACAAAAAGTAAGGAAATTCAGAGGAAAGTTTGAACCTCTCTCTATATCTAACATCAGACTTTTGCCTACTGTTTGCATTGAGGGCCTGTGGCACCTACTGTAGCTACGAAAGATCTCCTGGTGGTTTGGTGACCCTTTCAATTTGTAGGTACAATAGCTTAAGCATAGGACTTTAAACTGGACATGAATTACCTTGTGCTTTAAGGTTGAATTCAGATCTTTAGCCAAGTTTGGAGAGTTTTTGAGTTCAAATGTTCCTATGTTTTAAAGGTACCAAGACAAAGTGAAGACAGACCCCTTATCGACAGCCTGCTGTGGTGGTTAATGCAAAAATATGAAGTCTTTACAACAAAACTGTATGAAGACTGAAAAAGTTTCTTCTTGCCTGAGAATCAGCAGGAAAAATTTCAGGACATAAGAAGGGATTTTTCCTTCTCATTTTAAAAAGAGATCCAAAACTGAGGGTTACTGTAAAATTATGGTTTAATCAAGTTCTCCATTGTTCTCTAATGAACTAAATGGAGAAACTCATAATTAGATATGTTTTCCTTCCCAAAACTTCACTGGGGGAATTATGAAGGGGTTAATTCCCCAATTAAAAAGAAAAATGTACAACCATATTAAGAATTATTCTCCCTCAGGTAAAACTTTAATACCAAATGCTATCTCTGAATATGCTGTATTCATAATTTCTTCTACAAAAATACAGATATGCAAACAGAAATTTGAAATAATAAAAAAATCCCTGAACACTTATTTCCCAAATTAAAAATCAATGCAGAGTGGGAAATAAGTTTCTTACATGGTCAGGGAGCTATAACGGTAGGAGAATAGCACAGCCTTCTTTCCTTTGGATATGTATTCCCAATAAAACCATTTTCATCACCTTCTGATTCCCTCTACCACAAGTGTCTTTGTTTCTTTCAGTCCACCAGCACTGCCTGAGCGCCCACCATTCTGCTCTCTGCTCTCCCCAGCCACACCCTTCCCCTTGTGTCTTCCCAAGGAGAGAGTATGGAGGGATGCACCTCATGTATGCACCTCATGGCTCACCTATTAGCCAGGAAACATGAGGGTCCCACAGACTCCACATGGTCCTTAGACCAGGCAACTTGTGGTCCTTTGTAATCTCTACCTATCTGTAAATTCTACTGAAATCAAGCTAGAGGTGACAACTTGAGAGCAGAATGATGGTCCCACAGACAGTAATCTGCTGATCTTCACTGCCTTAGAAAACCAGATGTTTAAGAAGACTTCTGAAAGAAGAAATCATTCCCTAACATTGGCTTCACACTTACTCAACTTCATGTTACTTCCTAAGCTATGTAGGTTAAACCTTTGCTCCCAAAGTACCTTCACATTTTGGGGCCTTCCATCCCTTCCAGCCCTGCTGCTATCCTGCACTCACGTGGGTGTTAATCTTCATCCTCCCAGATGAAGAAGTACCTTTGTTTCCCAAGTGGTCCCCTTGGGGTGAGCCGGGGGAAAGCTGCCTGGTGCCACAGACCACACCAGTGAGGGCACAGGGAAAACACCACTCACAGATGATCTGCAGCACTTTAAGTGATGATGCTTTAATCCTTTTTCATTTCTTAATTGATGCTGTTCTCATTATTTCCACATAATCTCTACTATTGTTACTTACAAATGTTAGACAGGTGCCACAGATTTTGTTCTTAATTTTTGTCCCAGGGTAGTATATTAAAATGGAAATAAATAAAAATTTTTAAAAAAATTAAAAAAAATGCTTAGGGATCATGCAGAAATATAAAAGCAAACTAAATCATATTTTTGGTATAGGAGCTTTTATACTTTCCTAACTACAAAAAGGAATGTTAGAGTTATATTTGTACATTTAATTTAGGCTCTTGCATGCAAATACTTCAAGGTTTCAATTTTATGTTGTGTATCATCTATGGTCTGTCTGGGATATTTGGAAATGTGTTTCTAATTGTTTTTTTCATGCAAAAGAGCTGCCATAGATTACCAACAGCAGACCTATTAATCATCAATCTAAGTGCAGCTAGTCTTATGCATACAATATTTATAAGTGTTTATAAACCTCTGGCTAATGCTCACAATCAATGAGTGCTTGACAAAGCATACTAGAGAGTTATCAAATGTCTAAATCTTTCCAGGATGTGTAGTCTGTAGTTGACCTTTATTCCAGATTATATTTGTGATAAAAAGTGTTTTTTTTATAATGGAAATTATTTTTAAATTATTTACTTTCCAGAGAAGCTGAAAATCTTGACTGACTGTGTGTTTCTTATAGACCTGGGGGACTATTTATTGCTGCCTGTCTGGTCTTTCAGATCCTCATCAATTACTTAATGAGTAAATATGATTTCTGTCTTGTCTTTGTAGTTTCAAAAGGTATCATTATGAAATAGGCCTTATGTGAGCTATGAGGGGTATGCAGGGGGTGGGGAGAATCCAGTAACTATATTAGTTTAATTGTGTCTCCCCACATGCTATGAGACCAAGTAGGAGCTTAATCAGTTTTCAAATAAAGTCTATTCACATTTTACATGTTTCTGGTTGTTGGAAAAAGCATATTTACATTTTAAAGAGTGCATTCATCAGTTACCGGTCAAACAAGATCTAAGCATTCACTTTTTCCTTTCACAGTCAGGCTCAAAGAAATGTAATTCAGTAATGAGAACTACAGAGTCCTCTTTCATTTCCATTGAGCTCTTATATTGAAAAACAGAGCTGGTCAAATGATTTAGTTTATTTATTTATTTATTTTGCAAATAAATTATGTGATGATATTCATTCCTTTTTTTTCCTCCTCCTTTATAAATCATTTGTGAACCAATCCAAACACTGTGACTGTATATCTTATTTACAGGCATTTTCACAAACTTATTCCAGTCTGTGAAACATTTGCTACCTCTTTGCTTTGAATATGTTATTTGGTCTTCTTGGTGAGGGACTGGTCACATGATAGATATTCGACAACAAACATTGACTCAATCCAGAAGTCATTCTATTTGCAAGCAGAGCAATTCCCCAGCCATTCCTATAAAATAAAACCTGGGTGGAGAGACATAAATATTTAAGAAGAAAAAAAAAAACAAATGAAGCACAGCTGTTTGGAATTCTGCATAAAATAGACCACACTTGACCTCACTCTCTTCTTTTTCCTTCTGGACTTGTTCCTCTTGCCATGGGTTCTAAGCAGAAGTATCAGGGCCCTTGTCTCCCAGCCCATGCCATCCGTCCAGAGTCCCCTGTCACTGAAGCACAGGACTCTGCATTCAGCACAGTTGCAACAGTGTTCCATGCAATATTTGGTCCCACACTTACCTGTTTGTCTGCAGCTCCTGCCAGAAACATAAAAAAGCAACTTACAGCTGTGAAAGTGGTAATGGGCAGCCGTGGACATCTCATGAAGAAAAGAAGATAAATATTTCTGGATACTTACTTTCTGGATACAAACGAGAGCTGTTATCTTTGAAATACTGTACAATATGCAAGTTTCTGCATATTGAGTACAAAAATTGCACATCAATGGCATTAACAGCTTGATTAAACCTAAACTTTGCTGGCTTTCTGCTGCTACAAAACTGGGCTTTGGGATTTTTTCCCCCTTCTTCCTCTGGTCTCTCTCAGAAAAAGTAGGTAGGGGCACAAATGAATCTCTGTCTTCCACCATCCAGTGACAACAAAATTGTAATTACATGAAAGGAGGCTAATGTTCAGCAGCAAGCTGTGCTTCAGTTGTGCACTTCCTTTTGATCCCAAGGTAACTTGTGGCAGTGGTAGGTAAAATGATTTTTCAACCGTAAGCAGAAAAGCCCTTGAGGAAGAAATGTGCTGTATAATCATGAGAGGAAATGCAGCACATTTTATTGAGGACACCATTCCTTTACTCAATGCAAACAAAAATGCCCTTCTCAAAGGAAATTTAACCAATGCTTTCAAGCATTGTGCTCCCTCACATCCAAATTTGAAGTGATTTACAAGAATCCAGAGTCTTAGTATTGAAGAACTGATGCCTGGAAAACAGCGATAAGTTTCTTCACACGAGTATGCATTTGTGTGCTGCAGGCAAGTGTACATCCAAGCCCAGGCACATCCCTCCAACAGCCCTAAAAGTATCACCAGGCTGTTCAGGCTGGTATGCCACAGGCTCCACAAGTTAAACAGCTAAGAAAGATGCTCTATGTGTACGAAAAAGCAGCAGGCAGACAGCTGCGATTTTAAGCCCCTACTTAAACACAGTACTAAGCAGATACTTTGCTTTAAGCATTGAAATGAACAGCGTTACTCATTTGCTTAAAGTAAACTGACAGCTGAAGGGCCCAGCATTGTCTTCAAGGGAGCCTGTCACCACCCCACCACTGCTCCTCCAGCTGCACTGCAAAGCTGAGATGCCCAGTGCTGATTCCTATGGCAAACCCTGTTTTGCAAGAAATGTAACCCCCGAGTGTCACCCCAGCTACCATGAGTGCTTCACACTTCACAAGTTCACATGATGGGGTCATATTTATACGGACCTTACAGCAGCCTTCTGGTGCCTGAAGGGAGCCTACAAGAGCTGGAGATGGATATAGTGTAGATGTAGAGCATGTAGTGATAGGACATGAGAGAATGCCTTTAAATTGAAAGAGGGTAGATTTACATTAGATATTAAAAAGAAATGTTTGACTGTGAGGATGGTGAGGCACTGCAACAAGTTGTCCAGAGATGCTGTACATGCCTCATGCCTGGAAGTGTTCAAGGCCGGGTTGGGCAGAGCTTTGAACAACCTGGTCTAGTGAAAGGTGTCCCTGCTCATGGCAGGGGCATTGGGATTAGATGAGATTTAAGGTCCCTTCCAATCCAAACCATTCTATGATACTGTGATATTTAACAACTTATCTTGATTCACATCTGAGCACATGTGACATTTGTTTGGGTCTGCAGCATGAAGTGCACATTCTTCATAAGGAGCATTTTATCACAGCCTCATTCCCTGTCAGCATTAAAGCTGCCAACAGATTGACTGGACACTGTCTGGCAACAGATACCTGTAACCTATTACACAGAGCAGCATGTTACTCCTGCAGTATAAACCATGAGTGTGGCCTCACACAAAGCACACGTACAGGAATGTATTCCAGGGTTGAGCTGCCACTTTGCCTGCACACACATGGGTCACAGTTTTATCCTTGTATGTTTTTCAAGTTATTTGTCTTGAAATAGCATCATGCCACAGCAGGTGACACTCGATATCATGCCAACTATTTTAGGACTGCCTCCATTTTTCAGATCTCAAAATGAAACATCATGTACCTGGCTTTTTTGAGCATATTGAATGCCATTGGATTTAGTTCATGTTTTGGTGGGAAATTAATAATTAAAATCCTTCCAAAATGAACCAAAGACCTACTCCTCCCCTACTTCAACACTGAGTGTCTTAATATTTTTCGGCAGTCATCGAAATATCAAAGCATCATTCTTTTAATTCAGATTTGCTTATAATCCTCTCTTATAAATACATGTTCAGCTATTCTTGCTGAAGGGAGCATCACGACCTTCCAGAATTCCAAGTCTTGTTCCCAGCTCCTGTAAATGCATTCCTTGTAAACTAGTTTAATTTGTTTCAGGTTCAGCATCTCCCATTGTGTGTACCAGCAGAATCCGTGCATACACAAATTGAACTAAATATGAGCCTCTTCCATCAAGATGCACATTTGTTCAGCTTTGTTGCCAGGCACCTATCCACCATAATGGAATACAATTATGGTCAGAACATTACTTTTGTAATATTTTAAAAGTACCATTTAGCACAAACTTGCTATCTTTTCCCCACATGTATGCTATTTACAATTTCAGCAGACCATTTCAATGCTTGCTTCAGATTTCATCTCTAGAATTAGAAAGATAGAATATTAATCACTAAACTATTTTTGCTCGAACATGATCTAATATATTTTAGAAAAAAAAATTGAATTTTCTAATGCTCCCTGAGCAATTAGATCCATTAGGTATGCGGCTTCCTTAAAGGCAATAGCTAACCTAATAGGATGGCCATATACAATATTTTATTCAGACAACACTTTGGGGTTTAGCACAGTTAGCATTTATGAGAAGAAGCCATTGCTTAGTGTCTCTCTTAAAATGATCCAAACAGACTATTTATCATCCTCAGAAGTCTCTAACTGGGTGTTTATATTTCACTTAGACTTAAGTAAAGTGACTGCTTTCTGGCCACTGGGCAATTTTCAACATACCCTTCAATAATACTTTCTCAAAAGCTATTATTGGCCCATGTGAATATAGAAAGACTGTCATCAGTGTGTCAAGAAACATCCAAATCTTTGAGAGATTGGCAGAGAGAGAGAGAGAGATGCGCTAAAATTATGTCAAGGTACAGGTGCATGTTAGTTCAGGAAAACTGCTTTTCTTTGAGACTACTGTCCATAAAATTTATGGGAGCTATGGGCAGAGGCTGTCCAAAATGAAAACCAGGCACTTTTAATTTAGTCTATGTGTTCTGAGGTGGTCATCAAGCTACTAGTGCAGTGCTTTTTCAATTAATTGTGAACGCAAGGTAGGATTGATACTTACCCCAAGTTTCCCAGATGCACTGGAGAGTTCTTATTAAATCAAAGATGTGATCTCATCAGCCATAAGCCTGCTGAAAAAGAGTTTTTAAAGAGGGGTAAATCACCAAGCTGTTCTAAAGGGACTGCATGGCACAGAGTTTTTGCCTAATATGCTAAGATTACCCAACACAGAAAAGCCAGATGGAGGAAATCCTGACATTTGTGGATTAGGAATGAAGACGTTTTGGTTATCTATAGCTAAAAATCAGAACCCCTGATTTCTAGAAGGTGCTTAAGTCTATTTGGATCTATGGAATACTGGGTAAAACAATATTGTGCAAAAAAAATAATGCCTAAAGAATGATTTATTGTGAAGTGGTAAATTTCCAGCTACATTTGAGGCATTTGCTTCAGATTATATAAAGAATGACATCCTTGACAATACTCAGAGATATTTCTGTTTAATTCAGTGATGCTGCATTAGCTGGTACTCACCAACGACATGTCTTTAAAGGTCAACTTTAAAAAAGCATTTCAATTGCAAGCATTTTTCTAAAACCCTGAAATTCTTCAGCTGCTTAGTTCGGGAGACAAACAAGTACTCAGACTGTGCTGAGGCATATGACTGAACATACTGATCTCTCCAAAGCCACTTCCCCATGTTTTCTCTACTCCCTAGCCATTGTCTTGTGGCCAGAATAGTTTCCTCAAAGATGCCAGAAGACAAGTGCAGTAAGTAGCTGAGGACTTTCCTATCTGACTGAGCAAAATTCATAATCACTGCAGGTTTCTTCCTCAGAGAGATGCAAGACAAAACAGCAGACAGCTAGAGGAACCGTGAGAACAGCTGCTCCTCCATTGCCTCAGAGGTTAGTCCCACACTCCTTCTTCTGCCCAAACATGATAGCAGCCTGTAACACTCTCAGCTAGTGTCAATTGGTGTTGGTACAGTGGCACCAGGTTGCACAGCAGATAATTTGACTTTGCAGCTTCCATTCTTGGAATATCATAAACACTGAGAGTCAAACTCAGAATCTTCAGCACCAGAAAGCATATATTTCCACCCTGAAAGTTCATAATAATCTTCTTTGGGCTGTAACTAGGCGATAGACTCTTCCTGACAGTGAATCAGCTGCTGGAGGAAGACTTTGTTACATGTACAAGATCCTGCATTTACATTTTGACCCATTTTAAAGATGGCTGAGGGGGAGTGACAAGTCAGTCAGAAATCCAAATATTTTGGCAGAGTTCATTCCAGGCTTTTAACAGGTAGAAAAATAATAGTCTAGATTCAAATATAGGAGCTCATTCTTATGTTTTATTTATGAAAATAATTTCATTAGCAGTTCTTTGCCTCTACTCCACTCTCCACTTCTTCTTCTGAAATTTTCTGGCTATATTACACAGTGCGAAGACCATGCACACTCTCCAGAAAAAAGCAAAACGGGCACTGGGCTTTCTGCTCAAAGAGGACCAGTGTTTAGTTCAGCTCAGGAAAGCTGCTTTGAAATTACTTACTATTTTTCGTTCCTACATTTGAGTTCATAATGCAGAGGTCTCTGGACTGCAAACTGCATTCCCTTTAGATGAGGCCAACCCAAAAGATGCACCCTTGAGGTCTATCTGCACTTTGGGCCAATGGGCACCCTGGAGCCAGTCTGATGTTGAAGCTCACAAGCATGTAGCATGGACCTTAGACACCCAGGGACAGCATTCTGCTCTACAGATCCACTTGTATTGCACTGCGCTGCTCTCTGAGGTAGATATACCTTCATGTGTTCCTTTTTCCATACTTTAAATACAGAGTGGAATTTGATAAACTGATTCTGTGGATCAAACTGCAAGTGGAAAGTCTTAAAATCCTGAAAAGCCACCTTCAAGACCTGAGGGTTCAAGTAAGGCTTTGTGTCGCAGATCTGACTGAGCTATCCCTGATGGAGAGAATAACACAGCAATGAGCCCTACACCTTCAACAGGAAACTGTGTGCATCCCCCTTCCCTTCCTCTGACCCAGTTCTAACCCAAAAATTATATCTTTTCCAGATCTGTGGTTGAATGAATATTAATGAACTAGAATTTAATTCTCCAAAGGGGCATCAAAGGTGGAGTGCAGAGTGAATTTGAAAGGGTTGCAAAAGGGCTGTAAAAAGTCCACCACACCACCCGTGCTTCATGCAAGACTACAGATTGGGGGACCAATAAACACTTCTCTCCAGCTTGTTTCTCATTTTGGGGTACACACAACTGTATTCATATTCCTGTCTGCCTCACTACCACCACAAAATCATCTTGCCCCTGGTATAAGGGAAAAGGAGTAAAAGTCCCTAGAACAACATCACTCCCATCTTTTTTTAATCGTCTTCCAGTCCCCTCCTCAAAGATATACTGACTGGGAACCATGAGAACATAGTTCCCTACTATGAGTCTGTATTATTCAGTCTGTATTAGCAGTACTACAAGTCTATATTACATTATATTCTTAGGGATTTAATAACTAATTTCTCAAAGGGGTAGGAAGGAAACTGGGAAGACTGTTTCCCAACAGAAAATAGAGTAAATCTATCTTACTAACTTACATGCACACACCACTTTCTGCAGTCAAATTCTACATACATATAGAAGTCAATTGGAACAACAGTGAAATTAAGAATGCTGTATTCGATCCAGTCTGTCATGTATTCCTGATATATATAGGAGGATTGGAGGCTGATATGTCTCCAGTTCCAAAGATAAATCATAAGTTGGACACATACAAATCTTTATTTCATCACATCTTCTCAGGCAGATAAACAGAATTCTGTATCAATCATCATGTTCTGATCTTCTAAGCCTTTCATCGTTTTAACATAATGCTGAAGTAATGGTGCCAAATACCGCAGTTTACAGCATACAGTGAAGCTGGGTAGTTTGGAGCTGTTATTGTAAAATACTAATCTAATTTATATAAAAGTTTTGATCTTAAATTACAAGGTGTTCTGCTTACTTTCTGTTAAAGATGTTTGGGACATTTTGTTACTAGAAAGGGGTGAAGAAAGTGCTTCCCTATGTACTTAATTTAATTAAGAGAGATACTACATTTAACCCCAAAATATTCTTATGAATATGATTCCCTGAATCTGAAGTACTAAGTACTTTGCATGCTGTGTTAGCCAGGGCACTGAAAAGAGGACAGAGGCAGCCAGTTTTAGGTCACCAGTTTCAAGATGAAGCAGAGGCCACTTTGTTGAATGTTTTTTGATAGCAAAGGCAGGATTCAGTCATCAGCTGAGCTGAAATCACTCCTCAATTCTCTTTGCAAGTTTTCCGTACTCTGAGGTTCATAATATAATTGACTTTAAAAAGACAAATATTCACAACTGTTGTCTTCCAGAGAGGGGTGTGTGGTCCCTTACCTCCACTCTCATCACATTAGGCTGCCAGTGAAGCCTGGAGGGGGCTCAGTGACTGCTGTAAGCTCCCGCCTAGGCAGGAGCAGAGATCTCAGCAGGATGTTTCACTGAAAGCAACCTTCCTCCTTGAAATGCAGATGTTGACTTATGCCATGTGGGAGTGGTATAATGTCCCTTATCGTTTTGCTCAATTTGGCACATTTGCATTCCTCTGGTTCTTACTGCTGTGAATGTCTTAGCTGGTATTTAATGTTTTGTGTTATTTAAATTGGATCCATACCTTATTTACCTATGTCTATTAGAATTTCTCTTCTGTTTCTACACTTAAACAGAGGTATCTTTCTCCCTCCTTGTTTATTTCAGTCTGATTTTGTTTTTCCTTAAAGGCTCCATCTCCTTCCAAGACCCGAAATACTCGTGAACTTTTTTTTTCTTTAATAAACATAGGAGTAAAAATGTGGTCCCAAACACTACAGTCTTGCCATCTAATTGCATCAGCATGTCTAATCATTCTGTTTCCCTTGTAGCACCACCTTGTCCAGAGACAATTCTGTGTGCAAAGTTGCAATCTCTGGAGGACCCTATTGTGAGCTGTCTTGTAACAGTCATCACATCAGCCCTCTGCATTCATAGGCACAGATATTTTTAAAGGACAAACTAGAAAAGACCAGTTTTGAGACAAAAGTCAGAAACAAAATACCTCCTTATCTTAAAAAGTGTTTGCGTGGTACAGCTGTATCTTTTTTGACTTGGCCACATAATGGTAGATTCCCCCTCAGATAAAAACAAACTAAAAGAAAATAGAAAACAACATATACACACAAAGCTAATGGACTTTATAAAATGAGGGACTGACTAAGAGAGAGGGCTTATAAGAAGCTAATGAAGATTTCAATAAAATAAATAACTGCTTTTATACATGCCCTCAGCCAAAGCAACTCAGAAATATTTAGTTTGAATAAGCACACTTTCATCCTTTCTTATGTGTGCATATATGTGTGTATGCATATTTTATTTTTATTTTTCTTCTTAGTGAGAGAGAGAGCTCATGCAGGCTGAAAAGCTAGGTAAGGGGTACCTCTGATCTCCAGCCACAATCAAATACAGTCTTAGCTGAGAACAGTTAAAGGCATATGTTGGTAAGGGACTGGGCAATGCACAGAGGTTCCCACTGCAACAGGAATGAGTCCTCAAGAAAATGACTGTGGACCTTTCTGAGAGACAGTTTTTTCCCATTCAGGTGTCCACTTACAGCAACAAAATGCTGTCAAGGCGACCTGCAAAACCAAAAGCATAGGGAAGCCCTGTTGGGTCAGACCTTCTAGCCTAGTACTCTCCATTAGCAGCAGAAAAAGAAGATATTTAACTATTCTACTCATACTCCTGAAGGTTCCACAACTCCTGGAAGGAAGATCTTAGGGATTACATCTCTGACTATTTCCATTAGCATGAGTTTATGGATCTAACTACATGTCCATGAATTTGTGCATTTCCCTTCTGACCCCACTGATGCAATCTGTCTTCACAGCCTCCTGTTGCAAGAGATTCAGATATTAGTTCTCTGTGATGTAAAAAGTAGCTCTTTGTATCTATTTTACCTCAATTTCTGGCAGTTTTAATGCATACTCCTTGTTCTAGTCTTTCACTAGACTAGGTTTGGTCTAGGATAGCAAATCAGGATACCTAGACCTCAGACTAGACCCCCTAGGTATGATCTTGGATTTGTGCTACCTTATCCACCAATTCTTGATATCATAAACAACCATCATATTCCCCTTAGCCCTCACTCCATCCTGAGAAATCCCAGCCTATTTGTTTCTCTCCAGAAGGCAATTTCTTCACCCTCTTAGTTGGTTGCCCTTTCCAGTATCTTTTCTATACTCACTGTGTCTTTCTTAAATTGTGGAGTCCTAAATCACACAAAGTATTTTAAAGAGGCATTAAGGTTTTAGATAAGAGCAAAATAGTGCTTTCTGCTTTGCTCTCAGTACATTGCTAGTGATACTCAACATTGTGCTGACTTTTTGGCTGCCGCGATATCCAAGCAGTGATTTTAGAAGACTGTCAAGGGCAACTCCAAGATCTTTCCTGAGCTTTAATTACCATTTAAATGCTTGGCATTGCATAAAGACAATTTAGAAAATTTCTCTCTATGTGAATCACCCTACATTTATCTACACTTCTTTCATCTACTGAATTGTGTGGACAACACTTTCTGGAGTTCCTCACCATCAGCATAGTATTTGACTCGCAAAAAAAAATTCTTAATATCATCTGCAGATTAGGAGACGCCACTACTCATTCTCCTGTCGTCAGCTGAGGTCTGACCACCCTGATTTGCCTTCCTTATTCTTTTCAGATATGTGCTAGGGGTTGTATTAGTTCCCTACAAGTGGGATCTTTTTCAAGTTCTAGTTTAAATATTCCTCTGTGCTTTTAATTAACAGAGTCAGCAACCCAGCAACATCCCTTATTGAAGTGCATTCTCCACAGTGTTGGCTGGGCAGTCAGGTAATTCCTCTTGTTATGATAGTTAGCAACAAAGTGAGACCTACCCTAGCTGAGGTACATCAGTCTAACTCACTTTCCAGGGATGAGTGCCACTTTCCCCCCTGCCCCCATCCCCCATCTTTCTCAACCAAATTGCCATGAAAATTGTCCTAGCTGTGGTTCTCTGCTCACTACAATTCTGTGTATGCATTATGTGTGTGGTTTTTTGGGGGCAAGATTCCCCAATAAATCTGCTAAGACAAATGTATAAAGGGCTTGAACCAGAAATACACTACTGTAATCTGCAACTTCTTGTTCATCTAGCAATACTTGGTAATAAATCCACCAAGTACTGTAAGACAGATGACTAGAAAATATAGTGCCTGTATTTAGGAAGTTAGCCAACAGGAGAGAAGCAATGTGGATAGCCCTAGTCCTTGAATTTTGACTTCAGTCATATGCAAAGCCTCAGAACAGCTTTTAAGGGAAAAGATAATTAAAGACACGGAGGTCAAATGAAAATGGCATAAAATACAGCATGGGCTTAACAAAAGTAGATTGTAACAGATTAACCTCATACATTTCTTTGACAAGATAACCTACATTCTAGACAAAGAACGTGATTGATCCCATCTGTCTTAACTTTAGTGAAGCCTATGATAACACACAGGGAATTATTAGTAAAACAGGAAGAGATGGGGATTAGCAGAGCAATTGTGAGCATAAAAAACTGTCTCAAGTTAGACACAGAGGGTACTTTTTTAAAGGGTATTCCTATGTCTGAAAGGAAGTTTGGAAATGAGGTTCCTCAAGAATCAGCTTTGACCTCACTTTATATAACTTCATAAAAGTCACTAATGATCAGGGAAGAAATATTAGGAAAACACATGAAAAAATAAAATAACTCACAAACCAAAAGTGTTTTCACTGCAGTGAAAAGCTGGACTACAGTACTTAAAGAAATGGATAACATTGAAGACTAGGTTAATAAAATAGAAAGAAATCTTAAAGTGCAAACTGAAGGATAACAATCCTTAGGACTAACAGCAAGAAATTCTCCTGTAGACCAAAAGCTCCACCCTTGTAAACAGCTAAGGAGAACAAGGACTTGTTTCTGCTTTCTGATCTGTAGTAGGACTCTGGGCCACTAATATGAGGAAGTTGTGGAAAAAGAAAATGCTATTCAAGCACACATAAACAAGAGCTGTTTCTGCAGAGGTGGGAAAGGATACTTGCTATTAGGAGAAATCAAAATCTAAATGGAAGAGGTACAAGGAAGAATTACAGGGATAATCAAGGGAATGAAGAACTTACTTTTGGTGAAAAATCGAGAAGAAACTTGAGATAGAGAAACTGAAAAGGAATATGAGTGTTATACACTAAATTATTTAGTCTAAAATCAGAGCTCACCCAAGAATAAATGAGTACAAGCTTTAAATTGGATTTCTTGAGCTTGAAAAATATGGACTCAAGAACTAGATTAGATTTTTGGTGGGAATAAGAGGGATAAGAAAACTGGCTTTAATACAGAGTCTTACGGTGAAGGAGATTGTATAATACAGTGCTTGCACTACCCAGGGATGGCACTCAATTAACTCTGAAGTCTCCTTTCCAGTCCTGTATGTTACCTTTAACCAAAGCAGTAATCCAACTTTGTGCTTAAAATAGAGCAGTTAGAAAACAAATTTCTCCAGAGCAGAGGCTTACTCTCTGGATGTTTGTGAGGGTTTTTAGCCAACAAAATTTAACCTGACAATCCTGGCTTTCTCTTTGCAGTGGTCACCCCTTGCGTGGGCAGACAGCAGTACGAGGGCTTACAGGTCTGCAGATGTCTGTGACCTGTTGCCATCACCCACCTTGGTACAGAAGCTCTTAAACCCACCAGGAAGGACAGAGTCTAGGAGTGCAGCAGTGGGGGTGGACATGCATTTGCTTCTGGCAAGAGGTTTCCTCCTGTTTTACATTCACAGCATCTTTGTGCAGCTGACAAAAGCAGGCTTGAGGCACAGGCTAGAAACGTGTCCCGTGGTAGATTTAATCTAGCTAGTGTAATTCGCAGGAAGTGTGAAGCTGTGGCAGTGTGGGCTCCAGTGGGAATGCTGCAATCCTGCCAGGGACTATGGGAACGTGTGCTCCAGTTTAATCAACACTGGAAAAACGTGCTTCCCACACTGACATTTTTTATGTAGACATATCCTCCAAAGCTAATAATCTTTACTACCCAGAGGATTGCACATCTAGAAATATACGGCAGTTTAATTTGTACTCAATACTGTATGAAAACAAGCGCAGAGGTGAGTGCTATCCTCCCTGGGTTTCTGTATCCTAAAATAGACACATTTCATTACTCCACTCCTATTTATTGGGGTCTTTCTCAGCCCACTGATGCTTTGAGTTGTTCACATACATGAAACCAGTAGGAGAAACATATTAGCCAAAGACTGTTTATGATACACTGAGAGCAGATTGCCCAGTTGAGACAGTGCTCAAGTGCTTCCCAGTCAAAGCACCACTGCAATTGTAGATGCAGGAAGAGCATTTTTTTCCCGTCTCTGTTTTAATCCTCTCTCAATTCTTTAATGACCCAAACAGTTATATAAACATAGAAAAGTGTTTCAACAAATATACTTCGGGGAGGTTTACCAGATTTGGGGAAAATGTTCCCTAGAAATCATCACTGTTATAGTAAATCAGCTGTGATTTGAAATTTGACAAAAACCTTGTGAAACAGAAGGGCCAAAATTGAAAATTGTTAAGCTTTCAGGATCACAGTGGAATATAAAAACTAAGAGAACACCAGGTCTTTTGCAGAATTAGTCAATTTTGTGGGGGATGGTTTGGTTTGGCAAAAATCAAAATGATATAGAATGACAAAATTCAATAATTTTCTAACCTTACACCATGAAGTTCCTTGTATATTAAAAAAAAAAAATCTACCCTTTTCTAACACATGCATTTTACTTCAAAATAACTTTAGCAGGTGCTTTCTTTAGGGAAATGCTCAAACATACGAAAGCAAGCTGTAGATAAAACATCTGGTATCTATCTTTTAAATAATGTGTGAAGGCCCAACTTTCCACCAGGTAGTCCCATTCCCACCAAGAAGCAGTAACCCCAATCCACCGAGCACTGCAGCTGGTTTGTACAATATTATCAACAGAAAGCATCACACTGGGTTTATCACCTAAGAAACAAACACAGCCTGCTGTTTTCATGGTCAAAAAATGAAGATTGCAGACAGAAATATTTCCACTGAGTTATGACACAAGTCTCAAGAGAACTGTTTAAAGTTATCACCCTGGAACTGGAATCCTGGAATTGCCTTCACCTCAAACTCAAGCTCTGAGTACTAGCTTCCAGCTAGTACAGATCAGTGCAGTGTAATTCTGATCTGTCTCTAGTGCAAGCAGACAGCACCATGCACCTCTTGGAGGGAAATTATCCACCAGGGCCTTCTTTGTAAATGAATGTAAATTTAGAAGTCAACTTGAATACACAACTCTTTGCAAATTCCTTCTTTTTTTTTTTTTTTGGTAAGTTGTGAGCCTACAGTTCTTTCTTCCTTTTCTGTACCATGGCAAATGGGTACTTCTGTTTCCTAATGCTAGTATCCAAAAACACCAAGGTTGCAGACTTAGTTGTCAATGGCAACAGCAATATTATTGTTTAGCCTCTAATTAGTAGCATGGAACGGGCACAATTTTCAGTAAGCTTGTATTTCCACAAATAGCAATTCTGGTTCCTTTCTGCACAAATATTCTGCAGCACATAACCCTAATCCAACTGCCCAGAATGGTAATCACCTGTAAAGCTTGTTAGCAGATGGCTCCCAGTTTTAAAGTTCAAGACCTTTCCTAAGGCTAGACAACAAAGAATTCCACACACTGAAACTATTTTCAGTTAGATTTCATCAAAGTTGTAGATTTCCAAATGGCAAATTCTTAGACTTTCTGTCTCTGCCCTATTATACTCCTGGCCTGACAAGGTAGTCCCACAGGGCTATTTTTACAGCAGTGAAAGTTGAAGTTATGTTCCTGCTGAGAACTGACTCTGGAGATGCTTTTCTTTCCATTCATGAAAGAAAAGCCCCTCCACTCTCCTACTTACACTAAATTCAAGTCAGCCAACTGGAATATCCTGCTGACTGCTATGTGGCTCCTTTTGTTCACTGTATTATATTTTGCCTGTAGATCTTGAGAAGCCTGACTTCCTATGCAAAAATCCAAGTCATCAAAGCTGGTTCACACAGAAAATAACATCCTGACTCTCTGCACTTGGAGACAGAGTGACTGCTTACACTAAAATATTTATCCAAATCTTATCTACATTTGTCCATCCTTTGCAATAGCCTTCCTGCCCTGTTTCCCTGGCTGCAGAAGCAAAGAGTTTTAGAATCATAGGAATGAATGCACTAGCAAAGAAAAATTGCACTAGCGTGTAAATTAAATTTCATTAAAACATCTGTAACCCAACTCCAGGAAGTTATGCCTTGTTTTTGCAGGATATTAATGGGTAAGATGATGTAAAGAGATACTATCCTTGGATATAAGGTACGAGTCAGTTAAAGCAAGAATGAAGATGTTTTCTTTGGGGAAACAAAGTCAGTTCACACTATTTCTTTCAAAGGAAGAAAAATTCCAGGCTGTAACCATACTAGGAGGGGTGAGACCTTCTGAAGGATATCTGATTGTAGACAAAGATTTCTCTGGTCAGCCCAGTTAGCAATGGTAAGGACTTCCCAAACTTTCACTCTGCATAAGAAATCATCATATGATTTTAACATTCGAAACTCCATCTTAAAAGCAGGAAAGATTTTGACTTGTGACTCAGTCTTGCAGGCTACTGCATTGCTCTAACAGAAAGTTTTTTATTTCCAACCTATATTTATTCATGGTCTTCTCACATCTGTTTCTTCTTGCACCAGCATTGTCGTCTACCTTAAATATCTCTTTTCCTTTGTAGTTTACCTCCATAATGCATTTATAGATAGCAATCATATCCCATTCTCAGCCTTCTCTCTGTTTGCTGAAACGACACTAAGCATTTATGTAGCATTTTTATGTCTGAAGTTCTACACAGACATTATGAGTTTCTCCTCACCAAGAAGATGGGCAGATAAGCAATATGAGAGTTTTCATTTTTGGCTCTTTATGCATGTGTATGATGAGATCATTCAGGCAAAAAGCTGAAGCTGTCACACTGCAGAGAAGCATCACGTTACAGCTGGGAGAAGAGTCAGAATTCACAAGCACCAAACAACATCCCAGAAAACAGCCTGGATGAACTAAGGTCTACTTCAGCTAGGTTTTGCTTTATATCAGCTTTCCCCTCTTCTTAAACATAGATGTTTCATAACAGTCCATAATATGACCTCTTAAAGAAGTGATATTTTAGTACAAATAATGTTATCAAATTTTCCAGTGACACATAAAAGAAAGTAAACTTACAACATATATAATTTTTGTATGACATTTCAATGCTCTGGCTCCACTATGGCTCACCAATCCAAAGGTCACAGCTGAGCACATTTTGTTCTGAAAATCTTAGGGTATCTTATGTTAGACATTTCTTAATGGAATGATAATGGCTTCATATCTCCAAAAGCAGATAAATGTATCTGGAGATATGAAAGAATATATATCAAAATGCAATGGAGAAATTAAATGCCTCTGATTGCTTCCAAGAAAAGCTTTCAAAGAGCACAAAGCCTACATGAAAATCTAGCAGGATCTCTGGCTGGCTAGTTTTCAGATACATAGCAGGGAACATGTAAATCTTTAGTGCTCAAAGAGCTGAAAAAAGAAAGCAAGGAATCAGATCTTGTATACACAAAAGACAAAAGCTGAACTTCCCTTTTCAAAAGTTACCCAATTCATGTAAATACAACCCAGCAAGTTTTCATTCAATAAGAGTCCAAGCAAAAATCAAAGTGTTAGACATCAATTCTTCAGTAAAAGCAGATTTCAAATATCTGGGTATCCTAACATCTGATTAAATTAAAAAAAAAAAAAGACAAATCAATGGATAAGTGTCTCACTTGTAACAAAGTCCCATTTCACACTAGGGATTATTTCCAATAGGCAACTTTTATTGTCTCTTCATGACAACTGCAAAGCTGCACAAAAAGTCAGCTATGTCAACAAAAATGCTGATCATTATTACTGCAGGTATATTAACCTTCCTCTTTTTTTTTTTTTCAGCCATAACAGTTGATGAGAGAGGAGCGAGAAGGCTTCTAAATTGGAAGAGATGCAATATTTCTAATATAAATTGCAGCCCAATCTGAAAAGCAAGGAAGACCTGATATATTGCTTAAAATTTGCATCTCTTCCTGAGCCCTGCCAGGGCAGCAACCTCAAGCAGTTACAGGCGACTCTAAAGTGACTGCTAAACGCCAGAATATGGTGATTGATTTTAAATCTATGTGGGCTTCGAGAGCAAGCACATGACCAGAACTGGGGCCTCAATCCTGCTTTATTATCCAGTCTGCAGAGCACCCCAGCACACCCGACTCAGATCCTGCAGCCAGGGCTGATCATTCTCAGCACTCCCTTGCACCCAAGCACAGCAAAAAACAGCCCAAATGACAAGCCAATGATGTTGTCATTCCCACTGAGGAATGTCAGAAAAGGTGTTACAAACCAGCAATTAGATAAACATATGTTGGAATAGCATATTCTTATGTAAACCAAACAAAGAAAATCCCCAAAGCAGGCCAAAAAGAAAATCCTGCTGCTTTCAGAAGGACCTAGACCTTCCAGGCTGATAGCAGAAAAACTTCTCTATTGACCAGCCATCAAACTAACAAAAGACAATGTCATATGTAGACTGTTAAATGATAAGGGCATTATTAAATAATAGGAGAAAAGTGTATAATTCAAATAAAATTATATTAAAGGTGGGACAATCCTGGGTCATAATTATAGTCTTTTTATTTTGAGCAGGTGAGCTTTAGGACCTGCAATTGCACCAAAGAGCTGAGAGACCTAAATGAAAAGCATAAAAAGCCCTCTAAGTCAAATGGGTGAAATGAAATCTAGTGTATGCATTTTAAACATGAGAAAGGAAAAACTTTCCATCCAGACCATGATGGATGGAAATCCACATTAAAAATTATATTGAAGATGCCTACAAGAAAGAGATGAAGATTGACAAGTAATTAAAGTAACTTCTTAACTTTATCCTAGGACAACAGCAATCAATATACTGCTATAAAAATGAAAGAATGTACTTGCTGCAGTCCTGCAACTTTGTCTGTTATCATTCAATATTCTCATTAATGATGGGGATGATTTTAAGTTTACAGACAATGACTAAAGCTGTGAGAACAATGGAGAACAGGACTGAAATTCAAATTGCACTGGCAAATTGGATAAATAGCTTTCAAAAATGAGTTTCGATACAAATGGGAAGACAAGCATGAGGCACAACACTTAGGCAGGAGTGATCAGTTTGCACAAATGCAAGACGGGGAACAACTGGTTAAGTATCAATTCAGTACAGAAGGGTATGAGGATTATAGAGGATGACAAAATATCTGAGGTTCAGTAGAGTGGGGCTAATACATGCAACACAAAGGCACAACAGCACAATATATAGGCAGGAGGATTGCTTGTGAAACATATGAAGTACTATTTCTCACTCAGTGTTGTATAAAGTCTTTGCTTTAGTATTGTGTTTACTTTAAATACCTTAAGAACGATGTAGACCAGAATCCAGAATGGTCAAAGACTGGAAATATCTGACATACTCAGAAAGGGTGAATGAACAAAAAAAAAAAAATGGAGATATATGACATGTCGACAGTTATTGGAGAGATATATAAAAGATAAATCAGGAACCATCACAATGCAAATGGAAAGTGTTCAAAGGAAAAGTAAATGCACAGTAAACCTTTTACACATAAAGGGTAAAGAAAAGAGCAAGGTCATGAGACACTGAAGATGGGATCAATAAACATATTCTTGCTAGGATCCATAAGCTAAACAAGCATGTTAGCATACTTCAATAAAGATGACAGTACAGAATACTCAGAGGATGTAGAGTAAAAGCACAAAAGTAGGATCACTATAAAACAGAAGCTAAAGTGAAATGGAACAAAAAGTCAAAGTACTTATACAATTGATGTGTCCAAATCGCATCTATCCAAAAACTCTAAGGAAACTATCAAATGGAAATACACTGTGATAGCAATAGCAAATATATTACCTGCACGTAAAAAATACTAGTAATAAATTCCAGTGACAAACCTGAATCAATTTTCTAAGAAGCAATAATGAAAGTTACAGAAATAAGGGAAAATTGAAAAGAGTTTAAGCTGAAATAAGTTGGACTACTCTAACAACTTTCCTTCTACAGTGTATTTGGACTTCAGAAGTATATTTGCCATATATATATGCATGGGAAATTACCTAGACAATATGATTTCATAGTAGCAGCTACTTAGAAAGAGACTGAAAGGAGGTAAATATGGGTATTCTCAAAGACTGATTTCATAGCTAGCCTTATTCAGTAATATTTATTTTAGCGGACTCAGCAAAAAGAATATGAAGGCAGTTAAGTTATATGCTGATAAGACAAAGCTTGTGAGCATCACCATAAAATAAAATATGATAATTAAAAGGAGGTTGGAGAAAAGAGATGAAATACTGCAGTGGAGGGCAGTAGTAGTAAGGGATGGATGAGAAATTCAGGTAGAAGATGGGAGGGCATCAGTTTGAGGAGAAGGAAGACATGAATGAGCTATCTTATCACAAGTGATATGAAGGAAAGGTAATTGCACAAGACACTGTGCACTGGAAACTGCTGAAATGTCCTTTGAAGCCCCATGGGCAACTCTGGTGATCCACATTCCCAAAAATTATAAATTTAAGCTATTTAAACTGCAGCAGGTGCACAGAACATTTTCTAGAATGATCAGGGAAATAGAAAGCTTAGCTGAGGAGAGAAACTGTTTAACAAATGAGGGGTGAGAGGGAATATAATTGTTCGCTATAAACATGTCAAAGAGGTAAACACCAGAGGAGAAGAACTATTTAAGCTAAAGGCCAGTATTGGCACAGGAACAAAAAGGTTGAAGCTGGATGTAAATAAGGTTAGTATGGGAGCACAATTTCTAACCATGAGAGGAAGGGAATTCTGGAGAAGCATTAAGGAACAGGAAATCCAGATATTTTAGAGTGAAGTTTTATTGCTTTGGGGAAGTAATGTGTATGGTGACTGTCTGGGACTGCAGGGGGATTTAATTCAAAGAGACACAGAAATCCTTTCAATCCTGTATCTCATAAAAACTAGAGAGGTCTCTCTAGAGTACGCTGAACATGCACGTATAAATCAGTTGTGCTCATCACAGAAGCATCTCTTCTCATGTGCACCGTGTGTGGTACAAACAACCATCCTGAGGGGTCTATCAGGACTCACTGTGGATTAAGACCCTGTCATTCCTATTCCATGACTACTACCTGAACAAAAATCTTCAAAGAAGTTTTCTTTTGCATTATGGGGCCTTTATATTCACAAGTACCCCCAAGTCACAGCATACAAAAACATCCTTTACAACAATTAGAAGTGATCAAATATAGAAATAAAACCCATTAGAAAATGATTCTACAATTTCTTCTTTCTCTTAAGATGTGTTTTCCACCCCTTTTTATTTCTCAAACTACATAATGAAAGACTTCACTTATAAAGAAATAAAATATTATGCAAGTTTCTAGATAAATATCTATTACATGTCATAAATATTTTCAATTACTACTCTTTTCATTTAAATAATATTTTTGATGCATTTTGGTGAACTATTCTATAAATTTGGAGCAAAATGTCTGAGAGACACTTCTAATGAAGTAATAAATTTTCTAAGAGCTAATAGCTTATTATTTGCCAGATGACCTTTTTGACAAAAATTATATTTTAGTGAGAATTTAGGAATACCTGATACTCAACACTTCTCCAAAAAGAATAACTTCAGGTCCTGTATCACATTACATATGGGGACATGAGGAAGGAAGACAATTTTATCATAGGGAAAGCAGCACATTAAGAAGGTATCAGACCTCAAGCATTCAGACTCCAAACCCCACCTCGTTTTTAACAAATAATTTATTAAACTGTAAAATAATTTGTCTACCTGAGGGAAAAAAAAGGTGCTATAGATGATATAGTTTGAAAAACTACATAGCTCTTGAAAATCCTCTTTGCTATAGAATAAACTTCATTTTCCTAGGACTGACATAGGCCTAATTATGACAATGATAAATGCTCCAAAATCAATTTTCACTTTGAGATAGAAGTCAAGTAAACCCCAACATTCACAACGAAAATCGTGTCTGCATAGTATCTGTACAGGGGCTCAGAAATTACAAGAATCCTAGTCAAGTCTTGCATTAAAAGGTAAAATTTACTGTGCAGCAGAGAGGTGATACAAGGTCAATGAATCACTTAATATCTCAAAATACAGCCTAAGAAAGGCTGAAGTGATAAACCTGTGTCTGCCTGCCCAGGGAGACTCTTACTCTACAGGTTTGCACAACACACCCCATGTATTGCTGCGGTGCCCTTCAGACCAGACTGAGCTCTACATGACATTCAGACAAGTTTTGCTTGGATTCAGAGAGGAGTTAGCAGACAGTACACAGCTCTCCACTGAAATTAGCTCAGGTATGCTTGAGACCTTCTTCTGGCCTGCTACAGTATCCCAAAGTATCAGAAAACCTCGTTTGAATTTGGCTTATAATTAAACTTAAAGCCACAGCTGATGCAAGTCCTAATCTTTTTTTAGTATGGTTTCTTTATTGCCACTGACATGGCAAAAAATTTAAATAAATATCAACAGGCCAGTGTTAGGGCTCTGGATTTAAGGGAGCTTTAATGATACAGCACTTGTCAACAGCATGTTGTTTCCTTTAAATGCCATCATAAAAAAGGAAAAGCAAATTAAGCTATCAAACAGTCATTCTCCAGTGTTTTAACAGCCAGTACACAAGAAAGGTAAACTTTTTATTTACAGGACTGAGGCAGGAATCTGGAGATCTGAGGATGTCTATAAGAGAGGGAATCACATGCAGTCAATCACTCATGCCCCGACCAGTCAGAGGGGAGGTTCCTCCTGCACAAACTGGAGCTACATTATCACCATGACAGGCCCAAGTTTAAGAGCCCTCGTAAGGATAACAAAGCTCTTTGGCTTTCTTCATCTGGGTCAAGTTTTCCAACAATCAGGATAACATTAAAAGCAAGTGAGGTGAATGGCATATTAATGAGCAGCCTTACAACATTAAGAGAGGGTTTTTTTAAAAAATAAACAAACATACTGATGGTAGCATGGACACCTCTGCGCATGGATATTCATGAAAATGTAGATAAACATTGTATGGACAGCTGAATGGGCTTGGAAATAAGACAGAACACATAAAAATTATCTCGTTCTTACTGCAGAGAAAGACATTTAAGGAATACCTATGAAATCACAAATACTTTGGAGAAGGCCGAGCTAGGAGGCAGTCATGGGAATAATCAGAGCGGAGGTCTAAAGAAAAAAAATGTGTTTTTTTTCTTTCACTCAAAACAACAATTGTGGAGGTTATGGTGACACATTATTTACAAGGCTATTTCATGGAAATTCATGAAAAATCAATTTATCAGTTGCTATGATGCAACATCCAGTTTGATATGTTTGTAAACTGTGAAGCTCTGAGGATATACAAGGACTTTCACCAGCTAATTCGGCCTGAATTTACCCAGTTGATAGAACATTTTCCTTAAGTATTTGCTGCTGGTGGCTGCACACAGAGCCTTTGGTCACATCTGGGGTGAACAGGATCATTCTATCACTGAGGCTCTGCTTTATTTTCTACCCTTTCCTTGTCTTGTTGACTCAGACAGGAAGTTTCTAAAATCCAAGATGATCTCCTGACACAGACTGTCAGTGCTTGAACTGGGATCTCAAACTCCTCTAGGATTTATGAATTCAGCCAAAACAATTTGCGGATAACAATTAGGAATCATTTCTTTGTTAGTAGTCTGTTATCCTTGCACAGGGAATGGGCACTCATTAGCAGGCAACTTGTCTAGAAAAGTGTTTAATAGCTTACTGTACTTTAAACTTCCCTTTGCACATCACTGCTGACAACTGTATCTAATCCTCTTGAGATGGAAGTTATCTATGTATGCTCAAAACCAGAATTACTAAGAAATTCCTCAGCTTTGAACTTCTTTGGGATTCTCATTTCCCATGTAATCTTGATTACCAAATCAAGTAATATCTCCAATGCCTCCAAAAATCCTCTCCAACAGTAACAAAGAACATATGTTTGATATACCCAGAATGCAGACAGAAACAGCAAACTTCATAGAACTGATTTCCAGATGCAAATGGGATTCTGTGAGTATGGATATTTTACTCCAAGGATTTCTTTTGTGTGTTGTTTGACCCCTAAAAACTATAAACTGAGACCTGGAGGAAATGTAAAAATTGTTAAATTCCTGTAAAAAAGACCAACATTGACCAGCTTCCTTGGTTATTCTTGGTCATGGAAAGTCTGCAGAAATTTTTGTTATGCGAATCATTTTCTGCCTGAGAAAAGCTTTGGTCCTCACTTTCTGCACATGCATCCAGAGACAGGCATGAGAGAGAAAGTTACACAGAGCATTTCAATCTTAGGCAGACTTGTCTTGCTTTGATGAGTTTCAATAACAGAATTAATATTGTTTGTAGTAGCTTTTGTGGACTCTATAATAGTCTAAGGGCCCCAGCCACCAAAAGTAGATCAAATACACTCAAAAACTTTCAAATCAAGAACTTAACAGCAAAAAAATCCAGCTTAGTTCAAAATGCTAATACCTCTCCATAATTCACTTTGCTGCACTTTTGAGAAACCCTGCCACTGATGTAGTCATAGAAAGTATATATAAATTACAGCATAACGGACTTTCAGAAATTAAGTCATTTAACAAAAAGAAACCCCAGACAAGTACTTTATATTAGGCTTTTAGGACTTTTCTTGCTAATTAAAATGGATAATAAATACATTCACATGAAAGGCATCCCATATGATTTCTTGTCTCAGCCCAGTGGTTTCTATTATTTCAGTGCTCTAAAGCAAAATCATATTTATCACAACTAATTAGCCAGATAATTCCCTGAAATGGTTCTTTCATTTAATTACCCTCTAACTCAGGGTTTTCCGTAACTAACAAGCAGCAAGCTTGAAAAACAGACAATAACTTGCAATCCATACTATCAAAGCTGCTCATCTCTAAGACTTTGATAAGGAAACATTATATTTAATAACTGGGTACCTCAAGAAGAGGCTCACTGTGCAAGCATTTCAAAGCTGTCATTTCCAGTAGCCTACCTGTGTTTGTTTCAATACTTCATAATCACTGACTTTACTGGCAGTTGCTTTCTCCTATTTGATGCCACATTCTCTGCTTATCCTGACCCACAAATTTTCCATATAGATCAGACAGATTTATAGACCTTGTGTGCAGGGCACAAAATGCTACACAAACAACATTTTAGTCAGATTAATGGGTTTGTGCACCACATTAAAAACATCTTGCTTGGCTCCTGCTTCTGTTACCTTAGTCAGTCCCTTTATGTAAGTTAATCTTGCCCATCATATCACATTTGTCTCAGGATGACTATTTTCTTCATTTATCCTCTTTTCCCTGCTTCCCTGCTCACTTGCCTTTTTCTCAAAATGCACAGGGAGGTCTGTGCTGCAGGTGGCCTAGGCTGCTGCCTCTGTGTCGCTGCCAGGGAATGCAGATACAACCTGCTCAAAACATGGGGAGAAGCCACATCTCAAGTCAAGGCTCTGAGCAGATGAAGCAGCATAGATTAACTGGCAGGAAACTCACAGGGCTTCTCGACTGCACCCTGCCACAGGGCAGAGCAGAGAAGGTGGGATGGAGACTTCAGACCACCTGGAGCAAACCCAGATGCACGGAAAACCTCCAAGGTGCTACTAGAGCAGGGTCAGACACCACACAGCCAAAAAAAGCTACAGGCTAGTTGTATGGCACATAAAACCTGGCACAGACAAGCGCCAGGTCACACAGTATCCTATAAGAAAATCATAAAAAAGTCATCTGGAACTATCTACAGGCACTGATGCTGTCACTTTTCATCCTATCCAGTACTCCAAAACATCTGTTTTGCCCCACTCTCTCATTCATTCCCCAGAGTAGACATACTACCAGTTTTCAACCTGAACTGTAACACAAGAGTAAATCTTTCCCAGACGCTGAAGATATTCTAGATTTGTTCAAGCATAGACAGAAGAAGGTTTTACCTTTCTTAGTGAAAAGTAATGTAGCAAATGTTTTATCAGCCTAGAACTTTCTAATTGCAACCTGATGCCCATATATTTATTTAAAAGTCTCCTTAGATACTGCTGGCTCAAATAGCATTGATTGAGCAAACACACATATGCATCCATGGCATCATGACAAGATTACCCTTTGCTTGCACGAGATCAAGACCAACCAGAATGCAAATTAACTCTGTCAATGCTGTTCCAATATCCTGCATGCTGTGCCACCATCTTACACTTGAAATCAGTAGCACAAAAGGCTGCCACCTGCAGCAGAGGGGGTATGCACCAGGGGTTCTGCTATGAAAATCCAGCACTAGTCAATGAAACCCTGTTAGTTCACTGCTTCAGTTTACATCAGGAGTGCTACAGATACAGGAAAAAAAAAAAAGGGGCCATGTTGCTTTCTGCTCCATAGTAAAGCATGCTGATGGCAGGGGTAAAAGCTGATATCCTGATGCAAATAGAACTGTTGTACAGAACAGAAAGGTTACTGGCAAGCTCCTAAGAGCAGAGGCAGCATTACAGAGGGTATTTTTGCCTACTTTATGGTAAAGAATGGCTGCTTTGACTGCCTTTTGCTTTTTACACACCACCTTAAATTTCTCACAGTGCTAAGGAAGAGAGTTATTTGCAAAGCAGGTGAGTGTAATGCTAAAGTTAGAGAGATCACAGTGACGTGTTGGGACTGGTATGGTTTATACTGGACCAGTCTTCTGGTGAATATTATCAAGTAAAAAGGGCCATTGAGTCAAGTAGCTGCTAGATGGTGCTCCTGCTCACTGCAAGATCCTTTGTGGGCCACGAGCCATATTCCCTTGCTCTTCCTACAAGAACTCCCTGTAGCTGCTGGAAGGGGAGAGAAGTCTGTGGTGGGATGGAAGACAACCTTCAGGGAAAGACAAACATTTTGTCCATCTACATACTCTTAGCAAATATCACCAATAGAACAGAAAAAAAATGAAGCCCACCAACAAATTAACAGAAGATCTTGACCAACACCATGCCAGCTCCAAAAGGGCCAGAGATCACCTCTATCTCAAGTTACCAAGGGCAGTCAGGACTCCAACTGCTCCTGCTTAGCATGAAGGACACTGCAGGAGCTATGACAAGCATCATGGCACTGAATTGCCATGCCCTTCTCTTTTGCTCTGGCCCCAAAGCAGGGAGAAGCAGTTTCCTAGTGAAACAATCTATGTCAAGTAAAGACCCTAATGAGACAGGAACCAAGTGCCACTGAGCTGCAAGATGCCATCACCTCTCCCCTGCCAGGTAAGAGACAGCTGAGATATCTGAAAAGCTGGAGCCTGTCTCCTCTGCTTTGGAGAATAAATTGCCCAAGAAGAGGCAGAGGGTTGGCCCAAGTCTATCTGGGTTTAGGAAACTATAACCATCTTCATTTAGAAAATGAAACCTCCATAGGTATCAACCACTTACAAAATATCTGCTAACCAACCCCAATGCAATATGTCAAAAGATGTTGTCTCCTTCCCCAGCTATTAAGTGGTACTACCTTCTGATTTAGATCACGGTAGCAACTGGGATACATTCAGTACCATAATCTGCTTAACCCACTTTCCAGTACGGTTACAAATTGGAACTCAAGTCAGACTATGAACAGTCCTTGCTCATTGTCTTTGAATAATTCAATGACAAACAATTTTGCACAGAAGACCATTCAAGGAGAAACTGAAAGACATGAATATTTCACATTTGAATCAAGGCTTTCAGAAATGTTTCATCTATTCTACTGTATCTATATATTCCACACACCTGGATACCCTTTCAAAAACATGGACAACATTTCATGGGACAGTACTCTGCTAAATTTCATAACCAGGTCTAAAAAAATTAAATTCTTGACCTACAGTCAAGACCTACACTATAACTCCTTGCTCCAAGGAGCTCTGTATCTCCAGACCAGAAAATTAATCTCCAGTATATATCTTCCACAATATAAGTGATTGTTGCTCCTGTATGATTAAAATGCATTTGCTCCTAAAATTGACTACATATTAGTCTCTAACGGAGCTGACCAGCTCATCTTAAACCTTATTGGGCTTTATTACTTTGCTTCTAAAGCAAATCAGTGAAGTCACCTCTTTGTCACTTCATTAATACCAAATATAGCCATTAGAAGTGTCCAGATGTTCCTGCAGTAGCCAGTGTTATTAATTCACAGCAGAGAAAGCTTTTTTCTCCCTCAAAAAACAAACACAAACTACAAAGGCCTTTTATTTAGCTAAAGGAAGATCTTCACTGTATAGAAACATCTTATGTTTCTCCAAGGTTTCTACAAAATTATCAAAGGGAAATTGCAGGAAACAAACCATGTACCAAGACCATCCTTTTATTACATTTTCAGCTATGCACTGAGTTGACTAGAAGGGCTTCCATCAGTATCCTTGCCTACTTGAGCCTACCTAATTTCTTCAGTATAACATTAGGATGGATGGCCAGTGGCAACTGTTGTGTTTAACAGGGCTTTTCATACTGGTAGGTAGTTACTCACACAATGCCATCAGGACTAAAGCCGTAGCAGAACTCAAGTGCAGCAACACTTATAGACAGCTCTGAGGGTCAGGCAGGTGCAGCACACACTTCCCTCCTGGGAGGCAGAAGCTGTGGAGAGCATACTACATTAGTCCTTCAAGATCTTCATTAGTTCTCTATTCATCTCAGGATGTAGACACAACCCTAAAAAGCTCTCAAACACTTGGATGTGAGCACTCTTTCATACCAGGGACAGTCATCAGACTTGAGAGCTTGGAAGTTGCCCGGGGGGGTCTGACTGAAAGAGCTCCGTTTTGAGTTGTCTCATATGACTTTGAGCTGTTGAGCAGGTTCCTCAGGTGACAAGGCATATTAATAAGTCTACCACACCTTTTTGCCCAGAAGGATGAGCCTCTCAGAGGTGCTGGGTTACCAATGACTTGCACACTGCTGCCATGTAGTTTTTTTACATAATCTACATGCATTCTGAAACCCCCAATATAAATACAGGGAGCATACCACATGCATAAGGAATAAGATTATGCTCATTTTCATTTGTCTTTTCATAAGGAAGATCACTTCATCACAATGAATTAATTTGCTAATACATTTTCCCTTAGGGCATATATGTTTCCTTGATTGAATTAGTTATCATTATTTATTATAGTTTAAGGCCCACCACCAATGTGTGCAAGGCCCTGATTTATTATTAAATGCTTTGACTTTTCTGCCTTTGTAAAATAGACATACTGTGAATTTAACTTATATATGTTGTTAGTTCACTAGCAAAGAAGCCGTGGAGGTCACACACAGTTTGTATAATTTTGATCAGTGCAGCGCTTGCTGTTTATATAAAACTAACCAGTGCAACAATTGCCCATTTCAGTGTAAACAAATTTGAGGAACCCTTCCTACTGAGCTGTGGAAACAAAAAGCATTTTCTCCTTTGCCAGTGAAAAGGAGAGAGACAGGATGCATAGAGCTCTGCAGGGTGGAAAGGAAAAATTCTTTCCCCAAATAAAGGGATTTATTTGTTTCTTTTCTCTGTCTTTATATGTGACTCTTGAGTTAGCTACTTACTCTCCCTTGAATTTTATTTCTTACTTTGTGAAATGGTAAATCTAATGCTGAATTGTAAATCTAAAACTCTTCACTCAGCACCTCTGAAGGCTGAGGAAAGATGACCCAAATAATGTGTATTCAGAACACCACTCTCAGTACCAAGCTGTGAACGAATGAGTTCAGGTAATAAGAGGAAATATTGCTTTAATGCAGTCTGGTCCAGATGCATGCCAGCTTAATCCAGCTGACCTAGCAAGATATACTTTTTGGAATAGCAAGAATAGCCAGAAAATCCCTTAGCTTTTGCAGAAATAAAGAGAAAAATTGGCATTAAACCCTTACCAAATTACAACCGTTGCCAGTTAGTTACTATTCCAAGCATGGGGAGGTGCCTCACAGTGTGTCATAGACACAACAGCAGCAGAGTGGGAAAATGCTGATGCTCCCTTACCAGATTCACATTTGTATCAACAGATAATTATGTATAAAACTAAGAAATGGTCACTTTCCATAAGGGAGTACCACAGGATCGAGGACCTCCTGACAATACCCACCATTACTGCCTAAACTCAGTTTACACCATACACACACACACAGAGTTGCTGTCCAGCCAGAGATCTGTTTACAAGAGTGGCTGTGAGCTGACACACAGGCTGGTTCTTGTTTTCAGAGCAGCAAAATCAAGCAGCAGATTAAGTGAGATCTACCAAGAATCCAACATTCCTGCAAAACTGAACAGGAATGGAGGAAGGCAATTTCTTTGAACTCTGTGCCCTGCTTTTACACAGATTTGCAACAAACTCTTTCTCTCCACCACAGTCAATGTGATTCTTTTGAAATTAAGAAACAAGGAGGCATCCTACTATGACTAAGTTAACACCTGTAAACTCCATGGCTTGCAGTGCAGTGCTTTACAATGGACAAAAATGCTCACTCCAAATCATGTTACAGCAGTGCATTTGGATACAAGCTTAAAAACATAAACTCCCTATTTATTCCCTTGGCACTCTGACTGCATGTCAATCCGTGATTCCTAAGGGACTAAATTTAATGAGAGAAAAAAAAACCCACCAAGATTTGCTCTCATTGTGTTCAAAATAATTTCATTAATATCACATCAGAAACAACATGCACTGTCTTTTTCAAGTTGGTTTAACCTCTCTCTCCCTGATTTCAGTGGACAAAAGAGCTTTGGGCAAATAATTTAGGATTCAGAAGTCAAGATCAGTCTCAATAAAGTAAATCCATACTTATCTCACAAAAGCATTACCATTTATCCATAGTGAAAGTAGCTCAGCCACAGACTCTTCCAAGAATTGCTGAAGTTCCCCAGATATTTATGAATCTGCTGTAGTGCACCTGTGTCCCATCAGGGCTTCCTAGTTCAAATACTTCAGCTGTACCTATTTTTTCTATGACAAAGTTTCAAGGCCAGTTTACCCAACGAGCTGTGCTTTTGTTTAAAACCTACTTTGATAGTTCACTTTTTGTGAACACATGATCGGTAAAATATAACTGAACAGTAAAAAAGGATTGCCTTAGGAGCTGTGAGTTTACCCAACTATGAGGATGACAAAGTAAAAATGCTCCCTCTTGTTACTCCTGGTCAAAATGATAAAAATAATATTAGCATCTTATGGTGTTTAAGACAATTAGTGTCAAGTGTTTCTGATGTTCCTTCTACTTCTGCTGGACTTTTACTCTGGCAGTAGTTTGACCTAATGTCCACAATTTTTCTCCCAGCTTCTCACAATCTCAAGCAGAAGTGTTCTCACGTATTGTCCATTACAGTGAATCAATTGTGAACTGTGTCCAGTGCTTGCCTATAGCTTTGCCATTAAGTCCAGTGAATTGTTGACTCCTCCTGCTGTGAACGCTGACAAGTTATCTTTCACCATCTGGAATTTGTGAAATGTAGTAATAATAATAATAAAGTGATCTTCATTAATTTTAATTACTTTTCTTCCAGCTTCAGCCTTCTTTGAGCTCACGTCCTTCAGAAAACATTCAACATATCCTAGCTAATAGACTGAGTTATCATTCCTGGAGTCACTGCCCCCTCTCGAGGCACATCTGTAGCTGTTTTGTCCACACGACTGATGCAGGTGCCCAGATGTGCAGACAAGGTGAGCACTAAGGGCTGGATCCCACCACAAGAAGCCAGAAGGAGCAGCTGTCCACAGCAGTCCTTTTTGACCTAATTTGAGCTCCACAATCAAACACATATTACAAAACTGCCTCTGTTGGCAGAAAGGTAGATTGCAATCTTTTTATTCATTTGAAGAGATTTCAAGGCCCCTCTGAAAGATGTTTAATTATTGATATTTGACAAAATGTGAGAGGAGCAAATTTGAGAGGGTCCCATTGAGGAAACTTGCAGGGAAATTTTTCCCTTCCTTATCTTTCATTGTCAGAGATGTCAGCTCACATATTTGTATTGTGGTTCTCTTACTCGTTTTCCTAAGGCTTTTCATGATTAAGAAAGAATAGCTACTCTCTGACTAAAATAAAAAATAAAAACAAAATACAATCCTGGATTAAATAATTTTAAGGAAAAGCTAGAAAACTGACACTCATTTGAACAGTAAACACCCAGACAACAGAAGTCATTTTAGTTAGTTGAGCTGCTGAACAAACAAAGCCAGGGTTCCTACAGACCCTTTCTCTTACAAACACCAGTGGGAGCTTTTCCCACAGTGAGACACTGAATCTTCATTCCTGTTTCTTCCTCGGCCTGTTACTCCCTGGAGTCTAATTAGGGTTGATCTCAGACTGAGACTTTCTGTCTACTTGTTGCCTTGCAAGGTGCAGGAAGTTAAAACCCCCGCACTTCTCTGTGAAATCTGATCAGTAGATTATTATGGAATAAAGGCCAAGCAGCCGCACAAATTCTTTTTCACCCAGAGCATGACCATACTACCTTTCCTTCCTTTGAAATGCAAGAAGAAAAAAGGGAACTACTGTGTGTTTTGAGCATTACAAGTGCCTGTGCCTAACTGGGAGTGGATGAGGCTAGCATTCAAATGCAGTATTTTGTAAAACAGCAAGGAAAACTTGGCTCTCCTATTGTTCATGAGTAAGAAAAGAGGGTATTGAGTGGAAGGAGATGCACGCCTGTTCAGCTGGGTAAGTGAAACAATTAACTTCTCGTCTTCGGCTATCTTTTTAATTGCTCATTAGACAGCTCATCTGTGTATACTTGCAATGAAAAAAACCTATCCAAAGTATGTCACAAGCAGATGTGCGTGCTGTGCAGCAGTAACTCCTCATGGAACTCTGAGATATGACTTCAGGAACAGAGCAGGGGAGGGAGGAGGGTGTATTGATCGAGCAGGGCGGCCAATATCTTGAAATAGATCTTTTTATGATTTCCAAAGCTGTAGTTGAGTTCTTTAGGTTACAAAAACACAATAAGAGTGAACAGTGCAAGTAACATCTTTGTGTGTGCTGCAGCAATTCAGAAATGGCTACTGCCTTCCCACAGTGAGAAGTGCAACAGGACAACTGTGCTCAGGACCACATTCCACAGCTGCACACACAACCACCTGGCCTGCTCGTCCTTCTGAAGCTATGGAACTCCTTCAGAGCACACCTGAAAAGATAGTGTCATGCCATGGTACAATCATGATAAGCAGCTGCTGGGTGAGCTTGTCTCTGCCACTCTCCTGCCAGCTCCTTGCCCTGAGCAGAAACACACGTGTTACTCTGCCTGCCTCCCACTCCAGCAGCTTCCTTATAAATTCTTCACTGTACATTGGCCTATTGGTTTATTTACTAGAAGTCAAGAATACATTTACAACATCCCTCTCTATGAAGCATTCTTTAAGAGAGCTTCCATACTAATTAAGTTAAATGCGATAATGACACCCTGTTGATGGAACTGGAGCTAATGATAATGATGCCATACATTTAGTTGCAAGCACCTACTCGGTTAAATGAATGGGTCTATTGTTTTAACAGCACTAAGTCCCAGAGCCTGGGAGAGCACAGGAGAGAAAACAAAATATGTTACAATGCAGTCGCTTTGCAAGGCAATAAATTGGTTTGAAATGCACTACTCAGGCTTAAATGAACACTTGTCCAATCAATTACACTGTCCTGGTATACAGAGATATGTACTAGTGGAAGTATGATAATTTCTAAAACTGGAATAAATTGAAAAATTGATGCCTTTTTAGTCAAATGAGTACACATTCACTCTATCCAGAATATTTTTATTTGAACTACAATAGGTATTTGGAAAAAATATTTGTTTCAAGAATGTTTAAAGATCAATAATACTCCCCAACCTTTGCTGATCAGACATCACCTTTTTTCAGACTGTGAATGTGCACTTAGGACTGAGTGCAAAGCAATCTGAGTGAAATTGCAATTCTTCATTGATTTTACACCTCAAGACTTCCCTGCCTCTTTCTACAAACACTCTACCATCAATGCAGCACAGTTTTCTGTTGTATACCCAAATTCATTTTTTTTAAAAGCAACAGTCAAATATGTCTCTCTTAACAGCTTTCTTCTTTGTTATTTCTTCCATGATTAAAGAAATATTAAAAACATTCATCTTCTAAAAAATAATTTCCTATAGCATATAAGTTCACAGTTTCATACACTATTATCTTCAGAAGGCAGCTAGAAACTGTGGTAGATGCACCACAGCTACACACTTTCCTTCCTCCTTTTCAGAAAGTCCATTTATCTGAGGTTAGGACCATGCCATCCCCTGCAACCTAATGCTGAGAAGCTGTGTTAAAATTACCGTTCTGAAAACACCACTGCCTGAGCAAACTTTCCCACCTGATTTTATGGTGGGTGAAGTCCCAGGCTAAACAGAGACACCCTTCATTGTCCAGCAGTGCTGTTTCCTCACACATCACCAGGTAGGGGCTGGCCTTCTCTCCCAGGCCCAGAGTCAGCAGATCCCACTGTAGAGGGAGACCAGTTCACCCCAGCACCTGGAGAGCTCCAGTCTTCCCTGTTCACTATTCACCTGCAACCTCCAGGCAGACCACACAAACAAGTGATCTCAGCTAATTCCATGGAGTAATAACATTTTCCAGCAGCACAACTCTGTCTAGTGGACAGATCAACTACACGTGTTTGAGCCATGGGCTCTGCCATATTATTCTTTCTGCCTGACCCACCCTCTCTGGCTAAAAGTGAGTTTTTGAGGGTAGCCTGCTCTTCTGATCACACACTTGGTTTTGCAAGACTGATCCAATGATCTTGCAAGTAATTCACAGTCCAATTCATGTCTGCCCACATGATGGACCTAAGATAAACCAGTCTTTATCATTTATTCCTGAAAACTGTTATGCACATCCTTAGTATGTCATCCATAAACATTTTCATTAAAATCAACACAACTATTCAGATGAATAAATTTAAATCACATCCATATATGACTGCAAGATTTTGGCCTGTTTCTGCTGCCATTTTGTGTCTATCAAACCCCTATGGCTTGGCATATTTAGAAAACATCTGCTGTAGTTAACAACGTCCATACTCCTGTTTTTCACATCTTTTGTTTTTATGTTCTCCCTAAAAGACATGACAACATCGAGTGTAAATGGAAGCAATATGCTGTGTATATGTAGAACCTAATAGAGTCCATCTCAGACTGATATATATGTGAAACTGAACCAATACGTCTTTAAACCCATAAGATCTGCAGATGTCATCTATAGCCTTGTAAATTACAAACTTTTACTGGTTTATTTTTACAGTTGATGATTGTAAAATATAAAATTGTGCATTATCACTGTGTAATAGCAGAAGCTTTAGAAACACGGTGCTACAGAAAGGAGCATATATTGAAAGCCTGAGTATTCAAGGGAGCCTTATAATGCAATTTTAAGCTCTACAGCTGACTGTATAATAAAACTGTAAAGCCAGATATGAAACAATGTTTGCTATTAACAGAAAAGTGAAAACTTTATTGAATTCCTGGGACTTCAGAAACCAGCAAGGAAAAAACAGATGCAGAGAAGACATTTAATTAAGGCTAAAGACTGTTTGAGTCATGCTGGGGCATCTGGTCACCCTACATTAAACTGAACATGACTGTGAATAATAAAGTATGTAGGGATGACATAAAAATAACTTAAAGGCATCATTGCAAGCTGATATGAGCATGAAAGTCTTGAGTTAAGGTCCCTCCTCTCCACTTTAAATTACCCTCCTATGACTGAAATGCGTTACAGCCATCCTTAGCGACACCATTACTAAAGGCCAGGGCAAGATCAGAGACCCAAATGGCCAGAAAAAGCTTCCAAAGCATAATTTTGCAGAGACCAAATGGGACAGCACTGCCTTGTAGAGCTCTTCGAGCAGCACACTTCCCAGCAGTTTCTTCTGCTTACAGCTTTTCAACATGGCAAGTGTGGCACTGTCCAGTGCCTGTTGTATGATCCCACACCGTCTGTCTTATCACAGCCCAGTGACCTTCTGAGCATCCCCCACTCTGCCACAGGAGCACGCACCAGCTAGGAATAATTGGAGCATGTGGTGGGAGACAACAGTGACTGTGGTTTTAAAAGTTACGGTCTTCATGATGTTCCCCAGTGCTAAATACTTCACTACAGAGCTTTGACACTTTTGTTACTACCGCTGTCTTTTGGTAACAAGCCCCAGAGGAGGGATAGAAAGCAGGAGGGAGAATCACAGGATGCACAAACAACACAAAGCATCAACAAACCCATAAAACTCCCCTGGCCTTTGGCCAACTTTTAGCATATGATCCCAGTGGTAAATTCCATTGTGAAGATTTTTGATCTAAGAGGTTGATGCCTACCAACCTCATGGCAGGTCAAAGTCTCAAAGGTTCTGTGTTCCTTAGTATGATGGGGAAATAAATTAGAGTCACAGCTTATGTCCCCTAAGAGGCAGGCTGAGCTGGAGAGTCCACAGAGAAAAATGTTGCAGTCGTCCCAACTCTGCAAACAGCTTCAGCCGTAATTTGTGCCTTATTGCGAACCAGAAACGCTCTGTGTGGCCTAAGTTTTGATCCCAAATGGGCATTTCTCCATCTGAACACCCCTCCTCACAATATTCTCCTGAGCAGACTTTCTGGTGTTCAAAAAGGGTGAGCTCATACTGCTTCTTTAGGATAAAATTCAATTAAAAGTTTTGCCAGCTGTGAGAGGCATTCCCATAGGAAGCCAGGCTTCATTAGTTCCCATGCTCAGAGCCCTGTTGCTCTGTGTAATGCCAAACCAGAAACATTTTCATTCTTCCAGTTTCTTCAGTGAATATCCCTTTTTTATACATATAATTTTTTCTCTGCTCTAAAAAGGTCACAACCCAGGGTCAGTTCCCCATCCTCATCAAAAGAGGATACTCCTGAAATGTGATTTTCTATACCTAAACCTACTGAAACTTGGGTTGCAAATTATGTTGAGACTCGGGGGAGCCAGAAATCTTTGCAGTTTGTACATGTTGAGGCCACAGTGTCATCTAAGTCAGACGAAAAATGGGGATAAGAGGCAAGGCCATTTCAGAGATCCCAGTCCTGCCAAGCCCACTTTCTGAAGATTCTTATTTTGCCTGGAATAAGGTGCAAAATTAAAATATAATTTTATTGCTGGGCCAGGGAGAAATTGCAGCTTTTACTAACCGCACCTTCATCGAAGAATTAGAATCAAAGAAGAAAAATAATCAGGAAATAAATATGCAATTGTTGGTCTGTGCAATCCTAAATTTGGTATTGGCTCACTTTTCAGTAGCTATGGGAATTTGCTTTCTGTTTTCAGAATGTGGCTTGACTATACTTTCTCTGCAACAACCTTCAGCCTCTTACATTTGCACTTGTCTCTAACATCTGGAGCAGAATGGGAAAAGCTGGATACTATGTGACCTTCTATAAAAACATCACCTCACATTCACACATGGGGCCTTCAAAGCAGCTCCATCCTCTACTGCTCACCCATCACTAATCTGATTTGGTCGTCAAACTTTCTCTTTTACATATGCCATGCACGTGGCAGGGGAATAAAAAAATAGCAGAATTTGAGTAAAGAAACAGAGGCAATGGCATGAAGTGTTCTGAAGAGATAGGAGATCAAAAAAGGTTTCATTCACACATCCCTTAAAGGTCTATTCATATATACAATAGGCTTATCATATCTAGAATTACTTTGCACGGGACCTCAGCACGTGTGTATTTTTATCATCTGGCTTCCAAAATTGCATGCCTTTAGGAAGGACAGTCACCACAGCAGCCTGAAACAGCAGCAGAAGAGCTGGGCATCTGGAGCTGGCTGCTGCTCCTCGGAGCAGAAAGCCCAGTCTCTCCTGCAGCTGATTTTCAGACACTCATGTGTGAGGTTTTGAGAACAAAAACACTTGAGATAAAATGTACACATAGAAATATACATATATATATATACACACACACACATATATATGTATTTATGGACTTAGGTATCCCTGGGACCATGGGATGAATATGGCAGACCTTTGCACCCCAGTGCCCTGAGCTCTGAGCTACCATCACCCCAATAAGGGTATTTTCCTTTCTCTCATGGTACCTCTCTCTAGTCAGGGGTCTTCCGGCAGGGACACAAAAGGGGAGATGGAGTTGGTAGAAATGCAGGAATTGCCCTGTGTAGGGAGGGTTTTTTTCCTCCTGTCTGCTAGCAGAGGTACTTCAGGTCAGTTTGAGAGACCCCAACAGAGCTGTCTCAAAACATCCTTTCCAAGGTGTTCTCTAAAAGAGAATGCAAAATGAGAAAAGGGAAAATAAAAAAAGGATGGGAATGACTTCAAATATCTGCTATTTTTTTCTTGAAAGCATCTCTCATTTTCTGGCCAGCCCTTCTTAGGCCCCCTCCTTTGGGAAAAGCTATGCCTCATGAGATGCTGCATCCCTGGCAGCCATAAATTCCTTTAAACTAGTGCACAACCCCTAAATGTTGGCTGGGAGGCAGCCCTCCAAACCACGAATGAAATACTATATTACTGATGTCAGCAGGAAACTTTCTCCAAGTCAGTGGGTTGCCATCCTGGGGCCTTGGGGGTTCTAAGCTCCTGTCCTGAGCACACCCACAAGCCTAAGCATCTCCAGATGTCTGTTCACCATTGCCAGGCATTGAATTTTTGTTAATTTGAACCTTCAGCTGAAAGTAGTGAGTATTGGTGACACACGTAGCAATTTCAAAAACAAAACAAAATTTTAAAAAAACATTATTTTAATGATAGAGAAAAGGCTTGAAAACCTGAGATGTGTGTGCAAAAGTTCAGAAACAGAAATAAAATAATACATTACAATTTTCAAGCAAGTCTCAGCAGATCTAGGGAGGTCTGGTTCATGATTTTTTAGTATCTCAGTTTGACAATATTGCCTAAAACCACAATGCTGATGTCAACATTTCACAAATATTCATGAGAGAAATAAAAGCAAACATAAAACATGTATATGCTTTATTTTCAAAACTGGGAAAAGCTACAAGGATATTGGAGTTTAAATAAGCATTACACGCATCAAAATCTATGCTAAGACGAGACTTCCTAAATAGGTTGGTATAATGAAATACCAGCCTTAACATCACTCAGCATTAACTCTTCCTCCGTATAATGCCCAAACAGCATTTTAATATCAGGAAAAAAAACTAATTACAACTGAACTGCAAACCTCAAATGGTCTCAGCTTGGAAGCAACACCCCATCCCAATCCCTTCTTTTTACCCTACGTATGTGGAGTTCTTATCTTAGCCTGGAACCTCAGATTTGAAGTGGCTGCTTTAATCTCTGCTCTGATGCCCACCATGTCTTCTGTAGACCCAGTTAACTCTCAACTACTGTCTGCCAGTTTGACTCCTCTGGCTTTGGTGTGCATCAGAGCACCTAGAGGGGGGAATTTAATTTGGCTGTCAGTCCTCCAGAGCCGACCCACAGCCTGTAGCTGCATCACCTCTGCAGGACTGATGGGAACAAAAAGTAGGTAAGAACTTATTTTTGTGACTGAAGTCAGCAGATACGACTGCACAGAGGCTGCAGATGTGTCGAGTAAGAGCATTTTTAAATGGTGACTTCTCAAAGTCAGATTTTACTCTAAGTTATACAGCACACCAGTTCTGTGATCTCTCAGCCCTGAGACTGTCCCTGTAATATTAATTGTATACTTTCCAAAGTGCTACCCTTAACATTTTTTTCAGTGCTAGCAGAAGTAGTAAGAAATGGCCAGTACCTTGCAATAAATATAAATTTCCTCCTACTTCTGAGGTAATCTAATCCATACAGACGCATTTCAAGGTCTGTCAAAGTTATTCAGGCTCATTCCACAGCAGCCTGAACACCTTCTGCCCTAGAATTTCACCAAGATATCCTATGGAAGGAAATCCAAGAGTAGGTGAATTGGTAGTATGAGCTATTGCTGAATAAAACTGTGATATTTATTAGGCAAATAAGCCAACAAATGAAAAACACAAAGATGCCAAACGCAAAAATGACACTACTGTCACTGCAAGAAACATTCAGAATTGTTCAACCTGAATTAAGCATAAGATTTAATAAACTGCTCTTGCAGAGGTGGCTATAACTAAGTTTTAGCAGCAATAGGTTTTACTGCTATTCAGGCTTAGAACCAAAAGCACTGATGAAGCTCTATGGCCAGCATTATTCAGGGAAGAGCTAAATAAAAGTCATTGCAGCAGAACTCTCTGGCATACAAATATCTAAGCTGTGAATAACACATTGCCAGCACATAGTTGGCCCTTTTGTCTGCCTGTATCAATAGTGTGGGTGTCAGCAGATGCTACCCTAAATACACCATTAATTTTGCAACCCAGCAAACCCAGCCACAGGACAAGGAGTTTAGAAATTTGAACTAGATGATCCCAATCCACAAGCAGGCCCACTCTGGCGTACAGAGAATGTTGCTTAATATCTTCCTATCAGGTTTCCAGCCTTCACCTTGTAACACCTAACCCCAGTGGCCTGCAAGGCTCAGTAATGTATCCCAAACCCTTGTATGCTTGTATGCATAAAATTTAAACGTCACTTCCCCTAAAATACAATCCTCCCCTGGGGTCAGTTCTTCCAAGCTTTCAGGAACAACTCCCTACTCTAACAGAGATTCCCCACCAGCAACAGCAGCAGAGCACGAGCAGCCCCCTGCCCTATCCCCCAGATGGGAGGCTGCCCTGGCCCTCTCATCCTGTGACCTTGCCCAGGGCAGGAGCAGGCAGTGGCTGCCTGGGGAGGGCAGGAGAACGGCCACATCTGTCACAATTCAATCCCAGATGGCAACCAAGCCCCACAGAGCTGCTCATTCATTGTCTCCTGGTGGGATGGAGGAGAGCATCAGAAGAGTAAAAAGTGAGAAAACTCATGGGTTAACATAAAGAGAACCTTTCATAGGGTAGAAATCCTGAGAGGTGCAAGGAGAGATGCTTCTCCTGCTGGGAGCATGACAGCTCCCTATGGCTCTTTGGCACACGGCAGTGAGAGCTACCAAGAAATAAAGTTCCACAGAGGATCAGAACACTGCCACAGTTTAGGGACTTGCACAGATATGTTGGTGAGTGCATGTATGATGTCATCCCAAAGACAGGCCACAATAATCTCCCGGCATTCACCACCTTTGTCTAACAGAATGATATAGAGCAGCTGGTTCTCATTTGCTCCTATGAAAAATGATTCTGATAAATAAACCCTGTCTTTACTCAGGTGGCATTCAAATCACATATCTGGGCTGGCCTAGTCCCAGAAATGGAGAAACCACCCTAGCCTACTATCCTATGCAGGGATCTCAGGGGAAAAAAAAAAAATTGAGCAAACACTAAAATGGAATTTAAAATCCCAGCCATCCTCCATCACCTCATACCGTAGACCTGGATTACAAGTAAATTTTATTTTCCTGTAATAAAGCATTCCTCTTTACAACAGGAACATCAAGCTGACATTTAAAATACACCATTCGACTGGAATTACACCAAGAGCGAATGCTGCAAAGTGACTGCATCACTGCACATGGCTGACAGTAATTATTAATAGGACTGCTCTTCCTTTGATAGGCATGCATTACAGGTGGCTGAATAATGGAAACATTTGTGAACAATTGTTTGGTGGCAGAAAAAAACCTTCTGCCAAAATTTTAATGCTTAAACACAACGCAATTAACCAGCTCTTATGCCCAGTTCTTGCAAAAGTGTGATCGCTCTCATGACACCTGCTGAGCTCTGCAGGAACACATACAGGAGTGGTATTTACAGGGTCAAGAGTGGATGAGGCAGAGGTGGTGAAACTTACAAATCACCCTCTCAGCAGGTAAGCCGCACAAGTTATTGGGGAATTATTGTCACATGGATTCAATCAGAGCCATCTATTACTAGAGCAATATGCAGAGAGGGGCGAATGGAGTCCTGACTTAGCAGGCAGTACTGCAGCCATATAACCAGTCATCTAATGCTGGAACCCACACTATATTCATTGCTAAAAAGAAGTTGCTTTAGCTCTTCCAGTAAATCTGAATCAAGGTTATGTCTGTAATAGCAAAGGGATTCACAGACTAAATCAGAGAGGATCTCTAAATCCAGGCACTGAATAAAAATGTCAGCATAAAACAAACCGTAATGGCCACATTTCTGTCACAAAATCAGAAAAACAGATTTTTGCTTGCAGAGAGGAAGGCAAAGGAATTACCCTTTGTTACAAAGTGTTTTCTTTACGAGAAGATCTCAGGAGGGCAGGAGAAAATCATGTTTCATTGAAAGAAATACTAAAAAAATAATACAATGACAATAGAACAGACCAAATTTCAAAATCATTATCCTCAGTCAAACAGGGACATCCATGTGTAGCCCATGTTGGCTCAAAGAGCAATACTTTACATACAAGCATTTCTCCTGTCAATGCTCACACATTTCATGTGAACTCAGGCACTTGATGCTGCTCCTCACCTGAGCCACACTGCGGCTGAGCCCGTGCCTGGCTGCATCCTGTGCCAGCCTGGGAACTAGCCTTCCCAGCCCAACCTCAGACCTACCTCAGTGCTATGGGCTCACCTTGTTGTCTAAGCTCTTGGCCAACCCATGACTCTCTGTGTTTGGGTACCATGGCACTGCACTCTGGCTGGTGATACAGAGCCCGTGTCTCACTGTCCATCATTGGCAGCACTGCTCTTCCCACTGACAGGCAGGGCACCAGCTGGCTCCACCTTCCTCCTTACCACCTCTCCATGAAAAGCATGAACTGGCTAGGAGTTCCAACATTTCCAAATCTGCTGATTGTGCAAACTTTCACTGTGGGCTGGCACTGCACATCTGGGAAAATGCAATTTCCACTAGCTGGCCTTGCAGTATACTTTAAAGAAGTGTATATTTTAAATGTAGAAACAAATGTTTTTATAACTTCATTTTTAGAAAATGAATGTTTTTCTACTTCATGTTTTAGAGAGGAGGAAATAAGGAAACACAGCTGTCTGTCTGCAGGAACAAATAATCAAAGAGCCTGAACTGTAAATTGTCCAAACCCAGAACACATCCTTCAGCTAGGCTTATAATTGACTCCAGCTATTCAGAGCAGCAAATAGCAAAGGCTTGACACTTCTCTATCACATTAAGTTTTTGGCACTTCAGATCTATATTGGCCTTATGATCGTAAAGGGTAAGTGCTATTTGACACTGACTGATAGGACAACAGTTATCCCAGGGTTTTGCTATTATTCCACTTACGTGAGAAAGAAAGAGAGATGACAAGCATAGCTTGTAACAGGAGTCCCACCAGTTCAGCTGAGTGAAGCCCACACAGGGACCTGCCTACTGAGGACAGTCAAGTCATGTCATCCTCTGGGGGGTGACTGCAGGGCCAGGCTTGCTTCCATGACTTCAGGTGGGAAATGCCACCTTGTCCCCATCATGTGTGAGCAGTTGAACTGAGAAAAACACTCACACAAACAACCTCATCCAACTCTTCAAGCCCAGCTTCATCTCGGTGTCAATTAAAGGAGAGGGAGCAGCTGGTGCTCACCTTCAGCATCAACACCTGCCCAAAATGTGGAGGCAGCAACCAGCATGGACCCTGCGGGAAGGAGTACAGTGGTGGCAGGGAGAGTTTGAGGAGTACATTGGGAAGTCAGTACCTAAAACTAAAGCCACTGTAGCTCTCTTCACTGGACAGCACTGCTGCAAAAGCCTTGGTCCCCTGAGTGTAGTCAGGGGTCAGCAAAAGCATCAAGTGCTGAAATCACCAGGGCTTCAGGCCAGTCCCTCTCAGACTTGCAGGAGAAAAGAGGGAAAAGCTGTTGCAACTGCATTGTTGCTAAAGAGTGACGTAATGTAGAAATACACAGATAAGGACATTGCCAAAGCCTGCTGCTGTAGGTTCCCCGAATGTTGCCATGCCAAATGCCAAATCTTTCATTACAGCAAAATTTCCAGCTGCCTCACTTGAAAATTAATTGTTTCCTGTCACTAAGGCAAAGCTGTCACATGCCAAAGTAAAGAAAAAAAAAAGGCCAGATAAAATCTGCTGCTTCTCATTAGATCAAAGGTTGGCAGCAGAGATAAACCAACACACAAAATGACATTTATTCAGAAGAGCAATTGACTACATAGTCATTTGTCACTTTTAATAATACTACAGTTGTAAAATGATGATAATGGAAATCAAGCTACCCTAATGGTAATGAAATATTTGTAAACTAAACTTGTTCATTTTGACTATAAAAAAGACATTGAAATAATTTAACTGCAGAGAATAAAATTGAAATGGGTCTGTAATTACATAGATTTTCAGGATCTTCTTCTTTATGAAAAGAACTAACTGCTGATGGCTCCCACATTTCTGGCACCTTACTCTACAAAACAAAAGATTAGAAATATGTACCAGATGTATAGAAAAGGGGCCTGCAGCAACATTTCAGAAGTGATGAATACATTTCTTCCCATTTCTCCTTCTTATTAGTATCATACCAACTGTCATATCTCATTAACCAAGTGAGCCTGTATGCCGGTGAAACTTCAATGAGTCAAGAGAAGGGACAGAGGACTATTAATGAAGTCACTGGTTCTCAAAATCCTCCTCATCACCATCAAGGAAAACACTGGAGGATTTTTGGTAACTTTGATAAACAAACACACTGTCAAAATGCATATTGTTGTGACCTGATACGGCTTTTTTATCCCAGATGACCTGCCTTTGTAGGTTTGATGAATTCAAGATAAGGATTGCAGAAAATTCAGCATTTTTCTCTAACCTCTCAGGTTTCTTTGAATTCTATTTTGATCCAATTTCTAATGATTTCCCTGGAACCGTTCATATTAAACAAGTTCCAGTGCTGTCAGCTGTAAAACATGCCAGTCCCAAAGGAAAGAGGGCAGGGAGCTGAAGAGTGCTGCAGTAGCCTGATTCATTCCAGGATTCCTGTTGGTGCTGCTTAAGACTTTATTTTAGATTAGAGCCACATGAGTTTCTTCACTACATCTAGATTCTAGGAGAGTCAAATCTCTGAGAGGGTCATATCTCTTTAATCTCAGATTATGCCAATGCATCTCATAATTTTGAGCATACCTCTCACTCAGGTTGAATCTAAACTCTGCCAAAATCAATGAGACTGGTACTTCACCTCAGGGGCACTACTTCCTCAGACCCACCACGTATGATAAACAAGGATGCTCTTTGAAACTGGATGACCTGACTGATTGCACAGAAATTTTTCAGTTTCTGAAATCACTTCTTCTGTGGGGACTTGTTTGTCCTGTGTCAGAAACTTACAGAGAAATCATAGACCTTAGGGAAAATGGCAAAAAAGCAAAAACTGAAGCCAAGATATAAAGGTATACCAAAACTCTTGCCAGCAAGGTTTTTATAGTTGCATTTAAAAACATTTTCTGCTGTTTGTTTGGAGTTGGTGGCTTGGTGGGTTTCTGATGTGTTTGTTTTTTGGGTTTTGTGGGTTTTTTTGTTTGGTTTGTGTTTGGTTTTTGTTTGTTTTGTTGGTTTGTGTTTTTTTAATTGAAAAGGTTGTGATCAGCAATATATTGTCAATGTTCCTGCCACTGAGTAGGGAACCCAGAACAGCAACTTCTGAGGACTTCAGGGAATTCCAAAATTCCTGCAAGTCCACCATATTCTTTGAAGAAAGACTATAAACCAAGCTATCAATAACTGTATCAGTTTAAACCATATCAGGAACCTGAATAACTAATATTAATATTGAAGCAGCCAACAAGGGTGTTTAGCAGAAAAGAACAATTACCCTCAAGTTCCAGTCCTGCAACAGAATGAGATTTCAGAAAGAAAATATTTCATGTCATATGTTGTTATTCATGGAAGTACAGAGGATTTTTCTTTGAGACTGTCTCTATATGCATGTTTCTGATAATTATGTATATATGTTTGTATAGAAAAACTTATTGCAGTGACAAAAGAAGAGTCACATGCTTTGAACACAAGTGAGCTCAAGTTCCCTATCCTAGGACAGGATTCCTGTGTGGATCTTAACACAGCAAGAGGACTACTGTGCTGCAGTCAACACCATCATTTCAGTACATATAGGCAAACTGGAATCCGCTGTAATCCAGTGAAATTGCATGAAAAAAGGCACCAATAAAGCCATAGTCTCAGCTGGGGTTGTGCACAGTAGAACCATACTGCTGGGCATTGCTGCCAACAGCACTGGACCAGGAATTCTGGAGATGGGTCACACAATTGTTCTTCCTCTGGTGCTCACTAAGCCAAAGACATGTACCATGGAGGAAGGGGTCTGCTGAAAAATTAAGAGGTCTAAGGTGTCAATCAAAACTAAATTAAAAAATCCCCACCATTTCTTCTCAGTGCTGAACTCTCTGGTGAAAGTGCCTTGTATGTGTTGTGGTCTGTACCTCTCTTCAGTGTCCCACTGTCTTCTCTGTGCCACTGTACCTCAAGTTTGCTCTTATAAAGGGAACCTATACCAACACAGTCCTCCCTTTAACTTCTCTTTGAGGATGGACCATGACATACGTGCAGAGACCAACTTGTGCAAGCCCAGCAGGGATCAATAGTCTGTGCCTAATACCAGGCTTATGAGGACCAGATCCAGTCCTGGAAACAGTGTGCTGACTCTCCAAAAGCATCAAAAAGATTTCACAAAACTTTGCCTGATTAGAGCTGCTCCAGGGAAAACCAGCCCTAGTGTCTATTTGCTAAGTGCTGAACTTGTGCTAACCCTCTAGCTTCCTTTGAAGTCAGCTCATGCCCACGCAGGCTTATTACTTCTGTTTCGTCTGGAGCCTGCCAGCAATCTTGGGTGACTCTGTGCAATGGTTCATAAGACCTTGGGAAATCTTTGCTGTGCCACAATATGACACAAACAGAGCCAGCCGGGGTGCAGCTATGGCCAACTTAGATGTCTTTCATCCTAAGGGTACACAAGCCCACTGAAGAAGCATTTAGATGCTATGCTGGCACACAGCCCTCAAAAACACAGCACTCTGCAGGTGCAAACACCCCACCAACATCTGCCAGCTGCAGGAGGCAGGACAGAGTAACCAAGCATGGTATCTGATTCAGTTAGATGTTATTTTACCAATCACAACTTACTGGTTATATACAAGATCCAAAAGACATGCAACTGTATTTAACTTTGGTTGTTTTGGGTTTTTTTCCTCTGCAACTAAAGATAATCATAGTAATCTCTGGAGTGAAAACAGTGATATGCCAGCTCAATCAGCTTATACCCTAATTCACCTCATAAAATCAGATTCCTTCATCACTTTTACTGAAAAAATTAAAATCACATGCTCTGGAATAAAATCTAAGTGAATTTCCAAGATATGCACAAATGCACATTCTAACCAATCAATCATACCTAAATCTAACATACAATCAGTCTCTCACAAGCACCAATGAGTTTTCATACCCTGTTTTATTTTCTTGTACAAAACCTGGTATGCATTTATGTTCTCAAGACTTCTAAGGATCCCAAGTCACTTCATGGAAAATTTGGTCAATTATATGTTAAACATCAACTTCAGTCTTTGACAAAACAATGCATGAATCCAAGATCCTGAGGCTCATCAAATGTACTAGGTGTCAATACAATTAATCAGCTCTGACCATTCACTGTAGCTTGAGAAATATGCACAGTTTTAGTCCAAACCATGACTTTGACACAGGAAAAAAAATAACTAAATGTTGTCATTAGTAGTAGGAGAAGAAACAATATATTATTACACAACTCCAATGCATCCTGATTTTGTCATAGGACTGACTGAAGTGATGAAGCTCAGATGGGTAAAGGTGTGCTACAGCCCAGCGCTTCTCAGCCTGCTGGCCTTCGCAGTGCACACACTGCTGCCAGGGCCACCCTAGGCTGATGGAATAATACTGATTAGTTTCAGAGACATTGGCTCCGTCACTATGTTTCCCAGAGCTGATGTGGCAGGCCCACTGAATCAAAGCATGCCAGAGAAGTGTCTGGCATACGCCAAGAAATAAAATATCTGCAGTCCAGAACTAAATTATAGGCTGAGAGATTAATTTTGAAAAATGTATTTTTAAAGAAGATACATATGTTCTTATATGTACATATGTATATATCAGATGCAGGACACTGCAACAAACACACCTCAAGCCTGCTGTCAACATCTTAGGATGAAGGATTGCTACAGTGTGTGGTTTGTTTTCCGGAGTCGGAGGACCTTATGTTCTGTGTTCATCAGTTTGTTTCTTTCCAGTCCTTAAAGTGATCTACATATAAAAAAGGAGACTGAATGAAGTGCTTCACAGAGCCTTGTTTCTAGATATAACCCAAATGAATTTTGCACTAGTGGAATCATTCACTATTTTTTTAACTTTGCAAGTGTTTTGGAAGACCTCTTGTACCACCGACACTTTTTCTCTGCTTGGCTGCTGCTTCCACTGCCTCAAGCAGTTTACCTCTTTAAAGTCACAAAAAGGGACATGGTCTTCTGGACTTTATGGCCATTGAGTAGGGGTTGCAAATAGAGCACTGCAGGACAGATTTCTCAGCCTGCAAAACCTCTCTCCATCAGCCCAGCACTATCAATGCCAAGTGGGGCTTGCTTAAAGCTGCTCTCACACACATCTCCCAGAGAGCCCAGTGCTGCTGAAAGGTGTATAAGCGCTTTCATTGCTGCCCTAACAGTGGGCCTAAATCACCAAAGAGCAGCACCTCCTGAGCAGTCTGCCAAATATGAACACAGGCTCAGAGATTATTGCTTTTCCCTTCTTCATAGGCTGTGGACTCTGAGACTTATCACACTCCCACCTGTGGTGCCCAAGGACTGTGCGCTTTTAAATAACACTCTTGGTAACCATGGTGAAATCCTGGGTCCCATTTCTTATGAATAAAGACCTTCCCAAATATCTTCTAATGTGACTGCCCATGAGCAAAACCTTATTCTTTGACTTCCTCCCAGCTCTCAGCTCTAATTCATACAAACAATGCACTGAATTTTTACCATGTTGAAAAAAAAAATCCAGAAAACAACAAAAAAACAACAAAACAAAACTAAAAAATCCCAACAATATTACTCACGTGGTCATGAGCTATAAAACTGTAGTCAGTGCAAGGAGGTCGTTCCATACAAAGCATTCACATATTGTTGGCTAAAATATCTGGGTTTTTTTCTCCAAGTATGTTCATTCACAGAAATCTAGATTTTTCTGAACATCTGTGTGTTCATTATAACTCTCAAAATTAAGGTTTGGTCTTGACTTGTGATTTCCATGCACAGGTCAAGTAGTCAGCTCAAACAGCTTCACCACCAGTCTCTTACAGACACTTGTAGAGATTATTCAGAGAAAACTTGCAGTATAACATCAGACCTGCTGTCTGTCATACATACTGGAGTTTTGCCTAGCATAGTTTTACTGCTGAGATAATTCATAGTCTTTAGTAACCATGATTCCCTGCCTGTGAACTTCAAAGACAGCGGCAGCTTGATATTCTTTCTGTGACTTTAAATAGCAGAGAGTTATTACATTATGTGATTTGAAAGTGAGGGACTGTCCAGGAACAATTAATTGAAGTTGGCTAGAGGGCTCCACCATATCTAGTTCGAGTCAAGATTTGAATGGGAAAAGGATTATATGACTTTTCTAATTTTCTCTCCATTTCCATCTGAACTCTGTCAAATTCAAATTATTGTATTATCCAACTTACATTTCAATACATTACTGTGTGCCTGTCCCAGAACCACCCAGTGCTTAGTGACTTCCCACTGAGGGCTCTGCCTTTCACCAGGCTTACACAGCTCTGTTCTCACCTCCTGCTCAGCCTGAGGCAACACCGTGGTATTTCAAGTCCCTTCACAGGTCTTCAAACAACCTTGAGAAATATCTCCACGTATTTACTTTCTGTTCTCCTGCCTCTTCATATCTATGCCACGTATTTAACGAATACAAGAGAACCAGCAATTAGAACACCCCTCTATGGCTTCAGAGGTATGGGGATGAGTCTTTGCTCTGCTCTTGTGCCAAAATTTGCTGTTGCTCCATACAGATGCACATGGCTTTCTCCTCCTCTGAAGCCAGCTGTCAAACAAACAACCTGTGTTGCCCAGGTTTTAGCACAGTGTGATGGAGGAGACTGTGCAGCTCCCAGGGTGTCCTGTGCGCCCAGTTCTGCGTGTACCACGTTAGCACTGCAAGACCAGAGCCTGTAGCTTCCTGTGCTCCTTGGAAAATTCCTCCAGGTTCACGATTTCAGTGCTTACTGCACCACTAGTTATAAAAGCCTGGTGAATCTTGAGAGCATTACGCTACTGCACCACTGAAATGTTAAAGGGTCTTTTATAGGCAAGCACAATATGGCACACCAGGTGTGTGAAAATAAACACCGGAGAATCCAAAAAGGAGTAAAACTTTACATGACTTTCCCCAAAACCAAATATAATTTCACCCTTTCTGTCAAGGCACTTGATGTGACCTTTGAAATTGCATGAACCACACAAACAGTAAAAGCTATTCTCATGTTTTACATTAACTTTCCAGTGATTAAAAAGCTAAGAATTAATGCCATAATTTTCTCCTTCATCCCATTGCTGCTCCTTGGCTGCAAGCTGTACAATCTCCACATACTCATTGCCTCAAGACCTTCTCTTGGTTTTTAGCAAGTCTCTTCTTCACAGCACCCCTGACAAGCACATAATCACTAATACACCCAATGTGCAGGTGGAAAGATTAAAGAATTTGGAAAAAAGATGCACACAGTTTTCATAGCAGAAAGGCAGAGAGTTTAGGTACCTAGATTGCTAGACTATAACCCAATCCACTGAGTTCACCAGTGAGTTCATCTTCCTCTCAACTGCAGCTGAGTTCACAGGAGCTCCATGAGCATGGCTGTGCCTGCCTAGAGACACTCTCCTGTAAGTTTCCCTGTATCCCTACAAGAGGGGAACACCTTGCAGCAGAACTTCCAGGCATAATAGTGTCTGATTTACTGAAGGCAGATACTTATACCTCTGTGATATCTGAACTGAGTTAACATTACTGACCCTTCTTGCCCATTATTAGACTTGAACACAGTCCATTTGATTTTTCGCCAAGGACTGATAAAGCCAAGATATTACAAGAAAGAGATTTCATGGCAATGTTTCTTCTAAGAGTGGACACAACCTTATACTAGCTTGACTAACCCACTTTCCAGTCTTTGCCTCAGTCAGACCCAGGATATAGATAAGTCCATGGGACTGTCCCTCCATCCTTTGGCTCTAAGCAACACAACCTGGGCTTCCTTTGCTCTAAATTTCTGAGGGTTTCCAGAGTAAGGAAAAGCCCCCTTTTTAAAAGCAAAAAAAACTAAAAAAAAACCCCAACCAACCAACCAAAAAAAAAAACCCAAACCAAACAAAAACCACCACCAAAATAAAAAAATTAAAAAAACGACAAAAAACAAACACAAAAATAACAACCAAATAAACAAGAGAAGGTTGCTAAGGAGGCATATAGCTTATTAATAGACACACAGACATACAGTTACCTAGCAGTGCATACTGTATAAAACTCTCTCTATAGACATCTGATGAAACTATTAGTGATCAAAAGAGGCCAAGAAGTTTTCTGTAAGAAGCTCTCAACTAGGTGCATTATTCGACTCTGACTCCCATTTTATTCATCAGACACAAAGACTATCGGACTTGTAGAGTTGCCCCATATCTATTCTTCTGATCTATGTACATTTATACCTCAAACATGACAATTTACCTGAAGGTTAAGTTAGTTAGTCACCAGTTTATAAAGTTTTTCATCCAACTAAAGAAAAAGAATAGCACCACATAACTCAGGTGACCAGGCAGATAAAAACCCCGTGTTTGATTTACAGCAAATCCAACACCTGCAGTTTTTTAGGCAGATGATTCCCTGCACAATTATAAATAATGAAGGCAGAAATGCCACAATTTCTGAAGCATTTTGAAGAAGGGGGGGAGGAGAGGAAGACAAAAGGCGTCTAAGTTCATTAAAAATAGCACAGCCTAGAGCCAGCCTTCGACTTAAAATGTAAACAAGTATGTTGTCACCAAAGCAACAGAATTTCCTTTTCTTACACTTTTTGCAAGACCCAACACCCAAGCTTAGCTTAGCATTTAACATATTTCATGCAGGCTTCTTCATCTGAAAGGCTGTTACTACTTACATTGCCAGTGCACTTGAGATAATCCAGAAGTTACTTTTTCCTGAGACATCTAAAAATAAAAATAAATACAACATCACTGCTTCATCTATTTAGAGTGAAACCCAAAGGAAATATTTTAAATTTATCATTTACTGTAGAAAAAATTAAATTAAAAAAGCACATTATGCCTTTGGAAGTAAAATTTCAGCCCTTTTTTTTAAAATATGGATTCATCAAAAATGCCTAAGGGGGTTTAGAGAGGAGTTATAGGACTTTTTGTTTTTACACTGTTAAAAGTCAATTTTCTCTGTGTTTGCAATTGATTTAATATAGTCTTTAGGGTTTTTGATGCACAATTTTAACTCTCTAGAGAAAGCATGGCCATTTAAATAATCTAAATAGCACTAATATGTTTCCTTAGTCTTAACTGCATTTTTATTGTTCATAAGAATTCAAATAAAAGGTGCAAAATGGCTAAAAATATATTTTCACTCTTTGTGGCACTAGAAGTTATCTTTAATTCAGATGACAAAGTCGCCTATGCTGACTCTAAACAGCAGATGTGGCCACGGTCAGACATGTCGGTTCAAGAACCCATACAGGAAGCCCTCAGAAAAAAGTTTCCTCCTGACCTTCATGTCAGTTTGGCTCAGGGCTCAGATCTCCTTCTCAGCTTTGTGTTCCATTTGTCCACAGCTACCACTGTAAACAGGTTCGTTGTCTGCACTCAAGTCCTTTTGAAACCCTGCTGAAGTTTCAGAACAGTCACAGTGCCTGGCAATGGGGCCCCTTCACTCACGGCTGCCAGGGCATAATGAGTTAAAAAGGACAGGTGCTGAACTGAACGACCTCTCCATCTCACTGACTGTCCCTTTGGCTTTAAGTGAACAAAAAGGGGATCTCTGAATAGAAGCTGAAGATTTCACTTCAAAAGGTGTTAGAGATGTGCTACAGAGGTACTATCTGATATCATTTCAGGTGAAAGTACTCTGAAAGTATGGTAAAGTCATTACGATTTCAGTACATGTGTCCTTTTTCCCCTAGCAGAAGAATCAAGATACTTCAAGCTCTTTAAGAAAAGAGACAGTGAAAAGTAAATGACAAAAGCTTGAGCAAAGGGTCAGTGGTAGGTTCCTGGGAATGATTACCTCTTCGAAATCCAGGCAGCAGGGGATGCAAGGTGTCAAAGGCTGTGCAATCACTTCTGCTGAGCATCTAATCATCAGTGGGTCTGATCAGTAGAGAATATGGGGTGAGGAACCAGGAGAGATCACTAAGCAGAAAATACAATGTGAATCACAATGATTACACAGAAGGCAAAAAAATCCCCCAAAAATGCAGCCTACAGAAACTGCTGGTAAATTAGACAGGCAAAATAAATAATTAATAAAACACCTAGGAGGAAGGGTGAAGAACTAATAACTGTAATAAATAAGATTTAAACACTTTTGCTAAGTCTGTGAGAGGTCATTGACTTTAGAGAATGGCTTTTCAGAGAAGCTATTTTTTCTGGTGGCACAGAGTCACTGGAGGAGGTTGGAAGGGATAGGTCACGGGTCACCGTCTGACCCTGAAAAAGAAGAAAATGGCAAAGAAAATATTGATTACAAAATATGGAAATGTCTTCTCAAAGCTGTATGATCACCCATGTGCAGGCTTTGTTTTACTCAGGTGAGGAGCCCTGCCTTGTGATATGTTCAGAGGTAAAGTACTTCACTGACCAAGAGCAGTGCACAAAACATCATCCCTGCCAGCACCTTGGTATCTGCCCAAAAAACACTGGGAGAATAGAAAGTGTACCTGTGCTTCAGCAACCTCAACACAATTTTCAGCCCATTTCACACTTTAGCTTCACACTTTCACTGACTTGAAGGACCACATTGCTCTATTCACTGGCAATGTGAAGGGCATGCTTTCCACCCTGCTTATATTGCTGCCTGCACAGTGCCATCCACCAAACAGCTGTACCTGGCAGACATGGGACTGCACATGATTAAGCAGCATCATTAGTTCCACCAGAGAACTGTGTTCCTGTGTTTCCAGGAACAGGTTTCATAGATGGCAGATATGAATAGTATAATGACATTGCATTGTGAAGACAGGGAGAAGATGGTGGAGGCTCTACAAGGATATGGCCACACTCCTACCAAAGACTTCAGGATATCTCCTCACCAGGATGGACAGGGCTCATGAGGACAAGAGGCTACAGCTCCCTTCCCTGCACAGGTCAGGATACAGCCCCTCACAGTCTGGTTTTATTCAAGAAGAATAGGCAGACAACAGAAATTTAAAACATGCATAAAAAGAACTGTTTTTCCAGTAGATTGGCATTGCTGCAGTCAGGGAGAATTTGGGGAAGCAATATATGCACATGTACATGAGATCATAAACTCCAGTCTTGTAGAGACTGAGAATTACATTTCCAGAATTAAAATGGAAAAATGCAACTCCATTTAATGATGATTACAGGTTTTGGTCTACATTCCTAGATAAACCTGGGTAACTGCAAGATGTCTTTACTTGTATTTTTAAAGGCTTTATCTATGATGTTCTGTTGCAAGTTCAGGAAGAAATCCCCATACAATAGGATGGATATTTACCTCTGAATTTTTCTTACCTTACCAAGTTTCAGCAAATACACTGATCTGCAAAGGTACCTAGTGGTTAATTAGATGTTTATCATCAAAGTATTTAGTCAATACTGTTGTTTTTTCCCAGTTACAAGTCACACATTTGTTTCATGATGTTTTCACTACTTGTATGACCGCTAAAATGATACATACAGGATAATGAGGTTTCTAGTGGTTTTGAAACGTTATTTAAATGCTGATTCCAGAAGTACTGTTCATAGCCTCTGTTAGGTCTGCACAGTTTCCAAGAGGTTTATATCAGCATAAATCTGTGGAGCTTTGTTGAAGCATTGTATTGAGAGCAGAAATTTGCCAGTCATCTGACTAGATACTGAAAAACCACTAACCTAGCTAAAAAGTGACCTGCAGCACAATAAACTGACAGGCACAGAAAAGGATCTCAGTTATTCCTAAATCCCTTTAAGGTTCTTTCTCTCCCTTTTACCACCAATGTTCTTGGAGTTTGCACGAAGTTTTCCACACCCAGTTTGGTTTCAATTCAACTCAAAAGTACTTGTGCAAATGGAGTTTGATATTCAGCAAGCCTGCTCCTGCATGGCAGCAAGGGGGAGTGGATGAACCTTTGCTTCTGGTTTTCTAAAAAGCCAGATTTTGTAGCCAGGTATGTGTCTGGGCTGCTGGGTGACGTCATGTAAGTCATGCCATCTTTCTCTGCTTCAGATTCTCACCCACTTGGAAATAAATAGACAAAAGACTTTGAAATTCTCTAGCCAAAATCTCTGAAAAGGGTGGGTCTTACTTTTCTAAGAAACAAAGACCTGTGCATATGCAGTGTGGCCAGAGCAAGGAGTAGTGCAACAGGTCATACCATGGCTCTGACACTTCCTCTATGGATCAGCTTTGCCTTTGTTTCCTGTATGTAGTGTAGTAGTCATTGTGTGCTTGGCATTTAGCCCTGATGCACCTTGCACCAGAATACTGTGCTAAATCTTGCTGTCTGCTATATAAGAAAGAGTGCGAATCGCTGAATCACAGATAGGTTGAGACTGGAAGGGACGTCTGGAACTCATCTGGTCAGCTCCCTACCCTACTCAAGCAGAGCCACCTACTCAGTTGCTCAGGACCATGTTCAGATAGGTTCTGAATGTCATTAAGGAAGGAGACTCCATCACCTCTCTGGGCAACCTGTGCCGATGCTGAGTCGCAGGACTTTCCTGAGGTTCAGAGGAAGCCTTGCATTTCTGATTGTGCCCATTGCCTCTTATCTTTTGACTGGGAACCACTGAGAAGAACCCTCCCTTTAGGTATTTATACAAATCTGTAAGTTCCCATGACAAGCCTTCTCTTCTCTGAGCTGAACAGGTCCTCCTCTTTCAGCCTTTCCTCATACAAAAGGTGCTCCAGCAGCTTACTCATTTTTGTGGCTCTCTGCTGGACTTGCTCCAGTAGCTCATCTCTCTCTTGTGCGGAGGAGCCCAAACTTGGATGAACATCTATGACGAGCTACGAAGAAATGAGAGATTTCAGGACTTTACTGGTTATTTTACAAAGGAGAAAGTAAAGGGAGAAGCTTGATCACAATTTTTAGGAACCAAAACAGTGCTTGTCATCAGACAGGAGTGCAACAAGGCCAAATGATCCAATTTGAAAGGGGACAAAAGAGAAATGAAGTGCAGTGCAATTAGTTGTTTAATAGTGGCAGCAATTAGCTTCTGAAAAATTTACCAAGTGTTCTGGCTGATTCTCTGCATCTGTGATTAAATCAAGATCAGATTTTTTGTCTTCTTTGAAGTCTTGTTCCATTTCATAAAAAAATTCCTCTGGCCTGTGTGATGCACCAAGTCAGACAAAAATGATCACAACAGTCCCTTCTGGCTCTACCATCTCTTCTTTTATATGACATGACATTCGCTGTTCTGATGATTAGGCAATTAACATTGCAAAATACCAAAAAAATTCTAAAATTCAGCAGTGCTGAATGCCTTGAGTTAGTCTTTGCCTCAATCTCAGAAAAAAACTCTGAACACAAAACACCACTGTATTTGTCTCCAAAACCAGCCAGAAACATGGCAAAGAATAATGTATGACTTTACATGACCGTTCGGTGTACTCAGCCTATCTCAGCTCTGTGCTAATCAGAAGCAGCACCTGTATACCAGAGACTGATAAAATCTCCATACTGCTGACCATGATCAAGTGTGGCAAGAAGGTTTGATTATTAAAACCTGAAGCATCTCTAAAAGAAAAATGTTAAGGGGTTCTTTATCCTGGAAAAACTGCTCAGAGTGAATTCTCTCTCTAGAGACAATTCCTTTAAAAACAGCCTTTGAATATAGCTAGGAGCTGGAATACATTGACTAGTAGAGGTCAGGTTGCTACGGCAATTATGTGGATTCTAGAGCCAATCTACCAGATGTACCGAGCAAGAGCAACTTTTGTGAAATAGCCTTGATAATAGGTTTCTGAGGGAGACAGCCCCTTGAAAGCAAAGTGTTCTGATGCCATTTACTAAGGTGTACCACAAAAAGATGTGAAGTCATTAGAAAAGAAAACATATGTTAATCATCTGCAATTCAATGACTTTTCAGTATAGCTAGGAAATTAATAATTTTGTGTAATGTTAAACACAAGACTGTGTCTCTTTGTAGATAGTCCTTGAAGTGAAACAGTAAAGAAAGCAGCATACTGTTTGTCATTCCATTGAAGCACTCATGAGAGCCCAAATAAGCCTTAGGAGAGATCATGTCTAATTTTCAGAGTTTTCTAAGAGTTTCCCTATGGATAAGTCATCCTTAGTAAATTCATGTTGTTTCTCAGACTAGATCTAATGTCCAACCCAGATCCAGAACCATAAAACTGTGGAAAGGTTTGATGGCACATAACTGTGGATGGAGGTGTGCTCGTCAAGAATATGCCATCTCCTAAGTAGACATGAAAACAAGCAGCTTCAGGGAGTACATGGATTTATTTTACAGACATGGAGTATAACGTTCCCAAAGCCATGGGCAATGCTGTGTATTAAGCCTGTGTCTTTCCCACTATAGGATGATAGAAGGGACTGGGGCCAAACATCTACTCCTGTGTGCAACCCACCTCTGTTTATGCTTGCAGCTGATACAGATAGACTCCACTGGCTTCTCAGGAACTGTGCCTGCTGGAGACTCACAAGCTACTCAGGATGATGCCATGTAAACCCATGAACAGATTTTTATCTTTTTTATTTGGTACATATCAACACTCACTGGGAGTGGAGGCACTGGTACAGACAACCCCTGCCAAGGACAGCTCTCCCCACCTCAGCCAAGGCTGGAGCTACATCCCTTGGGTGACAGGCATCATTTTAGCTCAGTTGCTACTGCTGAATAACTAAAAATCTTATGCAATAGAGTGAGAAATTTATATTTAAACTGTGTTTGTTTATAAGCCGAGCAAATAGCCGTACTATTGAGTGTCCCCCATAGCCCACTAATCAGCACACAGACAGCTGTATCTAAGTTCTTTCTCTTCACACTCACTATCAACTGCTCTCTTCTCCTCTTGACATCACTTGTTATGCCTACACCATTATACATGTGGGAAGTTTTTGAAAGGAAAGCTTGAAAAAGAATTGATGTTTTTTTTAAAAAAAGTTTCACTAATATACCTTCCTACCTTCCTCAGTCAATAGAGGAAATTCAAGTAATGAAGGAAGCTCACACACACATACATCCTAAAAATGTAAATAGAAGAGATTCTTAGTTTTGCAGAAATTCCATTAGAGAGTCTGTATATAAATGCAGTTCTTAGACCAGCCCAGTGTGTGGATGCACACATGCATATCAGCTGAAAAAAATCAACTGTGCACCCCTGCCATCCCAAAGCAGAGCTGGCTCTTGGTGCACGGCCACCACACATCATCCCCTAAGCAGGGAGCCAGTGTGGCAGAGGAGAGTCTAGATTTGTCCTGGCAAATGGGAGAAATGCTCCAAAAGGGGGAAGGATACAGTAGGGGCAAACACAGAAAGCATGACAGCTGGGAAGGAGTTGCAGGGTGTCAGTTTGGCAGAGTGAGGGCTGGGGCACATGCAGTTCACAAGCACAGCACAAGCCCATGATGTCTGCTTGGCACAGGAAAGGTGTACAATACACAAAGGTATATAAGCACAGTATCATAATTTTTTCTACTTCAACTTCTGTCTGACTCCTGTATGACCTGCTGGAAAGCACTGATCTGAAGGCAAATAGACACCAACTGGGCACAACACAGGAGAGCACCATGAGTGGCCTTGAAAACATGTCCTCCAACTGCAGGTCACTAGCTGTTTTCCCTGAGAAAGAAAACACTTGATGGTAGAGGATGGAGAGGTGACAGAAGCCTTGAGTTCATGAAGGCAGCAAAGAAAGAAACAGTCGGTTCTCCATGTCTGCAGGAGATCACACAAGGGGAAACAGATTTAAATCATGCAAGAAAGACAGCTGGATAAGCAACTGGAAAACTCTGAGAGGAAGTCTTTATGACAAACACCCCTGAGTTCAAGGTCAGGTTGTATGGGCCATTGAGCAACCTGGTCGAGTGAAAGGTGGTCCGCCCGTGGTAGTGGGATAGAACCAGATGATCTTTATGGTCCCTTTCAATTCAAACTATACTATGCTTCTGTGAAGAACATCCCACCCTAAGGCTAGTTGCAATATATTTCAGCAATTACAACATTCAGGAAACACAGACAATGTAAAACACACATACATAGACATAGCAAATACAAATAGGCATATGATAGTTACATAAAGTGTCAGATAATGTCTGAAAAAGGCACTTGGCATCAAGTCTCGACTGCAGCATTATTTTTGTGATGAGGATAAGAGGTCAAATTCACAAGCTACAAAGGGCTCTCAGATGAACTTAGTTCATTTTCAGGTGGAATTGGATGCAAAACTTTTTCCACTTAAAATCTCACATCCCTTCCCCCTCTGATTTTCCTTTTCCCCTCTAATAGGTTTTGTCTATAAATGCCGAAAGTGTAGAGACACTACCTAAAATAATCTGAGGAGCACAGACTCCTACTATATACAGGTAAATGGGGGTGCCCAGTATATTTGCAGAAAGCCAGTAACACATTAGGGAATAGTCATGTCAAACCGAGACCTTCCCTCCATTTCTGTGTGGAGTGTTGGCTCACATCCAGTTCAGAGTAGTCATTTCTCTCTGATGTTGTTTAAAAGCCTAAATGCAATGAAATACTAGTCTGAGTCCATTTCCCGATGAGCGAAAGTGTCAAAAAGCCACCATCAGAGCTGGATCTAATTGGCAGTCCCAGTAGGGAAGAGAGGAAATGAATGGTGAGACACAATACCCTGCCTCCTGTGGTACTTGTTACAAAACTTTCTGCAGCAGTTGCTCCAACTTTTGGGGCACTGAATTTTATCTGTTTCCCACACACATCAAAACCGCACACACCGTAGTGTGGTTAACCAGACACCTCACTGACATGTTCTGCCTCTTTCTCTCTCCTGGCTTTTGCTGCCAGCAAAGAGTTGCTGCTGTATGAAAAGTCACACCCTGGATCCATATTCTTGACTGATTATATTCAACTTCAAATGTTTGACCCCATGCCAGACTCGTGGCCATTCTGGCCTCAAAACTGCCATGGCTGCATTTCAATATATTTGTCCTTTTCACTATGTACAGAAGCATATGACTCAATTGAGCACAGAGTTACAGGGTCAAACACCATCAATTCTGCAGCTGAAGCCTTACCTCCGCACAACTTGCTCCAAGTCCCTCCCTATTGGAGTGTAACAAACACAGAATCAAACCTTAAGCCCTGGAGGATTGATTTGATAACCAGGCTCACTCAAGAGCTTTGTGTAAACTTTTGTCATGCATAACACTGAGGACTTCATGGCAAACTAGTCCAAAAGGCACAGGTACGTATTGCTGTAGGTAGGTCCTGTAGTCAACCTGCCAGCCTAGCAAACATGGTTTAGGTTAAGTGACACACCAGACTTCCCTTGGGAAAATGGGCAAGTCCCATTGATTGCATGGTGATAATCATCTTCCTTTTCTCCATTTCCTTCCAGGCTTCACTTTCTCTGGAAATTTAATTACCTGGAAATTTAATTACCACTTTGCCTGGAAATTTAAATTACCCCACTCCAGGCACTTCAGAGGGCAAATCTGTTTTAAAAAAATACAAGATTGATGAGAGAGGATGATTAGGTATCACCAGCAACTAGAAAAGTATTATCTCCAGAGACTATCTACAGCTCTCCATGAATGTATGCTGCCCCGTATATCTGTGCTAAAACAAGTAGTGTACATTTCCTTTCAAGAGCTTGCAGGAAGAAATAGCTACTTTACAGCATTCATCGTTAGGTGCTTTCTGGAGCCTTCCCAGTAGCAGTAACAAGAAAATCACAACAGGATCATTTTCCCTACTAATTCTTCTCCTAAGGCATTCAGAAATATTCTTCTGCATATCTGCACAGTTGAGTTTATCTCCTCATCCCCCTTTCCTCTTCATGTTCTTTCCCTTTCATCTTTACTTGTTCATATTTCTTCACCTCTTTTATATATTTTTCATCCTTTACACCTTGTGCGCTATACTTCATGGTGGTCTGCAGGGAAACTAAGTCAAAGCAGCAAATTTTGTGTTAACTTGAGCACAAGAAGATTGGCCACTCTCATCTCCTCTGAAAATGAGTTTGAAAATGTTGGTCTCACTGCCAAAACTGCCCTTTATATGAAAAGAAGCATAAAAAGGAACAATAGCAAGAATTGGCAAAGAGCAAATAATAAAGGATCACCGAAAACAGGTTGCTTCTGGGCTTTTTCATGAACTTTCCCAGCATCCAGAGCTGGGAGAGGAAAAGACACATGGTACAGAAAATATTTATCCTCTGCAGTACCATTTAGCCAAATAAAACCCCCAGGCTTTATACAATGCCGAACTCACCCTTTACATACCCTTTCAAAGTGAAAAAGACACAATCTTGCACTCACAAGACCCTCTGAACAAGAGAAAGGGTGGGAAACATGTCCAAGAATAAGTTGGGAGGTTTTCCCAGAAAGGCCCTGGGTGGCCATTTCAGTCACCCTTGTTGTTAAAGGAAAGGTCAAACCTCCCATCCAAGAGGGGAAACAGCAGCAGGTCACTTTATTGGCAAACACTAGTCCAAAAGGAAGAAGATGCCTGGACAGGAAAAAGACTATGCAAATAATACCTGGACAACCCATTAGTAGAAATGCATCCTCAAATCCTGCTCAGACAGTTTCAAATAAACACATTTGTAGTAAGAACTATTTGTCCAGATAATTAACAAATTACAAAAAAGTCAAATACAGGCTTTCCATAAAGTCAGTTCTATCACTAACCTATATAATAGCATCAATACTCTGCACCATACATTAAGCCCTGCACAAAAAGGGGGTAATAATATAGGTTGCCACCAGATTGCCTTCTGATTCCTTCTCTTTTTTTGTGGTGTGCTATTAGGAATTAGTGTCCCTTTTTTGTCATGTAAAAAGATTCTCATTTCGCTTTTCTAGTTCCTTGTCATTATTTTGAACAGGACAGTTTTGCATGACAGCAATATCTGGTGATGTGTAATACAGCACTGGTTCCAAAAATTTGATTTCCCTGTTTACATCCCCGGCTTTAAAGTCCCATAGCAAATGAAAAAAAAAAAAAATAAAAATCCCAAACTAAATTACCATAATGAAAACTTCCAAATAATCCTATTTATGCAGAAAGATTTTTCTTACAGCATTTCAAAAGTTCCTTCCCAGTTGTTAATATTTTAATAAAATACCTTTATTATTATGGAGTGCACTGGGAATTACATCTGGAACTTCTCTAACTGCACCTTAGCTGGGAGCAGGAAATACACCTCTTAGAACCTTTGCAGCTTAGGTCTTTTTACTATTTCTTTCCTTTTCAAAATGTTTTGACTAATTTCAAGTCTTGCACCTGCTTCAGTCATTCATTTTACTGATTATATTTTTTTACCCCTGTTAGAGAGAAGGCTGGAGCTTTACACTCCTCATTGACAACTCTTCCATCGAGAATGCTTTAAGAGATGAGCACTTTTCTTGGCAGCAAAAAAGCAAACCATGATGTGTTACACACAGAAGGCTGCCTCAAAAATAAAAAAATAAAAGAACTCACCTCATATTTTATCCAGCATCTTCTGAGTCTCATCAGAGGAAATTAAAAACGAAATTGGCTTCTTGAGAGGATAGATCAGACACCTTAAAGAACAGCTGCAATTTGTGTTTCTGAGAAATGAAAATTGAAAAGCAGACTAAAGTGGATATTGGGTGATTTATTAACCTCCTTTCTCCATTCTTTCTGAGTGTCAGTACATTCAGCAGATTATCAATAGCACCATCTTTAACATATGATTTTCAAAATGAAATCAAACAGGCAACTCCCTGTCCCTCTTCTGTCCCACCTCACACAGAGCACAGATGATCAAAGGACCTTACAGCTCCTGTTTGCCCAGCAGGAGCCTGCAAACATAACCTGCAAATCTCATAGCCCTGAAGTGCAATGGGCACTAACTGCTGTAGGTATTAGTGCTGCTTGTACTAAATGCTTGAGAGCCTTTGTAAGCTTCTCCAAACACGAGGCTTGTTCATGAGCAAAAATATTAAATGTTACTCCTTGACATTTTGTTGTTTTAATAATCTAAACCCTGGAAACTATATCAACATCTATAAAGCCATTCAGCTCTTAATCGTAGCAGATATGAATTACCATGTCAGTTAACACTAGGTGCATACATCACTGGCAATGTGGATTTATGCCACCGGGATGCAATTCGTCAGTATCAGCTCTTATATTTGATTAGAAATGTGGGATTTGAGAAGAACAGACTTAGAAAGCTGGTTGCAATTTCAGCTGTGACCTTAACAAAAAGTCGGGAACTGAGGCTCACAATCTGTCTGTGTGCTTAAGCAAGAGTTTCACGTTCACCCAGCTCAGATTAATTGCTTCTTTAACCTGCAAATGCTGGCACACATGTGCAGCTGTGCACACTAATAGGGGGGACAGCAGTTGAGGCTCCATCAAGTTTCATTAAATCCTACATGCTTAATTGTCTTCGTCACTGGAAACCATCATTTTATTTAATGGTTTAAATACAACAGAAATGCCATAATCTCATTTAAGTATTAAAGACATTTACAAGCAAACAGAAATAGTTTTAAGAGAAACACATATAACATAGCTGCATGGACTTGTTTGCCTGGTGCAGGTAGAAGATTTTTCTATTCATCCTCTGTGTCTGTAGACAAAGCAGGGTCACAGTCTGTGATAAAAACTTTTTTGATTCATTCAGCTTAGCCTGGTGACACCGGCACACTGGGTCAAGTGCACTGTAGCTGCCTGTAATTGCAGATATTAATGAAGCTTTGAAAGGGATTCAAAAATTACTTTAAATGTCCACATTGGCTAGAAACTCATTTTGTCCTCATATAAACATGCCAGATCATCCAAAAAATAATGCAGCTAGTAGGGTTAAAATACTCAGACAACACTTGAGCTCTTTTACAGCTTATACCCATGCCAGGCTTCTCTCTCCTTGGCTCATTATCTTGCTCATCCCCTCTCGTTTGACTGGGGAGCCCAGAGAATATCAGAGCAGTGCATGTGCATAGTGATGCTGCCATTCTGTTACAAAGCCTGGTTTACAGAAGCACACTAGAACTGGCAGTGTTTGGGGTAAAAAACTGTATACCACTGAAGCTTTGAAAGCAAGGCCTTAGATCCAAGCCATGGAAACATGTCAGATTTGGATACTCTCCCTTCATAATGACCTTCTTATTGTGGGTGGATTTTGCCTGTCAGAGATCTGCAGAATATTAAAACACAGGTGGCTGCATCTTTACCCAGGCACCCCTCCACTCTGTCTCTGGTGTCTTTGCTCTGATACTGCCCTCAGTGATCCCATGGATCCCATCCTTCTGCTTAAATCCCCTTTTAAGATGCTCCTTTTACAGATCAAATAGGTAAAACCAACACAGACCATGCTGGTAGCAGGTGCTGAGGGGCCTGGGCTAAACTCCAGCTTCCCAAGGACACTCTGCAGGATTGCAGCAACTCTTTAACTTGACTGCACATCTCTGCAGGCAGTTGGCCTCATTGCTGGAGCGCTAGGCCAGCTCACCCAAGGAGGGGGAGTGGAGGGGCAGGTTAAAATGCGGCTTTGTCTCCCACTCTGGCTCTGCTGGCCACTGGCCACACACATATGGAGAGCATAAACTTACACCTGCTAAAATCCTTGCTTGAGACAAAGAGAACTTCTAACACAGCCCAGAAATTTCACTTGTCAGCACAAAAATGTGTGTTTTCCCAGAGAAATCAGGCAAGTCACTAAGCAAATGCTCTGTAGAAAGTCCCTGAGGCAACTCTGTGCCTCATGTCAGCCCTCCATTGCCTCTTCCTGGTGCCAGCCTTTCTCTGCATGAAGACCTGAGAATGGAGCTGTTCTATTTCTCCATGCTGTTAGTCCAACTTTGAAGCATCCAACCGACACTAGTCTATCAGCCTTACAGTTATTTAAAGACAGCCTGTCAGTTTATTATTAATAGCAGCAATTACATTATAGCAGTTAAAAGAGACAAGTGAGATTGGGAACATTGCAGCAGGGGTTAGAGATCTGCTCAGGCCTAGTTTGTGCTAGAAGAGGCTTTCAAGTGTGATTATATGGGCAAAGCCTTCTCACTGAGACCCATGATACATCTTCCCATGGTACATGGCATAGATATGTGCTCACTCTGCCAGCTGCCCATCTATAAGCTGAATGGTCGCAGAGCCAAATTCCAGCTAATATACCCTTCCTCTCAACAATATCTATTGCCTCAGGTTTAGTGAGGCACTCATCTATCCATGTCACTTCTGGTCATTTCAGAGCTTGAGGCAGAGCATGCTGACATTCATTTTTGGCACATCATTCAGGCAATACCACTCCCTCATTTCCACAGGAAAAACACCACTTCCCAAAGAGAATGCAGCTAACCAGCAGAAAGGCATGTGTTATTTTTGCCCATAGAGCTGCATCTAAACTAGGAGTTTACATCAGCATGAAAGCATTATTAAAATAGCTCATCTAACCAACATTATTTTACTGTCAGCAACCCCAAATGTAGGTCTGAGCCACTGGGAGAGAATCATCTTCCTAAGTAGGCACTAAAGACTTTGCACTTTAAATGCTTTCTGGAAGAAGGGAAACTGAGGCAGAAAGCAATTGAAAGGCTCCCCCAAGGTCATACAATACATTTATGCAAAACATGACCCTACCTGCATTTTAGTCCTTGGCACAGATGCCATGGAGGTAGCAATTTAATAAGCTACGAGCCCCATCTGTTCATTATTATATCAACTGTAGATTGCCATCCCCAAAGCTGAGCCACATTAATTGATTATATGAATGCTTCTGCTTTGACCCAATGCAAAAGCAGTCTATTTAATTTAAATCCTTTTTGGAGAAGATTTCAATTTGGTGGCTGACTTTTTTCTGAGGCAGATGAGGAGCACTCAGAGAAGTTTCATTGCCCACTCCCCTCTGTGTCTGACAGTGCATCTGTCCACCTTTTATATCTCTGGGAATTTTTAAATCAAAACAAATATAATGCAAAATGAGCAAAAAGATGACTTTTCTTGTTGCACTGCCCAGAGATTTAAGCTGAACAGAATTTCAGCTAGCATAATTTCCAAAAACTAATACATTTCTTCAGTTTGAAGTTTTGCCTGTTCTGAAGCTTTTTTAGTTTGCTTTCCAGAATCAGGTATTTTCACTTTCACTCCATATTTAATTCTGGTGAAGAAAAGAGAGCAGTGTTCATATTTTTTTTTTCCAAAAACCAACATTATGCAGCAGTAGTAGGGTGACAGAAGATACAGGGGTGGGAAAATCTGTAAAAAATTCTCCCTCAAAGCTTCATTCATGCTTCTTGACATTTTAAGCCAACAAAAATTCACTAGTGATATGAGAGGCTACTAAATTTTTCTCTCTTACCCTTTTCTTTCACTTTTATTGGTGGTTAGATTTTGACTATATTATGCCTGACAAAAAACAGCTGCCTCCACTAGTAACTGCATTATCACCAGAGGCAGCCACAAGTAAAAGCACAATGTATGTAAAGGGATCATAACATTTAATGGGTTTGTTTTTATAAGCTGCATGACAAACTAATTCACACGCACCCTTCTAGTGTGAAAATAATAGACTTGCAAGTCCTCCCTGTGCACTTTGCTCCCAGTGGAAAATCTACATCTATCAAACAATATGCTTACCTTCTAAAACTACCCTTTCCCTCTTCTGTCCTTAAAAAGAACATCACTTTTTGAACATACGAGAGTTCACTAAAGAAAGAGCATTTTTTGTTGTTGTTGTTAGAAGCTAATATTAATTTCTCGGTCTTTGTTCTAGCAGTTACAGCCCTGCTTTTTTTTGCATTGGGGATATTTTTCTCTTACCTTTGAGAAAAGTGAGGGGGAAAAAAGACACAAATTCCATCTCACAAACAAAAAGGCATGAGCATAGACACTTCACGTGTTTTGCTCAACTGCAGTGACATTACTAACACGTGCAACAGTAAATAAAGTAAGCAGATGTTCACAGGCAGCTGAACAAGGTGGTTTGAAGATACCCAAATTACTGCAAACAGCCCATTTCTCTTTCCCTTTCACCTTCTACCCCATCAGTTGACCATAATGGTACTTTTGATGTTCATCACTCTCCCTCCCCATCAATTTTCATTGCCTTCCACAGCTTCTTTATCACTTTTGTTTTCAAACCTACAACTACCTTTAGTTCAGATGTTTGCCATAAATTCTGGCAATAGATGTCTAACCCGTGAAGAATATAAATAAATAGGCTAGTTTGAAGAGGCACTAGGTGATAATGTATTTTTTCATATCCACAGATAAAGCTAATATCTTTACATCTCTATTGAAAAACTGACACAGCACTAATGCCCTTACTCTGTCTGTCCCCTCTGCACTATTTTAAGAAGCAAGCATGTCCTGGTGCAGTAAATAAGGACCAAACCACCACATGACTTACAGCAGTCACCAGCAAAGAAAAGTTTTCAACCATTCCCTTTGTGCACACTCTGCAGGATGTTTTACTACAAACTGTCATTAAAAAGAAATATTTTAACTCTAACCTTTGCTAAAAGGCAATGAATGCTCATGAACAGAACTATTACAATTTTCAAAGATTAAAAAAGATAGAGTTTTTCTTCCAGCAAAAGTAATACCAAATCCATTGCCTCTTTTTTCTTGCAATTTTGTAGTGGTCTTTTTTCTTTTTGTGGGATTTTTATTTATTTGTTTGATTTTTTTCATTTTTACACTGATGTAACAACATTGACTTTAGTGGGAGGTGAGGTTTACTCCAGTACAAACAATAGAGAAAAATCAATCTCTTTGTGCAGACGTGTCTATTCCTCAATCTGAAATGTGTGACTGGGAGCAGGCTCAAACAGAGTGGCCCACGAACCATGTACCCTTTCACCATGATGCCACAGCAGAGCCAAACTGATGGCTCATTCCCAATCCTGCTTCATCTACCCAGACTGGAAAAATACAACCAAGGTCCACACCACGTGTAAAACAATTTTGGTGAGGAGTAAGTCTGGCCTTACGAGATACTGCCAGATCCACGTGTATCTGACATACCCAGGAAATTTCAATTCTCATACCAACTGAAATTCCTGGTGTTTTGAAGCAAAACCTGTTTTGGTTCAAGGCTCCACAGCCACAGCCCTGCCATTCATATCAACAGCAAGGCACAATGTTATTCTCAGTATCCCCATCCTCCAGCAAGAGTGCACAGCCCATGCAGCTACATCCAAAGCTGCCACCTTTACCTCTGCAAAACAAAGGGCAGTTGTGGTGGCAGGGGGAAAGCTGTTTCCCCAAAGGTGTGCAACAAAGCCCAGCTGATCTAGTGAAAGGCAGCTTCATGGGTGGGCTCACCAAGTCCCAGTGCTTTGTGCTCAAAACTGGGGGGGGAAACACAACATCTGAAACAGCCACTGAAATTGAGTGTAATCAGACTGTAATTACCTGACTCCTGAGAGGGGCAAAGAGAAAAGCCAAGAGGTCCAAGATGGCAGCTGAGTTCCTTTCCTTCAGAGATGCACAGGGGCCGGTGCTCCTCTATCCCTACTTCGGTAGTTGTCACAGCAGTTGCCACTGTAACCCCAAGGCCACCTCTCAAGCAGGTAATTGAGGCACCATGTCAATCAGCCATGCAACCAGCATGTTTAGGTCAGCCATAGCATGTACATGCATCTGTGCACACTTTAGCAAGTAACCTGGTGCTGCTGCAAACCACCAGTTCATTACACCAGGTCAGCACCCACCACACTTCCAATCTCCTCCATCTGGCCAAGAACTCAGAGAGGTTATGTGTGAAATGGTCACTGCCATCTCAGATCATGATGATCTGCAAGTATAAACCAAAGCAGCCACTGTTATCACAGTGCTGTATACTCTGTAGGGTACTCCTTTCTTCCCCTTTGACCTGAAAGCATTGTTTCCCTTCATCACAGCTACTTAGGCATACCTATGATACAGGGTTTGAATGGGGAAAAAAAAAATAATAATAAAAATGACAATCCAGGAAGCCAAAATAGACAGCTGAAGAGGGAACAGAAATATTCAGGTATTTGTAGGCTGCAATGTACAAATAGAAAGCATATTCATTACTGAGAAATGGTACTTGATCGTTGCAATTTACATTCACATTTGACAGCTTAAAATCCAAATACAGTTCAGCCTCATAGAGGTGCTCTCAACATCCTTCCTTCTTAGCCTCACACACACCCTCACGGTCACCTCAAGAGCTGGGTGCTGCAGAGCCAAGCTCCCCCATCCACCAGGTTACTGGACTTCCCAGAGGGCCTTCACTCCAGTCCTACAAACCTGATGGGTGAGGGGGTTTATGTGGGAAGCAGCTGCAGTTGATCAGTGGCGCACAGGAACCATTTCAGGCTGCTTGTTTAGGACAATCAAGGTCACCTTCCACCACACCCTGTATCTTGCTTAGGCAAACTTCGCCTGCTGTTACATTTTAGGCAGTTTTTACATTCCCAGTGTCACAGATTAGCAGCCACCACTTTGTCTACACGCAAGCCTCTGCTTTCTGCTCCATTATCAGGCACCTGCCGCTACCACTGCCTGATTTAAAGGCTGCCTGGTGCTGGCTGCATCTGTAATGCAGTCACTGGCGATGAATGGTGATGTCACAAGTGCTAGATTGCAGAATCACTAAAGGAATCGGGATGATAAAGGGTGAAGAACGCCTGTATTTACATACAAATGTCTTCATAATCAGCAGGACCAGGAAAGGAAATAGAATTAGGCAGGAAAATAGAATTAGCATTATTTGGATGCTAACTGGAAGAAACGTGATGCTTTTAAACACTGAGTACATGTGGTTTTTCCTGGAAAAGTATATTGCTTGCTGACATGCTGGAGGCAGGGTGGGCAAAGCAAGAAAGGGGAGAGCTGAAGAGGCTCAAGCTCTGGAGGCAGAAATACAGGCAGAAAGAGCATTACTTTCTGCAATAAGGCTTTTACTTTGAGGAGAAGCAAGGAAAATAGAAAGGATCTCAACAGACCAAGGTGATTGAATTTTGTTTGTTTACTCCAGAGAGGGATGAAACTCAAGGCTCAACAGACCAGGTCAGCAAGTTTCCTCTCTTCCCTTAATGTTCTCCTGGAAAGGACACCAGACTGAGGAGCTGTGTCTAAACTTCATTTTGCCCCACATACCCTTCATCCTTTAGAGCAGGATGTCTATGAGACAGAGGTGACGACTTCATGTTGTCAAACACGTGCCCAGTCACACCAGCCTCTGTCATGCAGGCACTGCCAAGAGGCATTCCCGCTGGCATTTTTAAATCCACGCCTGACTGGCATCCATCATTCACAGCTCTCTGCTTCCTCCCTCAAGTCTGCCTTCAGCTCTCACAGTGCTGCCGCTTCTGATTGCAGGATCTTTGCTTTTGAAAGCAGCTTGGGGTGGACTGCCTCCTTTTGCCTCTCTGGGAATACGAAACAATGACATGTTTGTTATTTTTGTGAACGGGAACCATTCAAAAGACACAATTCTCCTGACAGCTCCTGGAAAAATGATGCCCCAGTGTCAGGCTTCTTTTTAAAGCCTAAGCTCCTCCTGATGCCCATCTATGATCCTTAGCATTATTAGGAGATGCTCACAGCCATTTCATGAATGGCAGGCTCCAGGTTTTCAATCTGCAGAAGATACACAACTTGGCATTGGGCACTATATTCTCTTCAGAATTTGATTTTAAAAAGTCCAAACATACTATTTGAAGGAGGAAAGTTTTCCAGCAGTGCAGAGGTGCTTTTGAAGAGCAGCTTCATGATCCCTAGCTTCAGGGGTATCACAGCACTGGCTAGAAGCAATGACTTTCAGAAGACCACCTAGCATTAGGCACTCCTTTAAGTATCTTGATGTAGCTCTGCTAACAGTTATGTTTATGTAAGTAGCCAGTGGCATGCAGGATCTGGGGGTTCTGCCTTCTTTTTCCTATTCTGCTATGGATTCTCTGTGCTACTTGAGCAGGTCAGTTTATTTGCATATAGCTCATTTATTTTGGAGGTGAAAACAGTACTTTTTTGCCTCTAGAACACTGGTGCAGCAGCTGTGAAGTTGCTGGTCAAAAAGTGTTGTAGAAGTAATAAACTAGCACTGCTGCATTAGTAGGCTCTGTAACAATCCTTGTCTATACATTCCCAGCCTAATTTTACCTTTTGAAAATCAATTGTATAATTGATTTCTTGACTTTCCGACTTGAAATAACAGAGAGCTGGTTTTCAGAAAGAGTTGATGCTCATTCCTCCCTCTGCTGAAACCGAAGGTGTTGCACTAAATCAGTCACAAATATTTAGCACTACCAAAGGGTAGTAGCATGCTTCCACAGCTCCAGATTACTTGGAAAGCTTAAATCTTTTTCTAGTCAACGAAGTGATGACTAGATCAACCACAACCCCCGCCTCCAATGTTTCCAGCCCCAGGAGCTTCACATTAAGGGGCAACTGAGGTGAACTGCGCAGGGAGGCAAGGAGCAGCTGCGGGGGAAGACCACCCTTCCCATGTTCATCCAGCGAGAGCTCATCACAGCCTGTCAGTGCTGACCCTGCTTTGCAAGGGTGGAAAAAATCCACCCGATGTGAACAGGAGCAGCCTCTCCGCTGAGCCCTGCAAGAGGAGCACAGCCCTCTCTCTCTCTGTGCTGCCAGCCCCGCTCCCCTCCACACCGATATTCAGGTCAAAGACACAGCGAAGAGTCAGATTTGGAGACTGCCAAAGCAAAGGGCCAGGTTCGGAAGTTGCCAGGCCGTTCAGCAGGCGAAGCTGGGGCTCGATGTCCTCCTCAGCGTTGCCGCTGCCCCCCAAAATGCCACCCGGGGCAAGGCTGGGCAGGGTTCGCACGGCCCTGAGGCAGCGGCGATCCTGGCGTTTACATGGGGAAGGGCATGGGAGAAGAGAAGGGAGAGGCAGAGCAGCGGGAACAGGGGGGAACGGCGAGCAGGGAGAAGCTGGGGAGAACACAGGGCGATGCAGAGCCGGCTGCTACGCCGGGGCTGCACTGGCACCCAGCGGCGGCGGCGGGGCGAGCGCCGGCATCCCGGGAGGGGACCGGCCGGGATGCGCTGGGGCACCCCGGGGAGCCCTTCGGGAAAACTAGGGACCTGGGAATTTCTATTACCTTCTAAGGAAAAAAAACCAAAAAAACAAACACCACCACCCCCTCTCCTCTCCACACCCCTTCTCCCCTCATGAGCAATAAAAACCTCTGACAAACAAACACAAACCATATTTCATCTGTCCCTGAGGTGTATTTGTGCAAACCACAAAATGGGAAGTTTCTGTGGAAAAGGCACATGCATTTCACTCTTTCTATTGCACCATACTTACTCACACTGTATTATTTTCACTGGGGTTGAAGGAGAAATTAAGCCTTGCTGGTGAAAACTTGGCACCTCTGTGTGTACCCACTGAAAGAAATGCTTTCAGATTCATGTACCTGTTTTTCAAAAGGCTAAGAATAAATCTGTCTTTTTGCAAGATAAGAAACATTTCGCATTTTGTTTCAAAGAGGCAAAGTTAAATAGTTCTGCACAAGAAGGGCAATGTTTCAATCAGAGCCCCAGTAATAGATGCTCTATGCTGAACAGCCTTATGTAGCAATGACAATATAATCAATTGATGGATGAGTTAAAATCTTTTAGGACTCAGTCAAAACCCACTTCTATATAGTAGCATATGCATGTCCATTTTCCAGATAGGCTGCATCCATCAGTAATACCAAGGGAAGGGGTAGGAAAAGGCTTCTGAAATCATGAAAGATAGTTTGAAGGTATTAAGCTTTTCTTTGCCTCTGACTGTGCTTAATTTTTCCCACCCATTCCAGTACAGCCATATACCTTACAGAAGTATTTTGTGATATGGAGAAATTGCATATGAGGAAACAGTGCTATGGGAATTAAATTATAACTGTAGCACAGATGCACCTGGAACTGGCTGTTTGATGAAGCCAGAAGAGATCATCCTCTCTTTCCTGCTATGATTTTTCCAATTTATCTTAAAATCCTCCTCCGTCTCATTTGAAACCCACTGAGGACTGGAAATGGGTGGGCTATACTAACACAGAGTCAATCTATTCTGGCTAAAACCAGAAGTCATTCATTCTAGCAGTACCCTGATACATTTGGCAGGCTTGTAAATCTGGGCATTAGACAATACAAGTTCTGAAACTCATTTTTTCCATACCAAATTAACCATCTTGACTTTACCCCACCACTGCCCAGTGCTGCAGTTGGCAATGTAATTGCCTCTTCCTAATGGGCTGATGCTCTGCACACTGTCATTTGTATGGTTTTGAGCTAGGGATACAAGGACTACCAAGGATTTAGGACTCATATCTCATTTGAAAGATGAATAACATACCACTTCATGCCTTCCACCAGTGGGAAAGTTGAGTAAGTACCATGCAATCCAGTTCCTTGTGAACTATGTCACCTGAGAAAGGTCTGGAGAATAAGTGGGTTTTACCACTTGACCTCAAAATCATTGTATCTAGATTTGGTGAACAGAGGACTGAAGTGAATCCCAGAGTTTAGGAGGCTACACTGAGCACAGCTTCCATCCTTGCATGCTGAGGGAAGGACTACTGAGGAGTAAAGATGTACCTGGAAACAGCAGGGAACCTCCCATATCCTGTGGGAGCAACACCTCCTACACTGCCTCCCCTCAGATGTTGGGGCGGGAGCAAGGAACACTCCCTTTTGTGCTTCTATCAGCTTCATTGGGCTCAAAATTTAGCTGCAGCAGCCCCACAAAATCTCTGAGACAGTAATACAAGAAGAAAGACAATTTCTCAAGCAGGCTGAAATTTCAGCCACCGCCATTCTCCCACACATCTAAACCCTTTTCTCCCATTTATTTTTTCATTCCTCTCTCAAGCGCTGTGACAAGTCAGCTCTTTGTTTTTAGTGCTTCAATTACGCCCTCAGAGCACTTGAACTGCTGAGCCCTCCCAACAAAATCAGGATAATGAATAATGCTCATCGTCTGCTTCTGTGTAACTGTTCCCCTCTCCCAGGCTTGCAGCATGACTGGAGAGGCACAAGCGCTGACAGCTGAACAAATCCCACACCACTATGGAGGACAGAACACAGCAGTGTTCCCTGGCGGCCTTCTCAAATACTGCAGCCTGCTTTTCCGTGTTGGGGGGCTTTATCCCTGAAACTGGCCATGGAGGACCCAGCTCCACTTGAGAAGCAGGACTGCAAAGGAGCCCCGAGGTACAGAGATGCCCAGCACAGCGAAAAGGGATGCTCCTCAACTTGGTTACTCCTCACACCACCCACATTAACAGCCACTTCCAGATATGTTGATCAAGGGGGAAGAGTCAGGCAGTGTCAACCTGGCCTGCTTTTAACAACATTAGCAACCAAAATCAATGGCCATCTACCTTTGCTTGTCTAGGCTTGAACCAGACTGTTTCTTGTTAAAAATCAAGAAACAAACAGATATTTTTAATATTACACGTAATATAATGTGTATTGCTGCTACTCATTCTTACAAAAGCCTTTCTTTAGCAGAAGTCCATGTCATTACAGACTCCCCCTCAGTCAGCTTGACTCCAGCACTAGGAATCACATTTACCTGCAGCCTGGGAGACATCAGTCACTTTGCCATCAATACCCTCACAATAGAGCCTTACAATGGTTGAAATTGTTACTCAATTAATCGCTGGCTAGTTCCTGCCAAATTGCCTGCAATAACTCTTCCTTTGGCATGGAAGGAAAGAATACGGCCCTTTAAAGTGCTCTGAGGTCACATTAACCTCACACACACGCCATTACCTATGACCTTGTCTCTCTGGCAGAGGCTGGAAGTGCACATTGGATATCTCCCTAGGGCATCTGTCCTCCTCTGCCAGGGTCTAGAAGCACCAGGTTTGAAACTAAAGAGGGTCCTCAATGGGAGATGTGGGATAGCCAGAAGGAGCACAGGGTTAGACTTGCTAGAAATGCTCTCCTCAAGCTCCCAGAAGAGACTTGTCTTGAGGGACCAACACATCCAAACAGGGAAGAGCCTCTTTACTGAGGGAAGGGAGCCAAGGGAAGAACAAAGGTGGTTTACTTTATATGCTGCCATGGTCACATGGATTTTGCTCCACTGAGAGAGTTTAGGACAATCAGCAGGAGAAGACACAGGGTATTTGCCACAGGAAGCCAATGGGAAATATACTTTCTTCCTTCCTCCCCCTGCCCTTTCACTCCCCTTCATGAGCTAGGAACATCAGCAGTGTCAAAAAAGTCCACAAGAACCAACCAAATTTCTTGCAGATTCAATAGCAGAGGAAGGTGACTGCTATTTCCACTTGGGGAGCAAGAACTACTCACTCTCTTTGCCAAAGAAATGAAGGAGAAACACAACTCCACATAGTTTGGAAATGTGAAAGTTTGTCTCTATCTTATCCAAGAACAAAAATGTGCAATCTGGGGTTATTCTGCAGTTTACCCACGAATCTGCTGTGGAAACAAAACCTCTGAAGTTAATCAAGAAGCTCATTAAGTGTTTAAAGAATATGAGGAACCATTGTTGAAAATTATCACAAAAATACTGTCACCATTGGTTATGGAAGATTTTGAGTAGGAAGCTGCTCTGTTGCATCTTCCTCTGAAAGCTTTTCACAATTAAATTGCCTTACTGGAAAATGAGGGACTGAACCCAGCAAAACATTCTGAGGAGCCATGAATTTAGTAACATTTTCGTTAAAAATGTCTAAAAACAATTACGTTTTTCATGGAACTTTTCAGTCTTGAGCTTGGAATAATTTTCAGCTTTGAAATGCAATTTCACTTTTTAAAATGAGGGAAACTGAACACTGAAATCTTTTGATATTTTTACAATCCAGTGTGACAAATGAGACATTTTTCACATTGACAATTTGCTGAAAAATATTTTTAACAGGTCACTCCAAACAGATTTTTTTCCAAAATGCTGACACTAAACAACTTTCATAGGGTTTGGGGGTTTTCTACCTAGCTCAATAAGGACTACATATTTTGTGATTTATGAGGTTTTTGGATGCAGTTTGCCACATATTCTAGTCATCCTGATACTCATGATTTTTAATTAATTGCTTTACCATTCCTGGCAGTAAAAAATGTCAGAAATATAAATGAAATGTTAACTAAAATACTGCACTCTACTTGTTTTTTGGGGAAGAGGAAAAGAAATAGAAAAAAAAGAAAAGAAAAGAAAAGAAAATTGATGCTCCATAGGTTTGAGAATCTGCAAAGGATATGTTCTCATTTCTTCTAAAAGTTATTACACTTTTCATCATTTAGCAGGAATATCTGAATACTGTGGTTGTCACACCCTTCCAGAAAGCTATTTCTACCTCTTTTCAGATACAAAATCATCTCTATTGTTTCAATTTCAGATCCCTAAGCTTCTGTCTTACCATTCTACCTACATAATTTTCCACAGGTGTTACCTATGGGGGCAAGGAGGGAAGAGAGACTGAAAAATGGGGTGGCCATAGTATAGAATAAATTTAATTCCATTTAAAAAACATAAAAGGCACAGAGATTCTAATTTCAGTATTTGTTTTAAGTAACCGAATAAAATCCTCTATTTTTGTTAACATAAGTGCTTCTTTATTTAGTACGTTATTTCAGTGTTATTTCTAGCATGGCCCACCAACATGAACATAGGGATCACCATACTGATCTGTCTAAATATAGAACCTTGTAGCTGACAGTGACAGGTACCAGATGCCTATTATTAAACTGCAAGAAGATGGCAAATGATGAAACAGTGAATCCTTATGGAAACCTGAGCAGGCTCCTGCTGCCATGGGGTTTGAATGGAGTCAAACTGCCTTGGGGTGGTAAGCATAGTCCTCCTGAACCCCCAGGATCTTAAGCTCCAAAACAGAAAGTAGTCAGGACAGCAAGGCATAGGACCCCTGGGACTGTCTGTGTCAGCTTCCTGAGCCCATGTCAATAGCTCTAAGAGTGGCAAGAAATCGACCGTACTATCTTGAAACAGTGGCTCTCCTGGCTATTTACAACAACTTAGAAGCCAGCACAGCGTTCAATTATTTCCCTGTTCCTTCAGAAAGTTAAAGAGGTAGGACAGAAGGTGAGAAACACATAAAGACAAAACATTACCGGAATCTGCACAATCTGCTGGGAGCAAAGCATCACTATATGGGCCCATTCACAATAGCATTATCTGTCTTTCTCTCCCGGCTCACCCACTGACTTGAAGCAATTTAAGCTTCAATGAATGCTTAAATTCAAATATCATCACGGAACTATCCAAGACTCTGCATACAAATATATGTTTATGCCTTTTGTGCAAGGTGGCATCCTTTTCATCCTTACTGGAAAGAAGCCCAGCCAGAACTTCAATGGGTATCAGCAGAGCCTGCATTACCCTATTTTAAACGTTTGTACAATGCACACAGGTAGTTTTGGTGCCTCAGTTAAGTAGAGCTCTGCTGGAGATGAAGCTTATAGACAGACAATCCTTTCCTCACCAGGGGTGGACTGAGGAGTCCAAGCAAGTTCCATATACCAATTGGAAATTCTGATGTTTTTGGTTTCAATGCCCTACTATTTACTACTCTTCTAAAAGATGAGAAATAGTCTTTTGTTTTGGGGGGGGTGTTCCTTCATTTGTTACTTTACCCTCTTCTGCAGCCAGCCTTGACAATCTCCTCTAAAAAATGTAAATAGCCTCAAAGCCAGAAAGACAGAAGTTTTTATGGACCTTTGAACATTTCCCCATCCTGTGAAAAGATGGGGCATGATGCAGAACTTTGGCCTAGTCACAGAGGTATAACTCCTGATGCTCAAAGACAAGGAGAAAGAGCATAGGAATTGCATTGTTGGATTTACTCTCTAATTGTTCGTTAAGAAAATAAGAACAAGATATCAAAATGATTTCTGGGAAAAAAAAAAGCATAGTTGAAAAAAAAAAACCTCTAGAGAGGTAGCAAGGGTGCCTGAAAGCAAGAACTTAGGAGAGTGGTAAAACAGAAGCTACAGAACATGGTCTCACAGGCAGAGCAGGAAACATGCCACCCACCTGCTGAGGGCAGTGGAGACAGAATCGTCCAAGGAAGGCTTTTCCCATTGGTTTCTTATGAACAGAGCCTGAGGAGTCCTGTACCCTGGGTCAGCCAGCACACAGCATAACTCTAAGCATTCCTCTGCTTCCCATCAGTGTGTGGGGAGGAGGAAAAGGGAGCGAGAGGGGCAGCACAAGGAGGGAACACAAGTGTCCTCAAACTGGGGACAACCTTAGTGGCAGAAGGACGTGGGAAGGCAGCCAAATGGGAGTAAAAATCCTTGCTGGGGAAGTGCTTCTGTCCTCTTCACTAATCTTCCACTCGCTGTCCCCAGCCCTCCCTCAGTTAAAACCACACTGCTTGACAGAACTTCAGTAGAGGTAAATGAGGGCAGGGAAGCCGACACCAGCTGCTGCTACAGCTCGGCAGGGGAGGGTGACCACGGTGCCCAGGGAGAGCGGTGATTTGCCCCAAACCCAACACACACTGGAACAAACCTTGCAGCAGCCACCCACACCGGCAGTCCACTGCTCACCACAATGCTCGTCCTGCCCACGCTGTTCCCATCTTTCCCAAATGCCACCTATTTCAGCCAGAAGCATCTCTCAAGCAGCAGTAGGCTGTCCTCTCTGCCCTTGCTTCCCTGGCATTCCCGGAGGGATCGGGGAGGGAGCTCCCCCCGCCTCCTCTCCCCTGCGCGGGCAAGCAGGTATTTAATGAAACACCACAGCGGATGGCAGCACTCGGCTCTCATCTTGTCACCTCTTGGGCTCCCCGCAGGCAGAGCTCTGCTCTTGCAAAGTCTGTTGGCAAGCACACTGGTGCCTATACAAACTCCTCCTGACCCTCCAAGCGAGACCCCCGCGTGAGAGCACGTATGACAGGCTGCTCACAGCGGGGTGAAGGAAAAAGCAGCTCCCGCATCCTCCTCCGTGCAGCAGCTACCCAGCGAGCAGGACAGACCTGATTGAAGCCTCCTCTGCAGAGCAGGTGCGGCCAAGGTACTTCATTATTTGGATGTGCCTGCCCCGCAGCCGAGCCCCTGGAAGCCAGAGGAAACAGCACATCATGCAGCGACATGTCACAGCAGCACAGCTGTTGCCCCTGACATTTCACACAGAGACAAATGAGGAACCAACCCCTGATGTGTTCCTGCACTGTCAGCTCTACCAAGTTTTAGTGCATCTGTCTGGCTGGGTTTGAGCTAAAAACCTTCTCCGTGGGCTTTTGGAGATTGAGGCTCAAGCTTCGTGACTGAGACATGGAGCTGGTGGTCATGCTCACCTCCTCATCTAACCAGACTGCATAATGCAATGAAAGGTTTGATGCTTTGGCTAGAATCCAGTAATACTGCTCTTTGAAACTGTTCAGACCTGCAATAAATCATAAGACATGACAGCAACCTCGAATTCTCCTGTAAATGAAATATTAAAGGAGGCTCTGGAATATCCAAGTGAAGTTTCCAGTAAAGGAAACCAGACAAGTTGTATGTGAGAGGATGAAAGGACCTGGGGAGACTAAAAGGAGCAAAGAAATAAAAAGTATGTCAAGAGGATAGTGTGACTGTTGCTGAGAATAGAAGGAGCAAGTAAAAGGAGGGATGAGAAAAAGAAGCATGAAAGTGCTAAAACAAGGAAAGCCCCAGAGCAAGTCAAAGCAACATGTAAAAGAAAAGGGCACTGACCAACAAGTATATATTGTAACATCATAGAAAAGGAAAGGGACAAGAAAATTAGCAAAAAGCACAATTTTAAGGTGCTGGAAGGAAAAATACAGGAAAGGAAAGCAAGGCAAATGTAAGCAAACAGCCATGAGGCAAGGGGTAGTAGGAAAAGGTAGAGCAAAAGAAGGTCAGGTTGCTGTTAAAGCTAAAAGCAGGACCTTAAATGAAAGGGAGGAGCCTATTTCACTGCAAAGTAGTGTGTAAGAAGTGCAGAGCTCTTCTTTGGGACTTACTATTTTACTTGAGAGTGATGGTGAGATGGATGAGTCCAGGCAGGAAGTGCTTTCTCATGCAGTTGCTGAAGAGTAGGACATCCTGGCTGGCAGGTATGATACCAGGTGCCACTGCGGTGCAACATTCCTGCTGTCTGTTCTTGCCCCAGCCACAGAAAAACCTGCCAGTGTTTCTGAACTAGCACTCAATACAGCAAAGGGCAAAATCATTTTGTCCCTTACCTTAAAGTCCTGTTTTTCAATTTTGGGGCTACAAGCTCAGTTCTTAATGATGACCTACATTTCCTCAATAAAGCCAGATTATTACCAGTACCTATTGTGATAGCCATTTCAGACGTAATCTTACATTATGTTGAGGGTCATTACATTTGCATTATGGTAAGTCTGAAACACTTTCACTGTCCTTTCTCTACATCCCTGAGGGAAAAGAACAGGGAGTTATTAAAGTGTTTTCTGACAAAATCATTTGTTGTCAACAATGCTATTATTTTTCAAGGATCTCCACAGTGAAATTTACCTATTATTCTAACACTTATGTGCTAACCCCCAGCTCTACTTGGCCACTTTCACCAGCTGGAAGAAGCATGCAAGACTGGCATGAGACGTTTCTTTACCAAAACCCACACCCTTGGGAGGAGATAATCTGCTTTTCTTCTGTTTGTTTGAATTGTCTTAAAGATCAAATGAAGACATGACACCACCCACCCAAGCCTGATATCCTCAATATACCAGGTAGGAGTCATTTCTGATTCCTCTTCTTTCAGCAGAGGTGACCCTCACATGAAGGCCAGTTGAAAACCTCAGCTGTGAGGGAAAAGCACCATTTCTTTCCAAAACTAGTCAAAGAGAATAATCCTGCCTAAAAAAAGGAATCCTTTTGGAAATCGGCATGTTCCATGCCACAAAGTAAAGGATTGAAGGAATTGAATAGTCACTTGTGAAAGAGTGGTGCAAGCAAGCTGGAGTTGTCCAAAGATCAAAGGGCAGTTTGAAGGATCCGGAGAAATAATTATCAGGGAAGAGAGGCACACACCTGGTGGAAAATGCATGAGAGCAGAGGTTGTCAGATGCAAAGAATATCCACATCTATTGCCATGATTAATTGAGAGAATAACAGGTTATTTTCTCATCTAGAATGCAGAAGAAGTGAAGTGTTCTGTAGAAATGCCATTAATCTCCCTTGATGGGTACATTATTTCCACTGAATTCCACCTGACATTTCAAGTTGCTTTCAATATATTTTATTGTATATTTTTTCATATTTTCAGTGCTCTATTGCCAAATATTCTGAATCATCAAAATTAATCAGCTGTCTGGAAGAGAGCCAGATACAACAAATACAGAACCAGGCGCTTTTGATATTCTCCCAAACCTAGAAGGATGTATAACTCACATTTATTGGTATGGGAAGATCTGGGGCTGTTCAGAGAAGAAAAAAAAAAAAGGAAAAAATTAAAAAAACAAAACCCATGGACATTGTTGCAAGAAACTGATAGGCACTGTTGATGAACAAATGACTACTACTTCTACTTTGAAGAATTTGTTTGGCTCATTGTTTGGAAATCAGTAGAGAGAGAGAGGAGAGCCCAGGACACACTCCTCTCCTGGTGGGTAAATCAACAGGAACTGCACCAGATGCAATGGAGTTATACCAATGCAACTGAGGGAGGTCTCTGAGGTTGACTGAAAATATATGTGCTACATACATAAAACCTACCCTGAAGGCCTGGCTGCAAAATCAAAGCTACTCCTTTAATGGAGGAAGAACAAGAAATACTTTTGCTTAATTATCCCTGAATGCAATGGAGTAAAGCTTCCTTGTAATAAAAGTAAATGAGAATCCCTACCCCTGCTGCCTGTCATAGGGTGCTGTTACTTAGCACACTGGAAACCCGGTGTAGGGAATGCCCTGTTACCTGACACTGCCTGTGCTAACTCCACACTAATGCCAATAACCACAACAGTGGGAAGCTAACACTGATGGGAGTGAGAGAAGGCACGAAGCAGAGGCACACCAATTCCCACCAACCATCAGACATCCAGAAGAGAAGCTTCAGTTAAAGGAGAAGTAACTTTTTCAGAAAGTCGGTGTACTTTCCTCCTCCTTCCCAGTCCTCTTTCTCCCAGGATGTGAATGCTTTTTGAAAAGCTAGTGGGGGCAGCAGCTGAGCTAGACTGGAATTTTAGCCGGGCCCTCCCCCTCATGCAGGCACCAGGGGGGCTCCTTCTCTGCATAACTCTGCATTGAACCAAAATTAAAAATTCTGTAAAGAGAGGAAATCTCCTGCCAGCCCATATCCCTAAGCTCAGAGAAATGATGCAACAACAAACACTACGACAGGAATTTCATGCTGAGTCCCAGCACCAAGAGGACACTATTCTTCTTCCGTGCTATTTTGAAGTGATGTAAAGATGACAGCGTTGAGGGGACTTAAAGGACCCATTACTGCAAAGCTCTCTGACAAATAAAAGTATGAAAGTAGTTCCCTTTGCAGGGAGAAGAGCGGAGAAGGATAAGGGGAGGGCTAGGCACAGGAACACAGTATTTGTTATGGATTTTGAATGTTTAAAAGCCTGCCTCTGAAAGCAACTTAGTAATTAGCAGCAGCTTAAGTTTACAAAGGTATTTTTGCACAGATTCGTTGCACTGGCTAAATGACAGACCTCCTTTGCCAGTGAGGAAATCAGGAAAGGGCTTTCTTGCTGACATGCCTTAATGTCCTGTCTAGCCATTTAAGAACCATTTCCATTTCTGTGCACACATTGTATGCACATATATATATGTATACACTTACACAGTAAGCTTATTTACAAACACTACAAATATTTGGCATCTTAGAAAAGCTCTCATAGAGACTTCTGTTTTCTCAGACTATTTAGCATAAATGTACCAGCTGAGAAGCAGAAATGAAGACAATTGTTCGCTCCAAAAATAATTGAAACTGTGGCACAATAAAGTTACTCTGAGAGATATACTTGTTTTCCATATAATACTAGAATATTATCTACACTACCTGTTGCAGGCTTTGACAAATATTATGAGATCTTGCTATCTATGTTGTATTTACCACTCTAGGCCCATTTAAATAAGGCACTTCTAAAAGCAGTTGTCCCTAAAAGCAAAATTGAAAATCAGAAATTCTGTCATATTTAGCTGTGAGCAGCACTGTGCTGGTGCATACAGCATTCCTCATCTCGAAAACTTTTCCCAATGACTTCTGAGAAAGAACAGACAATGGCTGCTTTTTTTTGTTTCTAAAGGGGAGCCAGGAGGAGTCAATACAATTATTTTTGGCTTCTACACACAGGTTATGTTGCCAGATAAGAACATAGTAGTCTGTGTTCTTTAGAAAAAAATCTTTAAAAAAACATTCTGAAGAATTTCTATCAGAATACATGATCTTTATCAGTAACTAATACAAGCTGAATGCCTAAAATACAAGATGAAGGCTTGGGATTGCCTTTTTCCCTACAGGGAATAACAGTTTCAGAATTATGATTGAGGAGACAAGCCAAAATATTGTGTGCTTGGGTAGCAGCACCCATTAAGGCTACTAATCATCTCTGCTTTGGCTTCATCAGGGCTGAGTTGAGACCTTTCTGCTAACTTGAATGGGTGCTGGATCAGCCCTTTTACTGATGCAATTCAGAAAAGCACTTAAGCAACAGCACTTAACTTCAAGCCGGAGGTTGAACTCCACAGAGGTATAGGCAGAGGTGCTCCAGATCTGACCTGATCAAGAAGTCAGCAAGAGAAACAGTAAGTAAAAGCATTTCATAGAATTGGAGAGTCAAAGGAGTGTGATTTCCTTTGTGATGGCTACTTCAAAAATCCATCCCCTGCTCCAGTTTTCTCCTCCCTCCTTCTCGCTGTCCCATCGAGCAAGACTGGTATTTTCATCCTTCCTTTGCTCCCATCTGGCTGTAGTTGTTCACGAGTGGCAGGAGTTAATTTTTTTTTTCATAAGTAAACAAGAGTGTTCTGTCATTATAATATTGCTAAACCTGCATTTTAGCAAGTTAGTCAATAGAGCCTCTACAGGAGCTTGTGAATGCAAACTTCTATACTAGGTCAGCTCCTGCAAAAGAAAACACTCATACATAAATACTTCTACTAATATTGACCTGTTCAGCACTTTTCCTAAATGAAATTCTCTTCCCCTTCTCCTGCCTCCAGCACTGGAGCCCATAACTAAGATTGTTCCTTGCACCAATGAGCATAGACCTCTTGAAGCAGATGTGTGCAACATTTCACACAGCACAGCATTTACAACACATTCTTGCTCTCAGATCTTCAATGGGCCTGCTCATGTCATCCCACTGTATGATTTCCATGGCCTCAAACGGCTGAGAAGCTGCCTCAAAAGGCAGCTTCTCCAGCCAAGGTGAAATTCCAGTAAGGACAGGCACTTTGGCACTTTGTGTGATAACATCCAAGTCCTTGCCATTATGCAAATGAGATCTGTAACGTGAGAGAGGACAGAGAAACACTTGAGAAGGTTAGACTTTTCCTCTATTCTTCACCTTCAGTATATACATTTTAATAGCCAGCCATCATTTTACACACTTTTAGGATAGCCAGGCCCATGACTAGAGAGACTGCAGAGGAAACATTATAACAAATATTCACACACACACACAGAGATTCCACAGGTGATTCAATTATCTGAGAAGGAGGTGGCCTTTGCTGAAGTAGATTTTTCTAGTAATTAATTCTGGCAAAAAACCTTCCATCAAACACAGTTTTTAATTTAACTACAAGCTTTCTTTAAGAAGAAAAGCCACCTGTTGAAATAGTCTGTGGTAGCCTATGAAGTTTAGGCTTTAGTAACACTCTTCAATAACCATAACTGTTAGCTCCACCATTTTCAGCCTTTGTGAAAGTTTCCAGTTGTCTGAGAATGAGCACCAGCAATGACTCTCCCTTTGCACTGCCTACTGTGAATTAAAAACACTGTCAGCTTGACTTCACATTTTGTATTGATTCCTCAGGGCACACAGCAATCTGATCTGACTTTGAATCTGGCCATGTTTGGAGGCAGAGGTTGGACTGGGCCAACCTAAATTAGTCTGCATTTGTAAGATGCAGACAGAGAGGAGTTGCTGCTGTCACAGCACTATGGAGCCAGGATTGCTCCCTCAGCAGCCGATGTAAGGAAAGAGGACCAGACTCACTTCAGAGAGCCTGAAAATTAAAGGGCACAGAATTGGACAGCAGAAAATCTACAACTTCCAAAATCCCAGTTTTTTACATGAAACCCATTACAATGCCAGAATATCTTATTCTCTCAGTTTTGCTGTGTAGAGTGTAGTGCATATACATATCATGACCCTTTCTCCTGAAAGTCGATGGGAAATGGACACATCTGTGTCTCCCATTCAAGCTCAGTGGGAGAACTCTCCCTCCAGCACAAGCACATGCTTAAATGCTTTGCTGAGTAAAACTCCAAGCACAACAGTTCCATCCTATCTGCAGCTATGAGCCATCCTCCCACAAGCACTGATTCTTTGCTTCATCATATAGAAATGTTCAAAAGCATGTAAAAAAGGTACCTTTTTCTATTAAACTCTGTAGAGCTTTTCTATAAGGCTAGTAAATTCAGTTTATTGAGCAATATGACTACTTGGGCATTTTTAGTATGCTATAATGCATTAGAGATATTGTATTATCCCATATATTTCAATCTTTGAAAAGTTTTTTAAAGACTGAAATGCTTGCAATTTAATTTTAAGAATGTATTAGCACATACACTATAGCAAAAGTATATTCATTTTCAGCCAGCATTATAATAATTTCTGTTATCACAAAGAAATCTACTCTACTGGCATTAAAAATGTACATGAAGATGGACTGTATTCATCACAATTATCATTACTGTTAAACATTTAGAAAGCCTAAGCCCATTACAATTTGATGACAGTTAACGAGGGAAGAAATTTTGTGATTAAAATCCTAAACATTAGGAGCAAAAAAAATCCAGTACGACATTATTTGCAGAGAAACACCGGATTCAGAGCTCTAAAATAGGATTTTAAATTATTTAAAATGTTATATTTCTTCAATGAATTAGCAATGCATGCCTGAGTAGGCTTATCAGTACTCAGTGTAGGATTTACCACAGAAAAGTCAAGTTACAACAAGAGTTTGTGTATGACAAGGTTGTTCACTTAGTGTTGGAACTGATCTTAAGTGCTCTGATGTAAAAATTGAATGGCTACCAACACACAGTTGGTCTGCAAAGAAAATGCTGATAGTTTGGGAGAGGAAACTATTAAGCAGTCAAAGCTTGAAATTGATAATGGTGCGGTAGACTTCTGCAGAGGGAGGGTGAATTAGGCTGCATGTTATGACTAATTGTGTTTGGACCAGCTGCCATAAACTCAGAATTCACAACAAAAAATCTGACAGCACATTGAAAAAGTCATGCTAATATGGAAGAACACATATGTGAGTCTGTTGTGGCAATGATACTACAGATTGGTCTTCTGCTGTATGTGGCTACACGCAGCTGAGGAAAGTAAGAATGTATCTTCAAAATGGAACATTTTAACCATTTCTAGTTATATTGTCATAAAGTTTGTTTTCAGGATTAAAGAAGTGCATATTAAAACTACCAGCAATGAAATGAACAGTAGTATGTGGGCAGCATGTCAGAGCACAGAACAGCATCCTCCAGTGCTGAGGAAAGTCCCTGACAGGTAGGGTTTGACACACCAAAATTATTTCATCAAAACTTGAAAAGCTATGCCAGAGGCTTAAAATGTCCAGGCTCCTAGCAGTGCTGAGCAAACCAGTGGGTATCCAAACACAAAACAAAAAAAGAAAGGATAATTGAGCAGTTTGGTTGCAGCTTCAGAAGCAAGTCTCTTTGTTATCTTATCCACCCCCAGCTGGCAGAGCTGCTCCCAGCTGTGGAAGACTCAGCTTTGCAAACACAGCACAAGTGGCATTTCAGGAGCATTTGGTCTGAAGGCTTAGAGAGGCGCACAAAGTAGCATTGTGCCTCTAGGCATGAAGTAATCTCTTGGGTAAAAGTGCAGTATCCATGTGAACCAATCAGCCAAGAATTCTACTAAAAAATAAGCAGACAATATTTTTTTATATTTGCAGGTCTGCTTTCAGAGGAGTTCCACCATCGTGAACAACAGTGTGTTTGCACAAGGACTGGGTGAGTGTCACCAGCACATTCCTTGCCTCACCTGTTTTCCTTCCCCAATGCTTCACCATTTCTACACTGCACCTTTTTTTCCCCTGTGGAATATATGCAGCAGTGCCTGTTTGCAAAGGGTGTCTTTGATCTAGGGATGCCTAGCAATATGCGCTTACTGTAATCATGGAAAAGCATAGTCTTCCCTAGGGTCATGTGGTGAAGAAACCCAGCACAAGTCATCAGTCACCTCTGGAAGAGTGAAAATACTTCAGTGGCACAAAATAGACCCTCTTCCTAAAATTATCCTTTATCAGCTCCAGCGTATTCTTTACCAAACCTATTCAAACATGGGATGGGAACATTGCCTTGGGCCATGGGAAGTATTTTAACTTCAGCTGTCCATGGGCAGTCTTTATTCCCTCTATAAAAACATCCTGCTGGAGAATGAAGGTCATTCTAGATGCACATGGATGAAAATTACATGGAATATTAGCATGAGTTCAGCTTAAGGAAAGTCTTCATAAAAAGTCCCCTGAGGGCTCAGGTAATCCCTATTACATTTACTAGGAGATTCTTGCACGCCAGCATTAGAGAGAAGTTCAGAGCAGTGGAAATGTTGTCTTTTCCCTTGTTTTCATTTTCTGTGTATTTTTATTTTATTTTTTTGAATGCATGAAGATTACAGACAACATGAATAATATCAGGGCAGAGGTGATTCATTTTTATGACACTTTTTCAGTAGTGGCATGTCAGATATAAGCAATACTGTGTCACTTGCTTTGGCTCACATTTGCATCCAATCGTCAATGAGTAAAATGAAATCTCACAGCTGCCAACATTCAATTTCTGAAGTTCTCAGGTTTTTCATCACACATCCAAAACAGACAAAGTAACTCCTAGGTGACTTTTACTTTAAAGTTACGACATTATATCTATTTTTAAGGACAAAAATATAGAACTAGGATTACTTCCAATAAGTCATTGAAACTGCATGCTGTATGCCATTATACAATTATATTGAATGCTCTTAATAAAAAGTTTATGTTTGTGCAAAAAAATGCCAAGTAAACACATTCATTTGCTGTGTATTGGTCTAAATTGATTGCAGTTAACACTGCAGTCTTTCCTCTGAAAGCATCTCAGGATGGACTGCCAAGTTCTACTGGCAGTTATATATTAGAGGCCTTCTAATACTTGTGCTCCAAAGCATAGCAGATCAGCTGTCAGGAAAAAGTTTCCTGCTACTATGTAATTTAAGAGTTCTCATTAAACAGATCTCAGTTAGCCATTTCAGCTGATAGCTGATCTTAAGGTAAAGAAAGTTTTCAAAATATTGATGGGTCTAGCCTTACAGGCTTCAGCAATTCTGTTCTCTCCTTCTCAACCCCCACTATGTATTCCAAAGTGTCTCAAAGAGCTTACTTAGAGAAGGCTGGGGAAAAAGGGCCTGATCCGGACCTCAAGGAAGTGACAATGAATGTAGTTTGACCCAGAAGCATAGAGGTGACGTATAAATTACATCTGCATTAGCAAGTTTACTGAGGAGCAGATCTGTAGAGAGAAAGTTGGTGCTAACCCTTCATACCTTTTTGGGGTGTAGTGTTTAGTGCAAACTATTTACAGTTTGTTCCCATGGACTTAATGCCATAGCTTCTGCAATGCTGTAGGAGTGACACTTCTGGGTTTTATTCACCTGCAAGTTGCTCGCTCACTTTGTGCAATCCAAGACCACTCCACTATGCAGGTCAAGGCATGGTAAGTGAGTGTGAACAGCGTCACTTCCAAATCAAGTTTCTCATCAAGTCTAAAATGCTTGACAAGACATACACATGCTTATAAGTATTATTATGTGTTTTGACATTTTGATAGGCATGGAAGAAATATCTACAGTCCCACTGTCTTGAACATGAACATGTTTAGTCATGACACCATGAAGTACCTATGGCATTGTCATTATTTGGCTTATTAAATAATAGGCTTTTTCAGATTAAAGATTCTGAATTATATTGAGATAGATAGACCAGGTCAGAAGTCTACCTGATTCACATTTTTACTTGTGCAGTGGCCAGCATCAGGAGCTCGTGAATCATCCTTTAGATTACTCTAACCAGATGTGCATAGCAGTGATTTATCTCAGTTAGACCTTCATATTCAGATGACAGCAGCTATACAGTTCAAACCCCTTCCCATAGCCTCCACCATACGAGAAAGATAAACAATGGATTAATGAAGCATGGCTTTGTTGCCAAAACCAGAAGATGCAAACGTTCTTAAATGTGAGAAGACCTGCAGTCTTGAGGACAGTCTTTTTGGCCACAATGGCATGAAAACTGTGAATTACTGAGCTGTGGAGCCTACCTGCCCCAGACACTGCCATCAGTGCAGACTTAAAATACAGGGAAAAAAACTATTGCTGTTCATTCCTGGAACTAAGATGATGTGAATCTCCTATGTAACATGCTTTCTGTTATCAGCGCTACCAAGATAAAACAGCACATGGCAGTCTGCCATGCCACCAATTACATATATATGTATAAAATAAATCAAAATTTTTGTCAATCTCAATTTAAAAAGAAAATAAAGGTGAATCTATGTTCTTCCCTGAAAGTTTATCATATTACATGAAAAGTTCTCCCCATTACCTACATATCTTCAATGGCTTTTAAGGTCTTATAAGTATGACTTGCAGGGAGTTTTGTTAGAGCCTCATTGACAACATCCCATAGTTCTAACACACTGTGTCCAAATAAATTATTTTTGAACCCTAAGCTTACTCACAGAGTCTGCCAAGACGTTTAATGGCATTTATGCCTATTGCATTAGTTCATACCTATTATTTCATAGCAATTTGGGATTTTCATATCCCAGTCAGGTATGAATCTGCAGCTGAGAGGAGAATTGCCCAAAATATCAATAGCTTTCTAAAGTACAATCCTGCCATAAGTCATCACAGAAATGTTCACAATTTGCTTCTGTGAAACAGCATAAGGCAATTCACCCTCATTGCGGTACCAAATATATGCCTGAGTACAAAAGAGAACAGGACCCAAAAAATTAACCTCTTTGTCTTTACATTGTGAGAGTATTCCCAGAGGCACTTCCAGACAGTTCAGAAAGCTACTGTCTGCCATCTCTTGGCTGCTTTTTGCCAGGGGAAAATGCAGTCACTGAAGGGGAGTACTTCCACTCCTCAAATCTCCACTGTACGGAGTGGAGATTTACTACTTCACATCTGCTTGATTTGAAGGTGCTTGCTCAGGTGTGGACTTGCACCCTGGCGTTTCTGAAGTGTTCTGGTTTGCTTGGTAGATGTTTGACACTGGGCACAGCACAGTGGCTGCACAGCACAGCAAGGTGCTTTTCCTGTCTTGAGGTCCCATTGAAGCAACTGCACAGCCCACCTTTTAGCCACTCACAAGGATATACTTGCAACTCCCACGAGTTCTTTGTGTGCCTAAAGAGCACAGGCAGCCAAAAGGTCCCCCTGTCATCAAAACAAAGAGGTATGGGCAATAAAAAAGGGTGCAGTTCACTTGTTACTGGATGTAGTTCCTTTACTGTGTCCATGCAAGTTTTGAATCCATTTAACTTTGCTTTGCTGATTCAGAGAACCTGCATTTTGTGCAAAGCCCTTCTGAAGGGCATCCAATTCCTTCTGTCAGGACAGTATTCTAGGAAACGTACTTTTGCTTTTTATTTCACAGAAAAAGTATAATGCAGTTTTGTTTTACTGGAAAGACACTGACACAGATACTATCAGCCTGAAATTCTGTACCTGAAACAGTGTGAGTACTGTCAGGTACAATACTGTCCCCTGCCAATATTTTTGGGTTTACAATCACCTTCTACTTTGTTCTCTTTTTGTTTTGTAATAAATTAGATTCCCCACTGCTGAGCTAAAGGTCTGGACAAACGCTGAGAGGAAACTGCCTTTACATCAATTCTTGTCAAACAAAGGACAAACAATGCTTCCTACTGCTGTAAGGTGTGACAAAACACAAAACCAGGCAAATAAAATTGTAACTTTGAGCATGGTGTTGTACACTAAACCTGTCTGTTCCATCTTTGCTGTGAAGGTGCCCTTCTAGAATTTTAGGGGCTGCTGATGGTGAACTGGGTTCCATTTCACCTTTGTCTGCAAGGGCTCAGGGTTCACCCACCCTCTGCTGCCAGTTCAGGGCATTGCCTGCATTTCTTGCAATATACATTCTAGGACAAATGCATTCACAGAGACCTTGCCTACAGAAGCTGACTTCAGAAAACTGTGCTAGGTTTGAGGTTCAGTTGTTACATTAAACCCTAGCTCTCCTTCTGACCTCAAAGAAAATACACTCAATATGAAAGTAAAGACGTTTGGGTTTTTGGTTGTTTTTTGTCTCCTCTATGTTTTAACCATTCTCACAACCTTGCCCTTTGCCTCTCTGAGTAGAGATGAGAGCTCATCAAATAGAAATTGTCATAAATGTGAGCTGGTGGCATTATGAACTATTGGAAATGTTAGGAAATATTTAGACTTTGTCACTCTGAGCATTGCATAGTGTCAAAGGTGACATCTGCTGTGGAGGGGGCCTAGCTTAAGGTGCTAATGCCATTTATTGAGTAATATTTGTGACTTCAATCTACAGAGTGATCTCTGACTCGTGTTTCAGACAACTTCACTGTGTCAGTTAAAATATGCAAATACGCTCTCATATTAACAGATATCAGATGCCCTTGCATTATACAGTTATCTTTTTCATCACTTTTGACCAAGTCTTTGGAAGCAATTATCTTCTTATCAAACACTTTTTACAGGTTCATGGAAATTGGGCAGTTACAAGCACAAATACAGGCTGGGCAGAGAATGGATTGAGAGCAGTCCTGAGGAGAGGGACTTGGGAGTGCTGGTTGACAAGAAGCTCAGTGTAATCCACAAACATGCACTCACAGTCCAAAAAGCCAGTGATGTCCTGGGCTACAACAAAAGAAGGGCAACAACCAGGTTTTTCCTCCCTACTCTGCTGTCATGGGGTCTCACCTGGACTACTGTGTCCGGCTCTCGGGCCCCCAACATAAGAAGGATATGGACCTCTTCAAGTGGGTCTAGAGGAGAGCTACAAAGATGATCAGAGGGCTGGAGTACCACTCATATGAAAACAGGCTGAGAAAGTTGGGGTTGTTTAGCCTGGGGAAAAGAAGTCCCTGGGAAGACCTTTGAGACCCTTCCAGTACCTGAAGGGAACCTACAAGAGAGCTGGAAAGGGACTTTTTACAAAGTAGTGCATGCAGAGATAGGAAAAGACAGAATGGCTTCAAACTGAGAGTAAGTTTAGATTAGATATTAGGAAAAAATTTTTTGCTGTGAGGGTGGTGAAACACTGGAGCAGGTTGCCCAGAGAAGTTGTGGATGCCCCATCCCTGGAGGTGTCCAAGGGCAGGTTGGTTGAAGCTTTGGTGTAGTGGAAGCTGTCCCTGCCTGTGGCAGAGGAGTTGGAAAAAGATGAACTTCCCAACCAAGGTCCCTTCCAGCCTAAAATATTCTATGATTCTCTGATTCGAGATTTATACGGGAAGAAAAATAACAGGAATGTTTGTTTACTTCCTAAGAGCTTAAATCTTTTCAACCTAGTATTTTGAAAAGGATAAAGATTTAGAAAAAACTTGCTACATTGTGGAAAAGAAAGAAACAACTACCAAAACTACAAAGATTCAACATACTTTGGTAATAAATCTTGGCTGTCAACATGTTTGTCTTTGCTAATTCATGTGCATCAAAGTATTCCAACAGAACTGAAATTATATACTTAATCCAAGCAAGGACACAGTCACATACCTGGTTTTACGGGTTTGTGCAGTAGGCAGTTTTGTCACTAATTCATCAATGGTTTGTTCATCTGGGACCTGCAATAAAGGCTGAATTCTCCCTGCATTCTCCAGCCTCAGAATAAAATCCCTTTTTTATTCACTTCAGCCAGATTCTCTCTCTTCTTTAACTGAAGGTAATTCACTGCAAAAAGAAGAGTTATATATTACCAGCATTAAGTTTCTCTCCATGGTATTGCACTGTTGCAAGCAGCACTGTGGTGGGAAAAAACAATTCTGGCACCTGGAGCACATGTGCAGGAGACATGTGTCAAACATCTTGTAAAATGACACACGCCTGAAAAATATCCTAATATAGGTAAGAGACAGGCAGGAGAGCACAGCAAAACAGGATAACAATGCCAGCTACTTTCTGGTGCAGGTATGCTGTAAAAGCTGTTTGTATGTGTTTGTTATTAAGATCCTGCCAGTCACACAGTGCTTACAAACAGGAGCGTGGTGGCCTTTGCTCATTTATTTTACTGTGTTTTGAAGAGCTTGGTCAACTTCCATGCTGGAAAAGACAGATTGTTAGAAATATGAAAGTACAGATACTGCAAATAAATGGAGGAACGCAGTTGTCAAGATCTCCTAAAGAGGACACCCCTAAAAGAAATTAAAATGTTTTTCTGGGAGAGAGACATCACAGAGGGAATAGAGAAGGAAGCAAAGCAATGAGAGAAGCAGACCTGTGTGGAAATATCCTAGCTACGAAAAAAAGCACACAGGGGGAACCTAGGAAAAACTCAGGATTCAATCAGGACTACACACCAGTATCTCTTAAGGAAAGAAGAAGTAGGCCATTGAAGTCTACTTAATGATGCTAGAGAAAAGCTTTGCTTGTAACTACTGCAGAGGCTTGACCCTGACTGGGTGCCAGGTACCCACCAAAGCTTCTTTATCACTCCCATCTGCAACTGAACAGAGGAGAGAAAACATAATGAAGGGTTCATGAGTTGAGATAAAGACCAGGAGAGATAACTCACCAATTACCATCACATGCAAAACAAGCTCGAAGTGGGGATATTAATTAAATTTATTACTAACAGAATCAGAGCAGGATAATGAGAAGTAAAATCTGAAAAACACCCATCCCTCCTTCCCAAGTTCTGCATCCTCCCTGCTGCAGTAGCCCAGGGAGATGGGGAGTCAGGGTTACCATAAGTTCATCACATGTTTCTGCCACTGCTCAGGGAGAAGAGTCCTTCCCTTGCTCCCTGTGAAGTCCCTCCCATGGGAGACAGTCCTCCATGAACATCTCCAATGTGAGTCCATCCCACGGGTGACAGTTCTCCACAAAGTGTTGCCACATAGGTCATTTTCCATGTGATGCAGTCCTTCAGGCACAGGCTGCTCCAGGTGCCCCACAAGTCCTACCAGAAAAATCTGCACCACTGTGGGCTCCTCTCCCCAAGGGTCAGCAGGTCCCTGTCAGAACCCTGCTCCAGCATGGGCCTCCCACGGGTTCACAGCTTTCTTTCAGGCATCCACCTGCTCAAGCATGGGGTTCTTCCATGGGCCCAGGTGGATCCCTGCACTCCCCTGGTCCTCCACAGACTGCAGGTGCACAGCTGCTTCGCCATGGTCTGCACCACAGGCTGCAGGGGAAATCTCAGCTCTGGTACCTGAAGTTCCTCCTCCCCCTCCTTCTCCACTGACCTTGGTGATTGCAGAGTTGTTCACATGCTCTCACTCTGCTCTTCCCTGGCTGCAATTTTCATCTGTGCAATAACATATTTAAGAAGGAGAAAAGAAGTTATCATACCGGCGTTACTGCCATTCCTGATTGTCTCAGCCTTGGCCAGCTGCAGGTCCATCCTGGAGCTGGCTGGCATTGGCTCTAGCAGCTTCTCACAGAAGCCAGCCCTGTAGCCCCACCCACCACTGCCAAGACCTGGCCATATAAACCCAATACAACTGCTTAAAAGAAGAGTGACTTTAAAGAGGATGTTGCTTGTGATGGAAACACAATACTGAAAATTGTTACTGTAAAGAACACAAATTGTGTCACCATTTTCTTCTCCAGACTTTCTTATTGCAGGGATTTAAGAATTAACATAATGGAGAGAAGAGCAGTTACTGGCATGGCTGGCTAGAGGAAAAGTTGCTATTGTATGCAAGATAATATACCAGGCTGATGGTGCCAATGGCATCAGTGGGAAATCTAAGGTACAAATGAGAGAGTGAGAATTGCCCATTTCTTGTCTTTTACATTCCAGTCCCTTTATTTCACAGACTGTTTAGTTATGGCTATGTCAGAAACAGATTCTATGATTCTTTCTATAGTTTTTCAATCCCACACTGAAGGTGGGGTCCCCAGACTGCAATGTGTGCTCTGTATTGCTTCAAGCATGAAAACAAGTTTCCCTGCAGGGAGGTATTGGTCATCTAAAAAACCTACATCAACAGAAGCTTCAAAACAATCATAAACGTTGCTTCTCTTTCCCATGAATTTGATTCTTCATTCCAATTTCTTAGACTGCAGAAGGTAGAAGACATATTCCTTGCAGTGGCTGACCCAAAGTTTTGTATATTAATGTTGAACTTTCTCAAATACTTCTACACTTTTAACATGCTTATAACAAATTCATCACAAGAAGCCTTTCAGAGTTCTTTTAGAAATGAAGCTGTGTGAGCCTAGCCAACAATTTACTGGAAAAGAAGAGAGGGGGAAAAAAAAAACAAACCAAACAAACAAAAAAACTCAGAGAGAACAAAATCAATGAATTGCATGGCTTGAGAAGCAAAAACTCATAAAAACATGGTCCTGAATTGGACAGATATCTGGGTGAAACGGAGAAGAAAGGGTGTTCAAGACAAGCTTTGCCTCTACTCATCTGAGAAAGAGGAGATCTAAAGGTATTGATAGAGTTTGTTACCTGCTTTACTTGGAAGTTTTCACCTGCATTAAAGCAAGAAGCTGAGCTGGGCTCATATCATAACTTTTGTACTAGTAACACATAAAAACTTTTCATGTTTGTATGGTCATATCTCCCCTAAACCTGCTTTTTAGTATCTGTGATCTAGGGCAGTAGCCACAAAAGCTTACCTCCAAGACCACAAGGAAATGCCAAATAGTTCTTATCATTCTGCAGTTACATTTACGGTTTAACTTTCTAAAAGCATCATGATTTATAAAATTCAACAACACTGACACCTACTGAACACAAAATGCTGAAGTCCTGGTACAGCACAACATGTGCTTACCTACTGGAGAACATTACTTGGCTGCAGCTCAAGCTTATTTTAGGTATTTATGCTCTTGTTCCTCTTTATCATTAAAAGTTTATGATTTAAAGTTCTGACATATCCTCAGAGAAGATTGTTCCTTGGGGTTTTTCTTTTTGCTGGCTAAGATACTAGTCTGTTTGAACTTTTTTATTTCGAAGAATCAGGAACTACAACATAAAAGGAGAAGACATTGACAACTCTACAGCCTTCAGCTGCAGATTAGATCACTCAGTGCCTGATGCCTACAGCTTCACTGCCTGTGATGGTAATATGTGGGGATGACCTATGTCTGTGGTGACAGGTTTGTGACCTTTAATACCTTTGGCACATTTCTCTGTGAAATAAGGGTCCACTTAAGCTCTGCCTTTGTGCACCAATAACAATAAACGGTGGCCTCTCGCATCCCTATCTGCTGCGTTGCTTAGAAACACATTGCTGGAGCACATTTTGAGAAATCAAGTCTATTGTCTGCTATTGCAGGTAGCCATATCATACTCACTCTCCTAAATGTACCAAGATCCATCTAACAAACCAGCAGATGTCATGCCTTTACTATTTTTTTTTGAAGGCTTGCTCCATGACTCCCCATTACCACATGTCATACTAGCACATCACTTCTTTCCCTTTGATCATGATGGTGGCCTTTCCTCAGTTGTGCTCTAGCTAAGTTACCCTTTCAAAAATGAGGCACCAATATTTTGGGTGACCTGGGCACAATTTGGGCCTAATACAATGGCATCAAGATTTGTTGTTCTATATTAACTGTCCTCCCTTTCTGTTCTGGTAGACTGTGGGACTGTTTTAGTCTTTCCCATTGTGCTATGAGTCACAGATATCCTCTACCCATTTTAACTTTTGTGACCTCTAGCTGATGAGCCCCCAGTTTATAGCCAAAATTCTAGCTTAGTCTCAAGGGCCAAATGTCTTATACACTGTGCTACTAAATCTCACCTTCCCTGTCTTTGTTCCCCCAGACAATCAAGATCATTCAGTTTTTCCCATATCCAAATTCTGTTGGCTTTAATGACATTCCCCAACCTTTTTTGATCAGGGGCCTAGTGAAAATATTAAATGCATCTGCTCCAAGACAGATTATTCATTAAACAGGAAGTGCTAAAGACAGAGAATGTTTAATCCTCACCACCATGGTTTTCCTGTCATCTAGCTCTTTGCATACCATATAGTTCTTGGAGTAATCACATCTCTCCAAGAAAAGGTGTTTGTTTTTTTCTCCAACAAATAGACAGTAACAAACATTTTTTGATGTCCAAAAGAATAGATTTACTGCATTTTTTCCCACTTATTTTCTGGACATCTTACCAGAAATGCCAAATTCATCAGCTGGTGCAATTTAAAAGGTAGTCAGCCCAGGCTGACTTTATCCCCTGTCCCTTTTTCCACTGAATTTTCTTCCAAACTTGGTCTTAAAGTTTTTCAAACTTAGTCTAAAAGTCTGTCTAAAAAGTCTTGCCCATATTTGAGGTCACACAACAGGATGAATGGTTGCTCAGATTCCTTTTAATACTTTTAAAAAAAAATAGAAATATTACACTCTACAGAGCTATAACCTTGCTCTTGTGCTTTGCTTCAAAAGGGTCACAGAGAAAAGTTTACCTGAGACCAGGAATTGTTGCCTTTTGCCCATATACCTTAACATTACCTTTCTTTAAAAATGCAGCAGTGTATTTGGAGAGGAAAGGAAGAGCAGGGCACTTCTGACATTTTCTTTAAAGTCTGTTTCATCACAGTATTTTATAAGGGAAATATGGGCTATTTCTCTCCCACTCTTTTATATTTTTTTCAGTAGTTGTAGAATACTTCCTGGTTTTTATCCTGTGCAAGCTCCACTTGAACTCCTCAGTTCTCAAGGCAGTCCTGTATTTCTTATTGTTGTTAGGTTTTTCCATCGCTTATAGTCTTTCTGCATATCTGAGATATTTCCTCTGAAGACCTTATTCATTCAGTGAGATCTGGAGTTCTTTCCAACAAATGTTTACCCTGTGCTCAAGAAAAAATTTCTATCTTATGTGTTTTTATCTCTTTGCTTTGAAATTCCCAGTCTCTTACAGACTCATTTAATAATGACTTTATATTTCAAGAGAAAACTCCAAATAGACTTTTTTGGTCATTTTTTCAGTCATTTTTCAGTAACTTTAAACTGCAGTAACTTGTGCTAAAGCTGTTTTCCACAGGCAACTTGATCTGCAGGCTATTGCCTATGAGCCCTCCTACTAGTGCCTTTTTTTCCCCCGCCATGGAGACAGACACCCACAATCATCGACTTGTAGAATAATTTAGGTTTCAAAAAGCCTCTAAGATCGTCAAGTCCACCATGAAACCATGACCCCAAGTGTTACATCTGTACATCTTTTAAAAACCTCCTGGGAGGGTGACTCAACCACTTCCCTGGACAGTCTGTTCCAATGTTTTTTCTCTAACAATGTCTCCAAGGACAGCTCTCCATTTTTTGTGTCTTGGCTTTAACCATTGACATGACATCAAAATTACCTTCTTTATTTTCTTCTAAGACCTGACAGAAAACTGTTTATCTTCAGAAAGACTAGAGAAAGGTAGAAAAATCATGTCTTAGCTGCAGAACTAAATTGAGTTACAACTCTGTTCCTTTGATCAAGTCTCTCCCCACACACAAAACAATCTCTTTCATTCTAAGATCTAGAATTTTTCATTTACATGGCATTGCTATGTATTGGCTAAAACTCTGTACCTGCTCTGTAAAGGAGAGACTTTGCCTGTTATACCAAAACAGAACTGCTATGCCCCTTCTAGATGTGCACAAAGACAGGACTGATTTTGTACAGTGTCTCAATACATGTTTTGCTGGAGATGTTAAGCAAAGCTTCCTAAAATCTTTCTATACTTCATGCACCCACTGCACAGCAATAAAGCTTGTGGTATAAGGAGGTACAGAGGTGCTCATGCACCTTCTAAATCTATTCCTTCAGAACAGCTAGCCTATCCTGTATAATCTCAGTCCTTGCATCCCATTGCTATGACATATACATTAACTATGTTCACATTGAGAAAAACCTGTTCTGCTTATTCAGAATACTATAATTGCACATCTTGCCATGAAAAATCTGAGAAGAGCAGAAAAACATCCTCCAGTGTCAACCAGGATTTTAAAACTGGAAGATGCTGCTGAGGGCACAGAAGGAGAGTACTAGTCCAGTCTCCGGTCAATCCTTGCAGAACAAAAGGTCCTTGTAGCGACTTAACCTATGGATAAGCACAAGAAGATGCAAAAGCACTGTATGGAGATTATAAAAGGACTAGCAATCTTGCTACACATTTGACAGAGTGCAACAAAATCTTTCTGCTTGTGTGGTTCTTTGCGTACTCTTAATGATTATTACTAATAACCTTGACAAGAATAGTTTTTAGGAGACTTTCATTGAGTTTTTCAACTCAAAATAAGAACTAGTTTTCTAACCTCCAAGATAAACACAATTAAAAAAAATAGAAAAAAAAGGAAAAGAAATCAAACCTACAGTAAGCAGCTATAAAATTATCAGCTTGATGTCTCATTTTGGAGTTTTGAACAGTTGTATAACTGCCTGTACCCTTGCATTTAATTTCCGTTTAGAGTTTTTACATAATTTTAACTGACATTTTAACTTGCATTAAAAAAAAGCTAACAAGCATTAATAATGGATTGTCCTATTCAATGTTTTTATCAAGATACAAAATCAATTTCTGCCATTTCCTTGGGTGATGTGCTTTTAAGTATGAAGACTACACTTTTACATTCAAGAAACTAAATAAAGGAAACAAAACAGTGATTATATGAGAGGAGAGTTCCCTGTATCTTTCCACTTAAGGAATATTCATTACAATTTCATAAAATGAAAACATATATCATCATTATAAATGGCTGCTGCAGACTTCTGACATTTGTTGATACCCAAAACAAGTCTATAATAGTCCCACAGCCAAATAATCACAAGGCTGGTTTTGAGGTTTGATTTAAAGTGTTAAATGAGGGACTAAACCAAACTTTTGAGGGAAGAGTAATTACTTCCTTAACTCCCCCCTGTACCTGAGAGACAGATATAATATAATATGTTGTCTAATACATTATAAAATTGAAAATGCAAGCAAAAACCAGCTATAGGTGTTTGGCTCCGAATACTGAATTAATGCATCTCTACCATAAATCAAAATGTACCAAGGTCATGCAATCTCTGCTGTTGTCCTAGCATCTTTCATAAAATGTTTTTCAAACATAAGCATTTTACATATTTCAGGTAAATAATACAGACATTTAAAAATATTACTAAACTGGTGGGTGATAAACAGAAACACATTGCATTATAGAGGACAGACTCAGACAGACACAGTCAGTCAATAAAGAGACATGCAAATTCATCTCAGAGATATAATAGCATTACAGAATACTTTGGGTTGGCAGGGCCCTTAAAGATCTTCTAGTTCCAAACCCCTGACATGACAGGGACAGCTTCCACTAAACCAGATTGCTCAAAGCCCCACCCAACCTCCCTTGAACACTTCCAGGAATGACATTATCTACAACTTCTCTGGGCAACAAGTACAAGTACCTTGCCACCCTCAGAGTAAAGAATTTCTTCCTAATATCTAACCCAACTCTTTTCTTTCAGTCTGAAGCCATTCTCCCTTCTCCTATCCCTTAATAACATTATAGAAAGTCCCTCTCCAGCTCTCTTACAGGCCCTTTTAGGTATTGGAAGGCTGGTCTAAGGTCTATTTGGACCCTTCTCCTCTTCAAGCTGAACAACCCCAACTCTCTCAGCCTGTCTTCATTGGTGAGGTGCTTCAGCCCTCTGATCTGTTTTGCAGCTCTCCTCTGGACTGACTCCAACACATCCATATCCTTCTTATGTTTTGGCCCCAGAGCTGGATGGACAAGTGGGATCCCCTGAGAGCAAAGTAGGGAGGAAAACCCAACTCTCTCCACCTGCTTGCTGCACTTCTCTTGTTGCAGCCCCGCACATGGTTGGCTTTCTGGACTGTGAGTGTACATTGGTGAATTACATTGAGCTTCTTGCCAACCAGCACCCTCAATTCCTTCCATTCTCTGCCCAGCCTGTATTTGTGCTCAGGATTGCCCTAACTCGGGTGCAGGATTCATGCACTTGGCCTTGTGGAACTTCAGGGTTCACATAGGCCCACGTCTCAAGCCTGCCAAGGTCCCTCTAGATGATATTCCTTCTCTCCAGTATGTTAAATGCACCTCACAGCTGAGTGTCACTGTCAAGCTTGCTGAGGGTGCACTCAATTCCACTGTCCATGTCACCAACAAAGATATTAAACAGTGCCCATCCCAAATATTGACCCCTGAGGAACACCACTCATCACTGTTCTCCCCATGGACATCAAGTCATTGACCACAACTCTTTGAATGTGACCATCCAGCCAATTCCTTACCCACCAAGTGGTGCACCCATCAAATCCATATCTCTCCAGTTTAGAGACAAGGATGTCATGAAGGACAATATCAAATGTTTTGCATAAGTCCAGGTACGTGATGACGGATGTTCTTCCCATTTCCACCATCATAGTCTCCATCATACAACCTAGCAGAAAGTGGAGGAATGGACACCATAATCGAAGAGTTCCTTTCAATCTTGTCACCCACAATTTTATGACCTAATTCTTTCCTTACTGAATGGAGATTACATACAAACACTGGAAAATGTAGAAGTCTGGAAAAGACTTAAACACTCAGATGTTGGAACATAAAAAACCTCTTAACTAGTGCAGGAAGGAACTCTTCTCACCAGCAAGTCATTTTGTAAGCACCCAAATCTTGCATCTCATGGGGAAACATCTGGTACCAAAAAGAGGATAATTTCTTTTTCCTCTAGTTAAAACTCACACACCTGAGGAAAAAAACAAGCACTGAACACAGATGGCATCTCACATTTTACTCTTGGGAAAGTGTGAAGTTGTGAGGATTACAGTGTTACACCCACCTACCTGTGTTGTTTTCTTTGGCCCAAAAATGACCAGGATAATTCAGCATCTGAAAACCAAATCTGACAGTGGTTGGTGACCTTCCCCACTGACACAGGACTCCCTTCTCCGGACTGGCCAAGAAGCTCTACAGTGGGGAAAATATTCCTGTTAAAGTGTTTTAAAGCTTAGCAGACTTTTTGGTTTTGTTTTGAACCTCTGACCCTGATAGCTTCTCACTCTGCACAGAGAGGTTTTTCAGTTTTCACCAGATTAAAATACATTTGTATAGGAAACTCAAAAGAAAACAAATTACATTCACAGCTGAATTTTTGAGCCTAGTTCTTCTAAAAGAAAAAAAAATCACAAAATTTTCTAATTTTTTCAAGTGCTTCTTCCACTTCTTTCCCATATGACCTGAATACGACCCAAACTTGCAAAGAAATATTTATCACTCCAAGACTACATTTTTAATGTAGGCTTCAATTCACTAAACAAATATTCAAAAATATTCACTTTTATCTGTAACTACGCAACTCCCACATAGTAGTTTTTGCTAGTCTTATCCTAGTGTGAAAGAAAAATACAACTTATTAATATTCAGTGACTCTTCCCATTGAGCTATGAATCCTTATTACTTTTCCATGTGTGGTTCTCCACAAAAAATCCACACATAAAACCATCTTTAAAAGACATAATTTCCATCTTAAAAATTGTAATTTTACATTCTATGTGTTAATTCTTTCTGAATAATGTATCTATTGCATTGTTTTATTATTTAATTTTAAAAATTAATTTAGGACACAGATAGTAATCAGAAACCAGACCAGTTTCCGTGAAAATCATGCAGAAGTCCCATTGACTTCAACTGAACTCAGATTTCATCCATGTGTCAAAGCAGTTCTCTATTGGACAGAGGTGAGCGGCTGAAATGAATGGATGAAACGAGGCTGCCGTGGTCTGGCTACCAAAAAAATATTCATCCCATCTCGTTTGATGTTATCAAATTCCCTTACTCTAGAATTTCTTTTTCTCCTGAAAAATTTTCCCTGCCTTGCCCACACCATAAAAAAATGTTTCCTTTTCATGAGGAATGCTATCCAAAGCCTTTGATATCCTTCTTTAATCTCCTCTTCAACACAGCATATAATCAGATTTATGGCAAAAAAAAGGGTCACCTTAGTTCTTATTGCACTAGGAAAGGTTACAGATTTTGTTCTCAAAGTGTCTTCAGGGTAATTAGAAAAAGAAACAAAGAAAAACAAAGAAACATGATGACCAAAGATATAAAGCATAGAAGAGACAAGATGCACACCAAATGTTATGCCCATCCAGCAAAACACTTCTGTTCATATTTGCGTGCAGAAGATGGAGTAAAACTAGCTAGGAATACTATTCCTAGCCTGTATGGCAGGCTGCCATGCAAGTGTGCAAAATATATTTTACAAGTCCCAAACAGCTACAGCAAAAGATCTTCCAAACAGTTTGTTGTAGAATATATGCAGCACTTGCTTATACAGAACAGCAATATTTTGGAAGTAAACGTAAAAATCAATGTCCCTTTATAATGGGTGAATTTGTAAATGAGATTATCAGAACTGCCTATTAAAATATGGTCTGTAATAAAAAGATACTGCATAATGTCCTGACAGGAAGACAGAAATACAGTATGAAGGCTGTCATTTGGCAGTTTGCTGACACTGCTGTCTTTTTCCCAAATTGTTATTCACATCATAAGAACATTTTCAGAAATAAGGCCAATATTATTTTCAATTCCTCTAGTTTTTCTTGAATTCTTTTATGGCAACAGATATTACCATACAATGAGTAAAACTACCAATCATGCTAACTTAAACACATCACATAAAATTTAGCTGACAGAAAGCATAATAAAAATGGAGAGGAGATAAAGCAGGGGAAAATAAACAACTGGAAGGTAAGGGGAAAGAGGATTCACAGCACAATCCCACAAGTTATCCCAGTATCCTCACAGGCAGTGTGACAGGGCTACATAAAGAATCAGATTAAAATTATTTACATGGGTCTAATACTTCCTCTTAGCAATTTTCTGTGAAGCCTATCCGATGACTAAATCATCAGAGCTGCATCATGAGGTTTTAGATTGAATAATGAGATGCCAGTGGTTGGTAGCTACACCAGTGACTGGATTTTTATATAAATTATGTTTGCTCATGGCATTTGTAATCCTGCTGAATGGGGCCACAGCACTCCAGCAGAAAGGATTCTGGAGGATTCAACACAGTGACAAGATTGGGTCCCAGATTGTCCTGTAATTGTATACTTGAGTTTTACTCTCTCTCTCATTAATCAATTGCTTCTTGCATTTTAGCACAGGTTTCTCCTTGAGATGTACAAAAGCCATAAAATCATCAGATTCCACAAGACTTCTAGGACTTTCTGTTCCAGTTCTCCCACAGCAGAGGTGGCTTAGCAGCAAATATTTCAGCTTAACCAAGCTGAAAATTCTGCCTAGGAGAGGGGACATTTCCAGCTGCCTCCAACCATGGCAAATGTCCTGGAGGAGACAAGATATCAGAATTCAAAATGCCCCATAATTGCAGTGAAGGTACTAATTCTCTTCTCTCTATTGCCATTCCGAGGACCCTAAAAACTAATGATTTAACAACCAAGCCACCTGCCCCCAAGATAGCAAGCATATAATGCAACACAATGTTGGGTAGTATAAGGCTCCTAAATTACTTTAATGGCTTTTTATTTGTTTCTTTCTCAGTCCCCAAGAACTTGAAACATATTAATTTTTCAAAAATAGTAAGAGAGCGAGAACAGAAACTGGTAGTGTACTCAGGGTAGAAAGAAGACTGGGTAATATATTCATTCTAATTGTATTAACCTTCCCCCATAATGAGAGGGGGGGAAAGCCTACCATCTGTTTAAGTCATTAGTCAGTTCCATAATTAAAGGATTAAGATTAGCTCTAACAATTTCATTACTTTTCCTAGGAAACTGAACATCTGACTATTTAAAACTAGTCTAATGCCATTGAAAAGTGCTATTGATTGGTTTTGTCTTTCTTATTCTTTGGGAAATTGCCTCACCTCAAAATTCAGTCCAATTGATTTATGCCAGGAACATTTCCTAAAGTTGACTACCATGTCCAATATATAAGGGAAAGATTTTTGTCGATCTGATACAAATAAAGTATATGTCAGCATAAGGTAATAGTTTAACCTCACACATTCCTGATCTCATACATCGCAGTTTACAATTAACCCTAATTTGTATTTCCAACCATTCAAGGGCAGTGTTAAATAAAAGGAGTGAAAGGGGATGCCTTGTTCTTTTGCACAGTTTTTAAGAATTAAGCAATTAGCCTTCTTTTAAGTCAAAGTTATTGTGGATTAATAATAAAGCAACAAAATCCAGGTAAGAAATGACCACATAAGCCAAACCTACTTAAAGGACCAAGTCAACCACTCTTGTCAAACACTTTTTATTTATCAGGGCAGCATTGCAGCAGGGATTTATCTGAGCATCTATGGATACTCATTAATTCCATCAGTAATCTTGTACTATCAATACCTGATCATTGTTTATTAAATTCATCTAATTAGGATGGTAGATATCATCTATTATTTTATTTGGTCTTGTCTCCAACATTTCGATGAGCCATTTAGGTTGGCAGAGCCTAAAGCATTGCTGCAGATCTTTGCCTGGTTTAAGAGTAACTGAGTAAGAGCCCCAGGAGAACAGTCTTTTTCAATATATACAATTGTTTACATGGTACAAAGGTCTAAGGGCTAACACGTATACTAAAAAACACTGCTAAGGTTCTGGTATCTCTTTTAATGGTTCTTCTTTTTAAATCTTTCATCATATCTCTTAGTAAGGCAGGTGAGAAATCTTGAGACTATGACCTGCTACCAAGGCCCCACACTATCTACAAGGTGTGTTTTGTGCCACTCAACACATCCAAAACCAATCAATGAGGTAGGAAGTGTAATAATGTTGATATTTTTCAGTAACAGCAAGTAATTCTTAGTAGGAAAGCTTAAAACCATCTAGTGAGTTGTGGAAGAATCCTACAATACTGCAAGTGACCCAAAGATAAAGTGGCAGGTGAAGTTCAAGGTTCTTAAAAGCAAGGTAAGGTAGTGGAGGGAAAAAAAAATTACCTTAATTATATGCATATATTGAATGGGTTTGCATTAGCTAGAAGCAAAAATGCAGTCATGGTGGATACCTTTCAAAAAATGCCGGCAGAGTGGTCTGAGGCAACACGAAGAAAAACAAACATCATCACTCTCCGAAAAAGGACCTGAGAGCAAAAAGCATTTTGCCATTGCCCTAAGCCACAACATGTTCATCCTACAACACAGCATGGTGCCAAGATCAGATCATGTCAAACAAAAGACTAGAAGAAACTAAAATTGCATAGAGAGAAGGATGCCAGAGAAAGATGTGAAATTGGTTCAGCTGGAAAGATACTTGCTTAGATTATACTTTAGCATGAAAAAGACGTTTGCTTGAGGGAATATGACAAAGAGCAAGAAAAAACTGGTACTGACAGGTGCCCAAAAAGGTGTATGAGGAATAATCATTCTATATGACATCCAAGTTTTCCGAAGATTATCAAGCTACTGGCTGTAAACAAAGGAATTGGTCAATTTGGGGGAGATATTGCGTTGGTATATGGTAGAATTCAAAGCAGTAGAATATCAGAGTGATTAAATGAATTCACAGATATTAGGCAAGCTCATGAAGGGTAAGTGGTTATTACGTGTCTATTCACTATGGTATTTCTAATGCAGGCTCTGGTTTAAAGAGTTCTTAAACCACTGTTTGTCAAAAGCTGGGAAAAAACAGCAGGGCAAATGGTCATTCATACTTTTGAAGATGTGAATGGATTGCCTTGCCTAATCTTGATGATCATCATTTTGGATGTTTGAAACTTCATTTTTATCTAAACCACTTTCTTCCTCTCCTGATCACCCAATATTAATGGTTTAGACTCAATATCCCAAGAAGGTATCACATCTTGAACACACTTTTCTGAGTAGATTCTTCATCAGCTATAATGGGAACTTAAAAACTTCTTTTACTCCAGACAGCAACACATAAGTATAATCATACATGAACTGAATTCGAGCCCTAGTATAGCATTCATCTGACTAAATGTGTTTACATTCAAGCATAAGGTAGACAGTGTGAACATCATTTGTAGTCCATGAAGAAAAATGACTACTTGTAGAGGTCCCACATTTTAACTTATGCATGAACAAATTGGATCAAACAGACCATGTCCTAAAGTCCCTATTCCCTGCACTTCCCTGGAAGGAGGGAACAATGTGGTGAGCTCAGGTGAAAACATCCAGGCCATGCAGTTTAAACACTGTGTCAGCCAGGTGTTATCATGTTTAGACTATTCGGAACAGGTAAAAAAATTCAAGCTCCTTCCCAGGTATGTAAACTGACATGTAACCATGCAAATGCATGACTGAACATAACATACAGACTCCTGTGGTTTTGAATTATTCTTTCTGCTTCATCAGGAAATGGAAACAAAAGTTGATGCAATTCTAACAGTAGTTTACTATAAATTCCTAGTCTTTATGCTAATGGTGAGATAATGTTCCTCTCATTAGTTTAACGATCATATCATGCTTAATACAAGCATTCCCTCCTCTTTTTTCCCTCTTTCATTAACTCAGTTGCAGACAATTTCCTTTCACTATGAAGCTGTCAATCTTTTTCTTGCATGTAATGTGTCAGGCTGTTATAGCACAGAATTTATGCAATGCATTTATCAGACCAAGACCTTTTTTCATTTACTGACTCAAAAATTATTTTGAGCTATCTATGATGAAGCATGTTAATGGAGCATATTTTAAAAAGTAAACATTTAGATCGAGGGCAGATTTTGTTTTTCAACTGTGATACACGCTTCCTTGTCAATGTTTGACTTAGAAAAAAAACTAGCTGATATTTGGTAAAAAAGGAAAGACAGGTGAAACTGATGCAGAGGAAAAGTTCCCTAAGCTCAGAGTGAGCTGGCTGTTCCCTTCAGGCACCCATAAAAAAAGACTTTTACTCATGACAGTGTGCAGCAATACAAAGCAACAGCAAAGTTTCCTTCTTTCACAGTGATGAAGACTTTTCTTAGGAGCATGAAAAAGAAAAATAAAATAGCTATTTTTTATGCTAGATTTTAGAAGGAAAAACAGCAATGTCATTGTAAGGAATGAGGGAAGGAAGCGATAACAGAGGATGTGTCCAAGAGCTCTCATATGAGAGCCATTGAATGCTTAAGACCTCAGGTGTATTTGCTTGACTATAAATTTGGGGACACTTCATTCTAGGCACGTGACTATTCAGCCTTTCTGTTGGAATCTCCTGCATTCAGTAGTGTCATATCATCTAAGCTGACATCTGCCTTTGTGAAAGAACAGCCTTGTATTTCTATTGACACTGAGTTTGAATTTCAGACCAGTCCTACGCCTGACTGTCCCTTACACCTTTCTGTCTCTTGCTTATATTTATCTCAGCTTCTTCAGAGTTCATACTGCTCTAAAAGAGCAAAACTTTTTGTCCACAGTCCTGCCTCTGGTCAGTTGCAACAAAGCTGCTGTTCTTTTCTTCAGTTCTTTACAATAAAAGACTTCATCGAATGAAAACTGGCAGCTGGTGAAAAAAAAAAACAAAACACTGCTTCAGCTACAGGGAAATTTAAGGGGTTACTGTGCTTACCCCTTTTTGATCTTAATTACTGTTCTTCTCAGAGGCTGGCATTGCCACACAAACTTGTTTCTTCTCTGTTTCCATGAAAGTTTATGTTAAGATTATGCAATTTGAACTTTCCCCATTATTTTTTTCCCCACATTTAAGGTATAAGAAATGCTTCTAAATGTCTATACCTCAAGCAACCAATTCAGAGAAACTGTGTCAAACACTGTGTTTGGTCAACCTGTCAGTAATTTTATTACATTTTGGCCTTATAAAACGAGGTGTTTCTGAATCATTCTTTCGAAACTGTTTTTTTTTTAAGCTAAAGCACAGTATTAAGCAAACTGAGAAACAAAAACCTTGTAATTCTGGACTGTGACTTTAGTGGTTATCAACTTTTTGAAACAAGAGGCATTCTTCATCTCTAAAATGTGTGTTGAGGGCCAAACAATGCTTTTCAAGGCTGTAGAACAAGGAAAGAGAGACATAAAATGGAGCAAAGATTTCAAACTACAGCTGCTCTGTCACTTACATCAGGAAAAGGAGTGGGGAAGGAGACTGTCATGACCTGGGTCTGGCTCACTGATCCTAACACTGACAACACTGATCCTAACATCAAACCACACTGAGAAGAGTACCACAGGAATGGGAATAACAGGGCATTTAGCTGGTGCTACCATTAATCTCAGGCCAGTTTGACAATCCAATGCTCTTAGAGGAAAATAATGGGGAATAATCTAGTTATTCATCCACAGAGGAGTCTTGCACACCCGTAAAATGGGCAAATGACTCAGGTGATTGTTCATACAAACTGCTTGTGAGCCTACTGTTATCTCCTGACATTTCCTAGAGCACAGGCAGGCTTTTGGCTTCACTTACACGGATGGTATTGGTATTTTTTAAGGTTGTGACTAGTGTCTCTGTTACAAGGTCAAATGTTTGTTGCCCTAAAAACACACAAGCAAACCGTGAGCCAGCCCCACAATCCTCTGACTGGAGATCAGAACTAAAGACCAGTAGTTGCCAGTAATTCTATTTGGAATGCACTGAATCAAAATAGTCGTACCTACTTCTTCCCTTGCAAATATTAGGTGGGATTTGTTCCAATTTCCCCAGTCAACACACACACACACACATACACACACACACACACACGCGCGCGCTCCCTCTCACACATATGAACACTGCTCTGTCTTTGTGTAGCTAAGAACAAATCAGGCCATTCTCTCACACGCTGTCTCAACCAGACTGGTTCTGAAATTTTCATGAGGCATTCAAGGACAAAGAAGTGGGGGAAATTAAAAATAATTACTGGCTATCACAGCTGAAGAGCTCTTTTTAGATGTATCCCCCTCACTATTCCCTGAGGCAGAGCTCAGATGGCTGTGGCAAGATCTCACAGCCTCTGTGATCAACTAAACATTGTCCTTACTCTTCCTTCCAGATTCCAGCCATTCCTTTCTCTCCCATCTGTTGTAAAAACATGAACATTTTGGATGGAAGCAATCCATTTTATAATTATTTGTTTTTAACTTGATCCACTAGTGTCATTCACATGGAGACTAGTTTCCAGCAAGATCTGGAGAAGCTACTCACATTCCTTACCTTTAAACTTGTATCTCTCACTCCTCTCCCTCCTCCCCTTTCCCAGGCTTTGAGAGCAGCATAGGATGCCTACCGAATTCTATAAAACTATTTTTAGCCCATGATGTCTCAGAGGCCAGCATACTGTGTCACCTTTTCTCTGGTTTTGCTCTGGTATGCAGCTCTCTCCACCCACAGCAGGGAGGACAGAGAGAGCCCAACCAAATCCTGACCCACTTCTGTCTACACCCCAAACCAGGGACCCCCAAAACTGGGATCCAGCTCCCACAGAGGACCTCCTTGAATCAGATCACTACTATCTGGTATATCAGAGGCTCTCCAAACCTGGTTTTATCCCCTGTTCAATGCCACAATAAAATACCTGTCAGCTTATTTCATGTGTGTAGCAAGTGACTGGAAGACAACGATTTGATTAAATCTCAGGTTATTTCAGGCGCACAGCTGCAAATGAAATAGTCAGCAGCTCCTGCATCATTTCCTGCAGCACGCTCAACACCAGACAAAACTGCTTTTTAGGCACCCGGTGCAATCCACACTTCTCTAGGTACTAGCATTCAAAGGTGAAGAGTACCAGTAGAAGGGCTGCAAACTTTTAAATACATCTTTTCTTCCTTCTTGCATGCATCCCTGTATTTTTTTTTTGTAGCTTGTCTTTTACATTGCAATTCAACCATGTTCATCTCTTCCTGAAGCATATTCTATTCGGCTTTTCTCAAATGACTATATATAGACACATTTACTTTAGCAAGTCAAGACGTATAGATGTCATTGTCTGTCAAGGCTCACTGTTTCTCCTTCTTTCCAAGGGCAACAATGTAATGTGATGAAAAAGGCCACACAGCTGGACACCATTGTGCTGCAGTCTATATGTTTTCCTTACATACAAAGATGGACAATAAATGCAAGGCTGCTCCTGTTGTGAGGAGTCAGTAGATCAGTGAAGGAGGTTATTGCATCTCAACAACTTTCAGACTTACGGTGCCTGTTCCCAAAGCAGCTGAACTCTGACAATCACTGTCAGAGTACTCTGACTGGCACTGAATTAAGAGGCAAATTGGATGTCTATATTTTCAGAAGGCTTCCCTTAAGAAACTAGATGCTGAAACCATTCAGGAGGACTTGCTCCTGGATTCATACTGATTTGCTCCATTACAAATGAATGTTATTCAGGTATTATGGAAAAGAAAGCTGAGGATTAATCAAAGAAACTGCTTTTCATCACAGTGCCAGAGCAAAATAGCCTGGAGCACAGCAGACATGAAAGTGCACAATATGCTTAGTGAGATATTAAAAGGAGGTCCTGTATGTTTTTAGTATTTTTTCCTCCTTATATTCGTGTGTAACTCTCTTGGAAGCTTGAGGAAGAATGGGTATTTCCCCAGAGAGATACATACACAGTCTGCAAAACGTTACAGAAAATTTGTGACCCTTCTGATAGAGCTGCCCTCCCAGAGCAGTGAGCACCAAGCATACCAGTCCTGTGTGGTTTGATTTAGAGCAGGACTGTGATCTTACACATGCAAAGGTTACCATCCCACAGCACATTAACTGAGCTGTTCATCACTGCCATGAGTGATGAGATGAATCAGGATGGTATGGTGGCACTTCACTACCAATACAGGGTTAGAGTGGGAAGCTCTGTTTCTGGCAGTAGGTAAAACATGAAATTCCAAGGGAACATGAAAGAGAAACAACATTTACAATATACTTTTTCCTAAACACAAAAGTGAAGTGAAGGCTCACTCCTTCTAAAACTGCTGTTTCTCAGGTTTTCCAAAAAGGTTTAGCAGCGATGAAGTTGCATGTTATTGTTTTAACCAAGGTTGAGGAAACCTCTGATTTTCTTTTCAGAAGCAGTGCTTTTATTCTTTATGCTTCTCTAATTGAAATTGTGTGACCAACCTGTGACAGTACAAAGTTCTGACCTCCTGCTGATGCCAGGCAACCACAATAAACTGGCCATGCTCTCACCCAGTGCCATCAGACTGCTGTGCTTCACTCACATGCTGCTAGAGAGTGAATTCACCATGCAGCTCTGTCCATGAGATGGACTGAATGCCTGCCAGCTTAAGGAAAATGGGCTTTTCACCCTGCCAGACTTCAAAGCAAGGCAGGAGTTTTCAAGGCCTACAGCACTGGATTTTTGCTGTTTGATGGAAAAACAAAAGGGGCTACAAGACGTCCAGGTCAATTTGAAATTGTTAGCAAGCATCAAAACACTAAAATGCCTGAAGATATTGTTTGCAAGAAATCCTCCAAGCTCAATTTGAAAGCAATGTTGCACCACCTGTATAAAGGTCCTACCTAAAATCCACGACATGCCGTGCCTATCCTATTACAAGAGAGCTCATGTACGAAACAGCTTGATTTGGGAAGAAGTCCTAGTGCAGAGCCTAGAATGAGAAGAAACTTCTACAAACACTCTGCATGGCAAAGCCTAGCAAGCAAAGAGACTCACACAAGATTTTCAAGTAGCATTAGCAAATCACTCATTGCCTTCATGTAGCAGATTGCAGTACTTTAGAAACAACTTCAACTTTTCTGAGAAAATGCTGAAACAGTTCTTAACAAGAGCCAGTTTGTAAGCCCTATAAAAACTCTGGCCTTTAGAAGTCAGAGTGGATGCTCTCTGCATCTGTAACATACCTTACAAATCACCCTGTGCTCTGCAATGTTTTTAGCCACTTCATGCTTTAAATAATCTAATGGTCTTAACTGCAGGAAAAGTTTCATTAATGCAAGTACTAGAGGTCAGCACGCATGACAAGAAGAGGGAGAGTAAATGTGAGGCTGGCAGATTGCTTGGCACATGGGCTGAAGGCATGTGAGGCCTGAGCTGAGATAGTGGGGAGAATGAAAAGCTGCTAGGAGGTTTTTCTTCCAGAAGTTTCTGGAAAAAAAATCAGAACAGTAATTCCTCCCCTCTTGTACATACCAAGAGATGCAGTCTTGCAAGTTGCCTTTCTCCACTCCATCAGGATGGCTGCTTTGGGGAAAAGCACATTTAACAAGTGAGCTAAAAATCACATCTTTGAAGCCCTTTTTAACTGGCAGCTCTATATTCCCTCCCCACTGCCAATTCTCAGCCAGGTTTTTAAACAGCTGTTTTTAAACTTTTGACACTTCAGGTTTCTCTGCCAGATGCAGTGAAGTTTCTGTCTGTATCTCTTGCTCACAGTCTGATCTGCCAGTCTAGTCTAAATTATGGACAGTGCTTGTCCCCATGACATTCCTTTATTCTCACTGGATATTATCCAAAAGTCTCTGCAGAAAAGAGATATCATATACACAAAAAGGCATAAATCAAAAATCACTTTACATACACCAAGATCCCTTTGCCTAGCTATTTCTTAACATTTCTTTCACCATCTGGTCTTTTTGACTTGTCCACTCTACCAGATTAACTGTATTCTTTCAAATTACATTTTTTAAAAATATCTAAAATATTAAGCATTGATTGAATTCCACAGGCAAATGAGTACGACCACAGTTCATAACTTACCTTGTTTTGTCCCTGTTCATAAATTATCCATAAAAGACTTTGATTTTTACTAATCTGCTCATTATTCAAGGCTCTTCAGCAAAAAATTAATGCATACATATTTCAACATATGGATTTCTGTCTGTGAGCTAGTCACTTCAGCTGCCTCTTCACCTAACTATTATTTATGACCTGCGAGTTGTCACTTAAACAACATGGCATTCCCACATCTTGGCTGGATATTTGACCCAAACTATTGAGACTTTCTCACATAGAAATACCATTCAGCTTTATCCAACACATCTCATTGAATAATCTTCAAGTTTGAGTTACTAATTATGAGAAACCCACCTCATGACTCGAGCATAACCCAGCTCCCTGCCTTACCTGTGTTCAGTGACCAGAGGTATTTCCCATGGCTTCCCAGATGACTTATTTCATAACTTACAAGTTAATAACAGAAATTTTGGTTAGAGGAAGACCTGACTAAACAAGGGTTTATTGCTTTTTACCCTACTGTCCTGTTTCTTTGTAGTCTACCTCACCTTATTTCAATCTAGCTTGGATACCTCTTCATGAAAGATGCAGATATATCTTCAGTTTATTCCAAAAATGAAAATGTTAGCTACAATGTTTTGCTCATTTACAATAGAACAGGCAATGTACTTACCAAAATGAAATAAATTCACCAGGAACAGTTTCCCAGTGTGCAGTACCAAACTAATTCCAGCAGATGCCCTCTGCAACATCCCCATCCAACCTATCCTCAAGGTTGCCTGGATGCTGCTCTTTCAGCCTTTGGCAGCACTTGGTGAAGCCTCATCAGTCCTCATACTTGTGAGTACCTTTGGTCCAAACAGGGCTTCATACCAAAACTAAAGCATCTGTCCCTTCATAAAGCTATAATTTCTAAGAGATTTTGAGGCAAGGCTGCAGTTACTCACACCAGTTTCTGGGGAGGTTTTATTTCTTATTTTTTCAAATTAGACGAGTGGAATAGGCAGACAAAGAGTTTTTATAGAGAAGTGATAAAAGCTACCAAAATCATAATAGCTGCCCACTTCTTGTTTAAAATGCTCTTGCTTGGCTTTAGAAAAGAGAAAACAACTCTTTAGTGTCATTTTGATCAGCATTGCCACCATCTGCACAAGCCTTAAGTCATACATCAGGGATTTGCAGAGAAATTTCAAGCAAGGAGGCACCAACAGTATATTTTCAGAGCTGACAGAATCCAAGAATAAGGAATTAAACAAAGTGATTCACTGAGGAACTGAATTGGCTGACCCGTGTTGTCAATCCATTTCAGCCCAATAGGGAAAAAAAACCAAAAAACAAAAAACAAAAAACACCCACAAAACAAACAAACAAACAAACAAAAATAGAAATCAGGAAAAAAAATGGTTTCCCCAGCACAATCAGATCTGCTCAATGTGAATGAATAAGACAGAGAAAGCATGTGTATTTATTAGGTGCATTGTTGAGCTGTAACTCTTCCAGACTCAATCAATACTTTTTCTCCTTACATTCCCCTGTCCACTGTACAGGAGTCTGCTATGTTTGTTTACCAGCAGATAACCATCTTAATTAGACTATTGTATTGAAGGCCTTTTCTCTAAGAGCACAGAAAAAGTTTTGTTTCCTCTGGCATTGTTTTCCCTGGACGTGTCTCTTGCTAAACAGAGCCTTTTCCTGTTTAATGAAACAGACTAATGTGAATGCCATCCTGTGATCTTTGTGCCTGTGTTACTCCCACTCGAGTGAAACTAGACAGGACCCAGTTAATTAGTACAAGCCATTAAAACCAAATAAAAAACAGTGTTAATGGCCAGCTTATTTATTTCTAAGCATCTAGTTTCCACAGCATGAAAAAAAAAATTGAAAGTAAAACAGCAGCTAATCTTTTATGTTTTGAGCAGCAAGCCTGGGCGCACTGCAGACATATCCTTGCAGAAGCCATAGTAACTTGAGGAGCAAGTCCTGATTATCAAGCAAGATTTTCCAAGACCAGTAGGTCCACTCTGCAGGAACCCCCATAGCACAGAGCCCTGTGTCATGTGCTGCTACTGGAGTGCTAAATCACTATGCCACAAGAGTCATTGCAGCCTCAAAGCCAGGCAAGGCCAATTCCCAACACCAACAATGCTTATCAACCCACACTGAATTCAATAAAGATTTGCCTGTAAGAGAAGGCAAAACCTGACCCCGCTCTGTCACATCCTATCTTAAGAGCTGTTACTTCTCATAAGATCCTCAACACGTACTGCATGGCAATCCAGTAACAAGTACCTATAGGACATGTTTAGGGCCACAGAAGCACTATACTTTGCTTACACAATCACAGCACAGCTTACACAGACTCCTAGTGAGGCAAGAAAGTGAGGAAGTACTTTTGAAACTCCAAGAAACTTGCTTTCCTGTAAGTTTTCCACAGCCATAGGGTCAGCACCTTTCTCTCCTTCTGAAGAGGGCTATGAGTTTTTCAGTGAAGAAATCTAGAGCCCTCACTCACCTACATTTTGGACAAAGCTACCAAAAATGCAGGGCCACATTCCTCCTCCAATTTTTCCCATCTGCATGTTAAATCCAGAAGGAAGGTCCTTCTTTATGAAGGAGCCAAATTACGATAATCAGCCACATCAGTTTTCCATCTCTTCAGCAATAAGAAGCAACAAACAGCAGTAGCAGGGGATGAACCATGCCAAGAAACTCCCCCCCCAAAAAGAAAAATGCTTTTCACAAAGTCAGAGGCTGGGGCAAATGACTGAGGGGTAAGGGAGGGTTCCCGAGTTATGCCTGCTAAGTCTGGGCCTTTCAATTGAAATAAGGAGTCACAAAAGCTAGCATGTCAAGAGCATGCTTTGATGGCTGCCATTTTTTTTCTCAGTATTGTGCTCTTGCAGCCTGAGAAGCTGTAGGCTTTCAGTGCAAGTTAAGAAGATTGGCAGAAATTCTTACTCTGTCACTGGCTTTTCTTGAAAATTGATTCCAGCAATCCGCTAGCTTTTTCTCAGTCACAACTTAAAAATAAAGTGAAGCAGATTAAGGAAGACAACACAACCAGTTCTGCAGAGCCACAGTCAAAGATCCAGGTAAAATAGCTATTCTAGTGCATACCCTCCATCACTGTTCACCTCAGTATGGGTGGGAAATGTTAAGAGGTGGATAATACTTTTTCACACAGTTTTAGCATCCACTGAAGAAGATTGTGATACCAGAAAAGCACAGGTTTTAAAGTAGATATGTTCCACAATGTCTGCATGTTTCTTCTAACACAGGGCTTCCACTTTGCTACTCCACAAGCCTCTTTAACTACATGCAGCATTGGAGTTAGGAACCCAGCCTTCCCTCAGCCAAGAGTTCTACTTCCCCACTTCGTGCTGATGACAGTCTAAATATGGGCATTTTTCAGGTGCACTGCCTACAGACATTGGAAAAAGGAGCAAGGACAATTCAATGAACTAAAATGTTCAAACTCAGATATTCCCATTATAGCACCTGGTCCTTTTCAGTTTATTTTGGACCTGATCCAGCAGCCTTGTATTGTATCTATAAAGGCTATTGTGTACTAAATAGCAGGAAGAAGAATAAACACATCTTTAGTTAAAATAGAAAAAGGTGAATTACATTTTTTCAGCAGCCTTGAAGCTGTGTAATGAATGTTTGCCAATTCAAACACAACATTTACTCATCTGTCCTTTACTACAAGAAATTATAATCATAGAAATAGCTGGGTATTCTTCATCTGCTCCCCACTCCAATTAGCTTTTTAATTAGTACTGATTCCAGGAAATTAGGTAGGTAGATTTTTCAATACTGTATGCTTTTATGTGCTGTGATATTATACAGTGACATGATCAACAAATGTCTCATTCTGGCCCTGGAATATTGCACCCACGTCCATCATGTTTGCTTTCTAGACATGGTGCAATGAAGGCAATTAGAAAATGAGTAAGCCTCTTTCTATCCTAGTCAAGTTAATGGGCACAGATGAAGGATGGAATCCAATGATGAAATTTAAATGAGATTATATATGACTCCCAGTATCTTGGTCAAAAGCTGAATAAAGACATCACCCATCTAAAGAAGTTCAGTTCCACTTAAATATTTGCCTTGCTAACCTTCCTACCCTGTCTCATCTGCTAAAGAACTCCCCAGCAGTTTTTCAAAGTCTTTAGATTGTGCCCAAATTTTAATATGGTGAAATCCAAGGGAATTTCACAAATTTGAATTGGGGTCTGCTTTAATCCCATAGCACTTTTAATCCATTTTTTTAAAATGTAATTTCTCCTTTTTTCCCCTTTTTCCTTCACACATGTTAAAATGACTCTGTATTGGTCTAGAAGCTAATGCCCAGACCTTATGAAGTCCTAGAGATTAGATACAACTGACATCTATCTAGCTGTCTCTGAACCCCACATGCAGGGAGAACACTGTCATTCCATCTGACCCAACTTCATCCCTTTGAGGGTCCAATAAGAGTACTAATTCTCCATCTCCACACTGATTTGTGTTACACGGCTCAGTAACTCAGGACATGACATGCAGACCTTTTAGATTTTCAGTAGCTATTCAGTTAGGAATAACAATTCCTTTTGAATGACAATGCACACAGAGATCATGAAGATTTATTGAGTATAACCTACTGTAGTCTATCCATCAAAGTGACATTCAGTTGCTTACGAAGTTCCTACACTTACTGTACTTAATGAACACTTCACAAATTTCTGCAGTATTATTTTTGCCTGATGGGGAAATCTCTCATATGATTCTTAGGGAGGAGAGGAACTTTCCTAAGTAGCAATGAGATCTGCCTGAGCTCTTGGTAATCACAGCACATGCTGATGCTTGGTTGATGCTGCTCATGTATCATCATTTCCCACTTGCTCTTCCCACAGCACATGCTTTACAATTAACATTTCCATCGCTATTTTGCAGTGCAATCTCATGACCTGTTTCAGAGCAATAGGAGAACATGATCTCACTGTGCTTCTGATTGCCAACTTACCTTGAGTGGACATCAGAAGAACAATTCTTGTTTTGCTTGAAATGTGAATGACTGTAATTATTAAATCCTTTCTTTCTAGGGTCAGTGTCTTTCTAGGGTCAGAAAGTCAGTGTCTTGTCATTCCCAGCCATGTCAGCCTTACAAATAAACAATAATATTCCTCCTGGAGTAGAATGACAAAGTAAGAAACTGTTTTTCTTCCCTTAAGCTGTTACTGCATATCCTTGAGGATGTCTCGTCTTCTCTTCATTACTTTTCAAGTTCTCCAATCCCATGCTTGTGTCCAGTTTTCTTCTGAATAAGTGGTTCTTTGACCACCTGTTCTCCTTCTTAGCCCTGCAGTAAAGCAGAGGTCAATTCTTCCCTTACTCTTATGCTGGCCACCTCTCATTTTCATTATTAGCAAGATCACTGCCAGGGCCAAGTCAAAAATACTCTTACCTGTGAGTCCTGAAAGGCAACTGGAATATCCACACTGCTTTTTCTCAGACTCATGCTCAACATGCAAATGTTGCCTTGTGGGACAACCTGCCCGCTTCAACAGTCCTTGTTCAAATTCAAAATCTGATCCTGGAAAAACATTGACACTGACTGAGTTCAGAGACACTTCAAAGAGAAGTTCCCATTTCATCTGAAGCAAAGCACTGGAGAAGGATGGTCAGTTACCATACTGGAGATTAGGCCCAGAGGTAGAAAAGCTCCTTTATTCTCCCTAACACCCTACAGGCTTAAGAAAAACCCAGATTCTCACTCCACTGTCAAAATACCATTCTCCTGAAATAGGAAAAAATAAGCCTCTTGAGTTGAAAACTTTCTTCTCCTTCCCAGATTTTTAGCAAATCATGGCAGTTTTTCTGCCTGTTCAATGAGACAAAGGCTCGAGTGCCACAGCCCATCTGAGAAAACAACTATATGGCCCTGCCCATGTATCTTAGCAATTGACACCTGCTGATATCTGGAGATATCTGAGCTGCTTCTCTCTGTCCAATGCAGAGCACAGGCTGTGACAAAGGTGTCCTAGTGAACAGCCTATTTACTCGTTGTATTTCTCTGGCATCTGTGCAAAGCAACACAGCTGAAACAGGGACATTTCTGCCAGACTGTCCTATGGCCTCTGATCGAAACCAGGCAAATGCAATTTGACTGTCTCTCCTGTGTCCCCAAGTGTCTCTGCATACACTACTGAAACAAAGAAGAGTACACTCTGCCACTACTATTGCCCTTCTCTGAGCGGCATCTCTCTTCTAAGGTATTCTCTTTTTTAATACAGATTCTTGTATTTGATAAATCTAACTTATGTTCATGCCTAGCTTCTAGACAACTATGTTTAACAGTTCAAATCCACCAAAATATAACTCATCCTAGCACCTTCCAAATCCTCTCCATGGTCAAGAAACAGGGAAGGTAGCACCTTTGTCTGCAGAGAAAGGTGGGGGCTGCTCCAGTCACATAAAAGATGTCAGCTAGAATAAGAATGTGCATGTCCTGGAAATACTTGTATGTAGGTCAGAGAGTCTTTAAATATGCATTGAAACAATATTAATGTCACTGACCTGCCTGATCACAAGTGCAGCTGCTGCCTCAAACCGTCTCAAAATTGTTGCTTCTGAGAGAAAGTACCTGCTGCCCTTCGAATCCATCCTTTATCTGCAGATGGGTGGAGGGAAATTTTTTACTATCAGATGTTCAGCTGTATTTACTGATTTTAATAAAAAAGGAAACTTGAAAAAGGACACTTGGTTTCCAATTAACGTCCCCCAAAGGTTTATCATTGGAGATATTTGGCACCAGAGCTGAGGGGAAGTTTGTATTGCTGCTGTTCAGCTGTGCTTTGCCTCAGGTTAACTCGTACTTCATGTTCTGGTGTAGCTAATCTCTGGTTTTTTTTCAAAAGCACAAAATAGTTGCTTCCCTTGGGGGGGAAAAAATAAAGACAAAAAACAACAAAAAGCCCCATATATACAGAGACAGCAAAGATTACTTGTAACTGCCATAATTTAAGGGCAAAAAGAATCCTCTTATCTCACCTGCAGAGTGGATTTAAAAAATGAGAGCAGGAGGAGAAATGACTTACTGAAAGGAAGTTTCGGAGGACATTATTAGGGTCCAAATAGGGATTTATGTGGCCTCCATGCTGTACTCTGATATTTTTCATGCACTTTGGCTTAGACAGATATTGAAAAGGAACTGGAACAGGTACGAGTTCATCACAGACATACATTCAGTCATGACGTCTCTGTTATGTATTTACTCACTGCCCAGTAAAATGTTAACTTCTCTCCATCTTAGGATCCTAAATGTGCGATGAAAAGGATGGGAAAGTATTTATATAAATATTTGTGGCAGGGAGGAGGTGTACACATGTCTGTTGACAAGTATACTACACCTGTGTTGGTAGAAAGCATGTTGCAAAGGAAAAGGCTTATTTCTCCATTCCCAGCATCATCAGTCCTTTGCTTCTGTACCAAATGAGTGAAAATACACTAGTTCAGTAACGATGGTGCTTTGCACAGAACTATTCACATAAGTATCTCCAAGTATTATTATCTGGGTGTTAAACTCATTCTCAAGGTCAAACTAACCTGCATCAATGCAAATATATCAGTCCAATGGCACTGCTAGTGGTGCAGACATACAAGAACAGCTATATTTATGCACATGTTCTTCTATAAAGAAATCTAACAACAGCAAAATTACATCACAACTGCTGTGTAAAGAATTTCTTTCGGCAAAATAAGTATGTGCTAACACAGACACACAGGTATATGGCCCATGGCACAACAGAACAATTTTACCTCCCAGTATCCCCAGAAGAGTTAAGGAATCCCACTGTTGCTTATGCTCCTAATAAGGAACACCTTCTCAGGAAGATGACAGGCTACAATATCAGCATGCAATTAAGGAAGGTGGCGATCCTGCTCATATAACTGCAATTATGATAATGTCACTTTGTATTTCCACTTTGTAAAATACTCTGAGATCCTCAGAGGAAAGCTGTGTACCAATGCAAAGCATTTATACATTCACCAATGAAGCAGATGGCATATGGTACACTTGTTTGTGTGTGAACCCTGTTGTCAATGCTGTTTTACTTAGTTTAGTAACCCCCTCCTCCACTGCAAACTCTGCTGTTTGACAGCATTTTGTAGGGGCTGGCATTTCCACAGGAGGAACTGTATCTTGGTGGCACATGTTTATACTGCTTCCATCACTGTCATAGCTGTGTAAGTACATTTTTAAGAGTATTGTGCATATATGGTTCAAACATAATGCAACAAGGGTGTACATCAACTAACAAAGATGATGCCCTTGAGGGGCAACCTTGTCCATTGCTCTGCACGCAGCAGGGTCAAGTACTCATAAGCATTTCCCAACCATTTAGTCTGGCCTGTTTCAAAGACTGTCAGTAACAGACACCCATGTTTTCTTCAAAAAGTACTAGTTTGTACTAAATATGGTGTTTTCTGCTATTCAATCTCAAATTTACTTGGGGAAATATATGCCCATTATTTCTAGTCTTCTTTCATAAAGAACTTTTTTCATTCAAGGTCCTTACTATTTGCATCTATCTTTGCATACTTGTAGATTATTATATAAGGTACATTGTATTCTTTTTCATTTCACTGAGAAATATGCAAAGCAGGTACCTCTCGGCTTCTTCCATCTTTCTGTTTCAAGCCCATGGCTGAATAAAAGGAACACTGGAAAAGAAAAAGACAAAAAAGTCAGGCACAGGACCTATCTTTCAAAGTAATTGCTGTTCAGCAGACCAAGGCTGGAAAACAAGCATAAATGTGTTCTAATTATATCAGCCCCTGAGTTTTGTTAGAGTTTATTCACACGAGTTGGAGTTACAGTGATCTGCCTTTGCCAACAGGAATAAAGCACCTTGAACCAGGCATGGATATACCTAGTTAAATAACAGTAAATTTATTACCAATTCTGACTATTGGTAATCCACAAATAAGCACAAAAACACAATTTGAAACAAATTTGAGTAACTCATGTAAACATCATCACATGTAAGGCCAAGGAAGAGGGTCAGTTGCACTTCCCTCTTAGCACAATGCATCCATGCAAAACACTCAGGAATCCTTTTGCATTTGAGAGCACCCATGTCCTGTAATTAAATTCCAAATTTTGGAGATTTATATATTTGATTTGTTCTTAGATTCACTTACAGAAATTTTACCAGTATTTGCAACTCACATGCTCCAGTTTCAGTTATTAGATTTTTCCTAGAAGAAAAGAAGCAATATCTAAGACAAAAGAAAAGTGGTAGGTCTTTTCTTTGCTCTGTGTTTTATGGGATTCCTACAGAGGAAATTAATTGTTGGCCTAAATCACGCAATAAGTCTTTTATGCTCATATCTTGTCTCTGACAGGTACCAACAACAGGTGCTTCAAATCCTCACTGACAGTCACACGGTAATGTTCCCACCGAGGACACCTCTTCCAAAATCAAGACACTTAAGACTGGTTAATGTCTTGAAGCAGAAGGGCTCAAATGTTTAATATGATACTTTATCCCAGCTAGTGCAGCTACAGACATTCACCTGAGTGGAATCCTCCCCAGGCAAATTCAATATCTCAGTAATAGTCTCCAAAAGCAATGAGTTTCATAAGTTAAAAAAAAAAAGGCAGTTAAAAAAATTGTATATCAATTTTCCACAATATCCATATAAATTTTCACAATATCCTCCTTCACTTTACAAAGTTATAGTCATCGCTGACAAATGATGAAATGAAAGGTCCAAATTATCCCTTTAAGTATTTCTTTATTATATACTTTTATTTTCCATTACAATCTATTTGATCAAGTAACAAAATTTCTAGTATTTTCCTAATACATTTTACATCTTAGATCCAAACCTGTGTAAAGACCTACCCTGGGTATCTTGTGGGTAATTTTCTTGAACAACTTTTGTGAGCATCAAGACCCCAGAAAGCTCTCTAATCTATCTTCTAGACAAGTACAGATCAACTTAACCAAAATCATTCTTTATTTGACTTACTTGTTCCTAGAATCTTTAGGAAGCAGAATTTAATAAGGTCTATGGGTAGACAATTCCAGTGCTTAATTGCTGAGAAGCTTCTCTCAGTGTTTAGCCTCAGTTTCCCTTGCTGCAATTCAAACCCCTCAATAACTGCCCTGTTCATGTGTCATTACATATGTGTAGTGCAAACAACTCCTTCTAAACCACATATCTTTACACACTCTTGCCTTAAGTGTTTTGACCACTGAGTGGTTTCAAATGACCATTAAGAGGGACTAGTACAGAGTGACAATGATTTCTGCCCACAGAATTGTAGCGTCCATGAGCACAGCATTGGCAGTGATGCCATGGATGCAGAGTTGAATACGCAGCATGATCTCACCTCCAACCAAGGGCAACTCTGTGCACCACAACTATCTTCCAAGATGATCTCCAGACATCCACACCCACTGGACACTGTACCTGTAGGACCAAATCCAGGAGCTTCAATGCTATTCGGTGGAAAGCCAGACTCAATAACTGCCTTGAACAGTGAAACAAATACAAGAATATCCTGCTTGCCCAGATTGTTCTCAACACACACACACACACACACACACACACATATATAGTGCATCTAATGTCAAGAGCAGAATTGTTGGGAGAAAAAATAAACTCAAAGCAAAAACAGTTCATTCAGGATGGCACCAAAAAGGCTCATTTCTATTTTAAGTTTTCTATCTCTTCAACTCCTCCTTATTTTTCTAAATGAATGTATCAGAGTGTAAAAAAAATGTTGCTTGGGATTAAAAGATAATATCTTTTTTCAAGAAACAGCATGTTCCTTAGAGAATATCAAAAGACTTGGACATTCTCAGAAAGTTTTCTTCAGAAATAAAAAGGAACTATGAATTGGTCACAAAAAAATGTAGCTCTTTTGTCACCAAAAATGTTCATATGTAGCATTTGGCAGAAAACGTCACAAGAAAAAAGTCTGCCAGGCTTTCACACTGGGGCTCAGGCTAGCCACTCGCACTAAACACAAGTGACACTTCTCTTGTCAAGACCTAGAACACCATGCAGCAAGACAAACAGATCACAAAGACACCAGCGATGGCCACTGCTGTTCAGGAGTTGTTTGGTTATCCGTGTAATGCATCCTTTGGTCTAGATGGCTTTTCCATGTTGATTTTTCACCCAGTGTAGTTAATTGGCCTTACACAAGTTCTCCATGCTTTTGAGATGTCTTTGTCTCCTGTGTGGAGTAGATATTTCCCTAAGAAGCTTTATACCATCATCCAAATCAAAGCAAGGGCTGATGGCTACCCAAATGCAACAGTGTTTTCAAGTGTGCTGTGTTTATTATTCATGTATGCACATATCCTAGAATTGTTTGGGTTGGAAGAGACCTCAAAGCTCATCTAGTTCCAAACCCTCTTCTATGGACAGGGACACCTTCCACTAGATCAGGTTGCTCAAAGTCCCATTCAACCTGGCCTTAAACATTTTCAAGCATGTTGTATCCACATCTTCTCTGGGTAACCTGTTCTAGTGCCTCACCACACCCACAGTAAAGGATTTTTTCTAATGTCTAATCTTAATATACCCTCTTTCAGTTTCACTTATGGGTTATTGACAAGTTTATGGGAGAAATCAATTCGGACTAGAAAGGAAAATATAAAGGAAATTAGGCTGTCCTCCTGGGAAACTGATAGTCTTCAAAAGCAAGTAGTTATATTACACCATAATATCATTAATTTTTCAACATATTCCAGATAGAAGTGAGACATTGTCAAACACCTGATAAGGCCTTAACAATTACAAAGCTCCTTAAATATTGATGTGAGTTGAACTGGTCGTTTTATTTTTTCGTTCAGCAATATCTTACCTTCTATTACTGTGATAGTACTGAAATATGGAAACAGGGGCAGGATGTACTATTATACACATAAAGCACCAAAGAGAGCAACATGAAGGATAAATTGAAATCCAAATTTCATATACAAATTATTACTAACACTAATTTCCGCATATTACAAAGCAGCTTCTTTGCATGTATGACATTGCCTTTTGCACCCAAACACGACTTTAATTAAGATCTAACTTATTCATGACTATAATTCAGATCTAACTGCTACTCTAGTCAAATGAGTATAATTAGTCCCAGAGGGTAGATCTAAGAGAACTAGGGTTTCCTTTTCAGCCCTACACTTAGGCAAACACAATAGATGCTGGTAGATCAATCTGGAAACCTGGAAACAAAGAGTTTTACAGAACTGGTCGGGAAATGCTAAACAAAAATGTTGTTAAAAAGGACTTTCATACAGACTCATTTAGTTTAATTTATTCTTGCAGACTATGTAATAGGAGAGAAACAATAGAAATGATTAACCAAAGTAAACCTGATAAACTTTTCATAATTATTTCTTTGTTTATTAGGAAATAGAACCATACAAGTTTGTTTAGCCCATCCACATATCACTTTAAAAGAGATTAGTGAGGTGAGTATTCATTTTTGTTCCTGTCCTGCAGAGACTACAAATAAATCAGCTCCTGCATAAGTTTTCACTGGCATAAGCAAGTCAAAAGGAAGTCCTACCAAATACTTTATATTTATCAAATCTTCAATTATCTTGGTATCCCAGCTATCCAGAAGGCAAAACAATGAAGACAAATCAGACCATATGATTTGTTCTTTCTTCTAGTGTGCCATTCAACCCCTACAGCTGCTTTGCTCTTCACTCAACTCCTTCTCCCCACCCACCTTCCAGTACCTTTGTCCCTTGCCCACAAGGCACTAACTTCATCTTTCCGTTCCAAACCACACCTCATCCAGTTCCTCTGTCCTGAAGGAAAACCAATAGAAACTGGTTTTGCAGCAGAGACGACCTCATTTCCCAGCTGCTGCAATCTCAAAACAGCTTCTAAGACAGGTTGCAAGGAATTGCTGCTCAGGTCCAGCTTAAATCTTCATGTGCTCTGCCATGACACCGCTTGGTGATCCAATCGTTGGGCAGACTATGCTTGCCTTTTTGTAATCTTAAACTGTTCTCTCTTTTGTTCACTGCTTATGTCTGAACTGCAAGATGAAGTGTGAGCTTCCACACACTGCACACTGGGGACTGGTACTCCAGACTTTCACAGCTGACTTTTAATTTATCAGTACCAGGGACTGCACAAGGTGCTTGAGGTCTCTATACTATGCTTGAGAAAAATCAAACTCAAGAGACTGTATGCGGAAAACACCACCACATGCCCACCCTAACTTGTCCTCTGGTTCAGCCCGGGGATCAAGAGCTAAGGCACTGAATATTTTGCTGATCTTACTAGAGATAAAGCAACAGTGCAAGCACTACCATATGTAATCAGCCAACTTTGGTCTTCAGAGTGATGTAGCCCTGGCCATCACTATGTAAGCAATAACAAGTACTTTTCTTTCCATATTCAGTGAATATGAAGGTTCTCAGTTCCCAAAGCTCAGTGACAATCACTGCTTTTTAGAAACATGCACATGTTCTTAACATTCATTTGAAGTAAACAGGACTCAGTACGTGCCTTGTTTTAAGCATATGGTAACTGCCTTCTTAAAGATTTCTCTTGCTATCTGTAAGTGCAACTTGTTTTGAAATGATTCTCAGAGTGCAGAAAAAGAAAAACAAATACAGTCAGTTTCAGAAGGAAAGAAGGAAGCTGAACTCACACTGTTGTGATGGCAGCTAGTGAACAAGGCTTGTAAGGCCACAGTCAAATGATGTCACATCTTTATGGAAGGCATAATTAAATGTTTATTACTTGAACTCGGATCATTTTTGATGAAAGGTAGAGAGGTTTTTTTAAAAATTGTATCTCAGTAGACATACATTAAAAAAACCCAAACTCTCAACCAACCAAAAAAAAAACAAAACAACAAAAAACACCACAAAGTTTTAGCCAATATTTTGGAGTGAACTCAGACAGGTGGTAAAAATCAGGGTTTGAATCTTCTCTCGGCATGCATTTTCAACTGTGTGGTTCCATTATTTTCACTAATTTTCACCTTTGTATAAAAAAAGACAAAATCTCACAAGTAACCATTTGTTTGTTTGCCATTTGTCACAAGGTCTCTGTTAAGAATGTTAAGAATGACACATATTCACTCATGAACACAAGACAGCTACTTTGATCTCAATCCCAACACAGATAAGAGCATTCAAACTTTATCAGGGAGATGCAAGGCTTGTTTAATTTCCAAAGGCATTTCTAAATTTTTACATCCCACACAACCCTACTAAGAAAAGACAATGACACTTCAGTGGGAGGTAACTGGATTTTCCTTACTAAATTGCTTTTGACTCAGTAAGGTCTTAAGGTGATGCACAGCTTCAAATGACAGACGTATTTTTATCTAAGAAATATACTGAACAAAGCATATATGAGGTTCTTCACGGTAATTGACCCTACACAGTGCTAAAGAAAAGCTACATCTGAATGAGGATAAGAGGCTGAGAGATCAGAAATTCAATTTACATTACCACTTGCAGCAAGCTGTACTCCTTATATCCTTTACCAGGGGTTGTATGATGGACACCTGTGTACACAGCAGTAGTAGCATTCTGCTTGATATGCAAACTTGAACAGCTTGTGCATGATGCATAATGAAAGACAATGGAGAGTAAACTCAGAAAGGAAATAAAAACCTATTAGGTTATCTGTTTCATCCCCCTACCACTGTGAGACTTCACTCTATAATAATTTTATACCATTTATTCTATTCTAGTTTAAAATGCCTGGGGTGAAGAAGCTTCCCATGGGATATTATTCACAGCTTGATAGATGTCAGTATGTGGAAGCATTTCTTAATACACAACATTCATGTTTCCCTTTGAAATTTCATCCCATTACTCCTGGGCACCCACCCTAAATCAATATTTCTTTTCCTTCCATTATTTGTCACCTTCAAGTCTCAATAACCCACCCTTCCTGCTCCCATTTAAAAATCCCTTAATATGGAGCAGATTTAATTTCTTCTAGCAGCATGAATCGACTCCTCAGCACCTCCATTGCCTGTGCCCTCCCCACACAATTTTTCATAACCCACAGCCAAGGGCAGGACAAGAGGGGCTCTGGGGAGCCCTGGCTTCATGCCCCTCAGCCCTGATTCCCAACCACAGCCAGCCTTGGCTGGGCTCAGGGTGCTTCACATTGCAAATGTATTCTGCTCCTTTACATAATGTGTGGTCCAAGGGTACAAATACATGTGTAAATCCTTGACTGCAGATTTATTTTTAAAATGGATATACAGACCATGTGGCAATCTGGGCAGTTAAAGAACAGTACAAATAGAAATGAAAACCCTTTTTCTTTCCATGCGTTTTGCTTAAAGGCTGGCAGGTGGCAGTACATCCTTAGGAATTAGCCATGGAAATGTGGCCACTACAATTGTCATTTACCATTTTTTGAATGGGGAGTGGTCCCCTTTTTTTTTTTTCTCCTTCCTCTTCCATTTTTCATTTTTTCAATTTCATATGTCTTTTCCTTCCTAAACTCAAAGACTTTTTTTTTCACATTCCTTCATAGAAAACAGTTTAGTAAAATGTGTTCAGGTATAATGATATTTTTTGTTTGTTCCTAAAGGTGCTCTATTCTCGTGGACATTTGAAAAAGTTAACCTGCAAGGTCAGTAAGAGAGAAACTGAAATGGATCAAGCTGTTTTGGGCAAAAGCTGAAAGGAAAAGGAAATCTAAAATAACAATCTTGCTGATGCAAAGAGCATCAACCAGATAGCTCAGTCTACCGTGGAAATATGCATTGCTGGCCTTTGATAAAAGAGCAAAAACTTATCTGGTTTCTGCAGGAAGCCCAGACGAGACCAAAAACACTGTGGGAGAGGAGAAAAACAACACTGATACCATTTGTGTGTTGTCTCATCTCAGCTGGGGAGGGCAGTCTGTGTTTCAGGTAACCGTAACCAGGCTCTTAGGGAGAATGGTAGGGCATCCCAGCAGCATTTCCTGAATTGGAGACTGTTCCCATGTGCTACAGGCTCCATTCCCAGACCCACCAGCACTGGATGGTGGCATGAGGAAGAACTTGTCACACTGTCACCTGAAAGGAACCATATGGACAGGGCTGCAGAGCAGGAACACTCCTGCTGCTCTCAGTCCAGGCCAGGAGGCCTGTGGGAACACAGAGGACTGAGCAACTTCTGAACCTGTCCCTGACTTATGTGTCTGCAGTGAACTTCAAGAAACTCCTTAAGCTTGTTGTTTAAATCACCTCACTCCTGATCTTCCCCATCCTGGTTTTACTGTATGAAGAGGGCATCTGAATGCTGGATTGGCCATTTGAAAGAAAAGAGCAAAAGGAGATGGGGCAGCAGGTTTCGGACAAGTCTGCTCAAGGGTGGCTGTCTGGGGATGGAGAAAGCCAGTAGGAGAGGTGAGACAAGAACAGAAGCCCATAACCCCGAGGAAGAAACCACCCCCTCCTCCTCTAGATGTCGAGCCCGTTGTCAGAGAAGTTAGCACTGTTTGAGATGGCAGCACAGTGGGCAGGAAGGCAGGACAGTCATGACTGCTCTGTTGCAGGCAGTCTCTTCCCTTCTCTCATCTGCACAGCCTTTTGCTGAGAGAGATTCACATGGGTGACTCCTGCCCCCAACACCATGGAGGCAAAACACCTTGTTTTTCAGGTGTGCTACTGCCACTGGCCTAGTCTGCAGACACAGCTTTTTCCTCCCCATACTCAGGGCAGGAGTGGAGACCAGCTTCAGGAGCAGAGAGAACCCCCACTGACCCCTTGTCACAGTCACAACCCTCCCAAAGCCGCTGAGATCCCGCCAGCACTGCAGGCATCTTCTCCCCTTGCTCCCACCAAACTCCAACAAAGCAAACCGTTGTTACACTGTCAGTCTGTGACCAGACTCTCCCAGTTCTCAGGGAGCTCCGTGGCTGCCCACCCTGCCCCACAGCCCCCAGAGCTCTCCTCTCACTCCAGAGCTGATAGGGAGCACTGCCAGCTGCATTGCTCCCAGCCCACCACTGCCAAGTTGAGCTCTGCCCAACCTGCCAAAATGCCTTCGGCCTCCCCCAGCCACAAAAATTGCTCAGCCATTTATTTTTATTTTTTTAGGTTTATTAGCTAATTGCTGTTGCCTCTTGGTTAATGCTGTGAAAGACCTTTACCTTTCAACTACTTCATCTTCGTACTGTGACATAGATTCGCATGTCAGTGTTTTAAGTTATGAACCATTATCTTATTCCCTGTTTCCTCGTTATGGTACCAGTCCAAAATCAACGCAGACTTTCCTCTGGCTCCAGTGCTTTCTGGATCAGACTGACAGCCCTGGCACAGCAGCATCTGGCACATTGATCGGTGCTCTGAGCGAGCTGTTATCCAAAGGGAGTTCAGACAAAAATGGCCAATAATATTTGGAGGCAAGGGCAAAGTGTTAGGGAAGAGATCAGTGGTGGGCATTTAAAAAGCACCATGAGGTAGAAAGCAACAGCTCCCTGAAGTGGTTCAGACATTCCTTTCAAGGAGATGCATGGCTAAAAATATACTAGCTTGGCTGAATAAGCACACAGGCAACCGACCAGGTAAAAACACAAGAATTGGAATGGAATTTCAGAATAAACACCAAGAAAAAACTCCCCAGACAGGCCACTGCTTAGCTTCTGCAATACTCTCTTAACGGAAATTAATGCCAAGCTATCAACTGGTATATTTAAATGCAGATTTTAAAAAGCTCCAATAAATATTCTATTGAGAACAATTCTACAGAGACAAGGCTCTGGATGTTCTTACAAAGACCTTTTTCATCACTAGACTATGTGATTTTTAGGATACTAACTGGAAAAATGACAATCCTTCCCTCCTTTGAGATAAAAACCAAAGGAGCTACGCCAAATTACTGTACCATATATGCAATTATCTGAATGCAAATTATGTTGTTATCCTTGTGTATGCTCCCAAGGAGCCATAGCATCTTTTAAGCCTTTTCTTCTTCACATACAGTGGGTGTAGCCAACCGTGACAAATTTGTGTTTTCTTTTCTGAAAAGTAATATACTGTACTCCTCAGTGGCAGAGAAGTGAATGGAGCTGCCATTTAAAAAATTTAAATGTTTACACCCAGAGGGCAATTAAGTCAGTTTTATATGATAATGTTATAAATGAAATGCTAATAAATACTGTAAATGGCCATGTAATCACATCCCATCATTTGCCAATTATTAGGGGGAAAAATGTGCTGCAAGCCAGCAGTAGAGCTGAAGATGACATACTACTTTAAATGAGAAAATGCAGGTAAAATGCATTACTGTGTAATGCACAGGCCTGACAGTGATATTTTTATAGCAGGAATTCAAATTTCTAAGCAATGTCTGATTTCATCTTTTATTATCACATCAGTAGTAATAACAATTTGCTCTGACATGGGCATTTTGTTACAAGGCTTGCCAAGGGATTTATAAAGCGGAAAGTTGGAATTTCAAAGGAACTGGAGTGTACACCTACCTCAGCAGCTGCACTGTGCCCAGGGGTGGTTTTGCCTGGGCTCCAAGGCTGTGCTACAGTGTCGTGTTCTGGAAGCTGTTTCGATGCTTTGTTGTGCACAATTGTGTCCCAGTGAGAAATCCTTAAACAGAACTTAACCCCTGCACCCCTATGTCAAAATGGTTTCCAGATGATCCCCCTTCCTACCACCTCCAGGGGCAATTTTAGCCAGCTCTCAACAAGTGTATGGACTTACTTTCAGCAAAGGTTCAGATTGTTAAATCTCGGGTGATGCCGATAAAGTTTTTCTGAATGTTTTAAATTAAGCCAACTCAGGCCACGAACTACTTGGCATATAAAACCTTCTTATACATGCCAAAATCTGGTCCCAGAAGAGCCATCTCATGTGAAAGGGTATGAACCACATATTGAACTACTGGTGACTACCTCTGACTCCATCACACACGAGTAAACAAAAAGCAAAGTCCGCAAAGACCTCCAAATCAAGACTTCACCCAAAGGGTTGGGCAGGACCCAGAATGACTTCTGCCAACACCCATCAGATGCCTCAAAAGCTGCTCATCAATTTGGTGACTGAAGGTCAGAGTTTTCTTTGTTCTGGGACATTCTTCTGGACAATGAGAAGGAAAAATGTTGGGTTATTGAAACGAGAAAAATGTAATCAAGATTTCACTCAACTAACAATTAAATGAATATATCTCTCCATAGCTATTATAGCATGAGATCTTAAGAAGAACAAAAGACTCCTTGTCTCATTTCTATGGCTTACCTATGTGAAGACACCATTTCCAAAGCCAGTACAGTTAGTGAAAAGCAACCAGCAGAAGACAGAGGAAAAGCCTTTCACATTGATGCAGGATTGCTTGGTTCCACAATAGCAGCACACATCCATTTTGCACCAAAAATGGATCCCCCACTGTCATGTGCCCCAGTGCCAAACTGTCTTTTTTGCTAGTACAGAAAAATAATGGTCTTTTCATCATAATGGGAACTGTGTCAGGTGTTTTAAGGCTATAATACCTTTTTCAAGCCATGAAAAGCCACATCAGATATCAGAATGCATAAAATTTGAAAGTAATACCTCTGACATTCATTCTTTCAGCCTTTGAGCCTTTAGGGATCACATTTTCAAAATCCTCCCCACTACTAAAACAGATCAGGAACTTTCTAAACAAAGCCTGAGAATCTCACCTAACTATGCAACTCCAGAAAATGAGACTCTTTTTTACAGAAAAAAAAAATAAAAATCAATGGATATATAGCAACACAGAGCCAGCAAGACTGTCCACAGGAAAAGACTGGATGTGAGCAGGAAGACTTGTGTTCAGAGCTGCACCAGGAGACAGTGAGTGAAATAGGAATTACAACACTATCCCAAGGACTATACCAATTTTATATACTTACACTATTTCACAAATGAAAGGCCCTCAGATACTCAAGATGGTTTTGTATTTGAAACCTGGGGCATTACAAGACTCACAACACTACCATATTATATTTCCCAGTCTGAACTAAACTATAGTACTTCTGACTGGGCTTTGCAGGTCAGACCCTGAATTTTCTACATCCTCTTCCTTAATGGGTATTGATCATGAGGACTGGCCAGAAGACTGCAATAAACATGCATAATAAACAAATATAACTACTGTATAGCAGAAAATTACCTGACGTTAGTGGTAATTAGTGGGCAATTTCCACGCTTATATTTGGTTTTAATCAAGACCATGAAATGCTTTTTTTCTTCCTCTTGTGATAGATGAAGCATGACAGACAAAAGAAATCAAAAACTTCACCTCTGACTTGGTGTAAGAGACAAAAGTTGTACAATTCACTGCACAACGTATGTTGTTGTATTTTATACAACTCAGCAGATTTGGAGAGAAAGGTAGCAAAGATTCTAGAAAATCACAGAAACTACAAAGGACATCAGAAGCTTGAGTCAACCTGCCCACCAGCACCTACTTGGACACTGGTACACATGCAGAATTTTAGCAGTGATGTAACCAAATCTGCAGTACCTGCAATCTGGTTGAATAAGAAAAGAGTGGGCAGCCCTGTGGTAACCTCACTTGAAATCTGAGGATGTTTTGGAACTTCATGAGCCCTATGAGCAGGGTAAAGTTATGGGTGTGGTTTAAAATTGTCCTTTGCTTGTTGCCTGCCCTTGCACAGGCTCTGCTCAGTGTCTCCATTACGCTGACAGGCAGTGGTTTGATCCTTGGGTTTTGCCTTCTAATGAATAAAGGAAAATATTTCTTTGCTGAATTCCATGCATGCCCTTGCCTATCAGTATTAGATTAACTCAAATTCATGAAGTAGGACTACCAGTAGGACTACAAGGACTACGCTGGGGTTTCATTTTTCCTTCCAATTCTGCTCAGCCTGCTCTCCTCAACATATAGTCATAAGGAAAATAGAAAAGCAGGACTCTCAGACAAACATTTGAAAGACCAGCACCACATTTACCACATGACTTTTAATGACCAAGCCAGAAAATATGACCCAGCCATACATTCAACATGCTCTCCACTGGCACTTTGCTTACCTTTACAGCCCAGATTCTGGCCATACTTGTAAGGAGGAGCACCGTCCAGCACCCACATCCAAGCCTTTTTAAGCAGAGCCCTTCTGGCTGGAGAGGAGCAGAGATTGTGGAAAGCACCATCTCAGTGCTAACCCTTAGAGCACCTAAGGTGCTAGTCTGCTGAGGAGAGGAACACCAGGTCATATCTATACTTCCAGACATAGCTCAGAGAAATGCCCTGACAGCCAGAAGGTGATGGATTCTGCTGGAGGACTGCCTGCAATGGCCGTAGTGGGGAAAGGTACAGGACAAGGAGCTGTGGTGTGTTTGATCTACCATGTGTAAAGCACTCTGGAAGAGAAAACCATGAACAAGAAATTGGAAACAAGAGTAGCAAAGCTTCTCTGGCACAATGTTTACTTCACACTCAGTAGTAGCTTTTTAAATCCTTCCTTCCACTGAAAAAAACCTCCATGCAGAGAAATTAAGAATCTCCCTAGCATTTCCTGAGCAGTGTTTAAGACCCACATTAGACTACATAATCATGAAGGTCTCTTCCAACCTTGATGATTCTGTGGTTACTCTGTCAGGATGCGAACTTGTTTTCTACTTGAAAGCTTTCTGATTTCATCCTGCATGAATCACTAGTAAAGTTACAGAAGGAAGTAAATCTCAAGGCGCTTATATGAGCTGTGCATATTAGGGGAAGAAAAAAAAACATTAAATATAAACCATATTAAACAGGGAAGCCAAAAATCCAGCAATGACATCAAATAACTGATTTGCTTAAGCAACAGAAGACTAAGGGGAGGAAATTTCAAACAGGTGAAATAGATGGATTCACAGAGTTACTAAGAGGAGCTTAGCACTTCTCAAGCAGATGGAAAACTAAAAAATTACATTTATAAAATTGATGTAGGAGAAAACAGCATCTGAACATGATTCACAAAGTAAACATGACTTACAAGATGAGAGAGCCCCTGTTTCACCAGATTCTCCTGCCTCCCACAGCCTCCGGCTGGTAGGCATCAAATCCAGCTCAGGGCCCCAGGGCAAGCAAGCTGTCCTGAGCTAGTGCATCATCAGGAAGGATCCGGAATGCTGAATTCAGTGAAACGGCTCAAACCAACAATTCAGGGATGAGACAAGGATCTGGCTTCACATTCAGTGGGGGTTTTCCAGCAACATTACCTGCAAGTAAAAGAAAAAAAAGTCATAACACTCAGTTTTACTCACAAAAGGATATAAGTATGTCTCAGCATGCCCAAAGAACAGAACCGTTGCATAAATGCTATTTCTACATAGTGTCATTACTTTGCAAAATATACATTTCTAATGGAAAAATGCAGAATAGCAAGATATGCATAGTATGGATAAAATGCATAACAGATTTGTATTTTCAGTGGTTGAAGAGCAATTCAGAACTATCTTCATTTCTCCTGAACACATTTCTAAAATAACTAAAAATATTTCATGCAATCGGAATACATCTACATTCTTGGAATGTGATCTGCTCTAGGTATAAGTGTCAGAAGGAGTTATAAGGTGAGCAATTATAACTGAGCTCCACATAGCCAGTAGCATAAGTACAGAAAATGTGCAAGACCACAGGGGTTTAGAATGAAGGGAGAAATATATTGTTTTTATTAAAACGCATTAGGATCTCATTTGTCTAATTCCCAGTTTAATGATGCAGCCTCTTGGCAGAAAAAATAGCTTTTCCATTAGTTAACTTGATTCTGTTGAGGGTGGACTTTTTTTTCTAAACAGAAAAGCTTTAACATCAAATTGATTTTTTTTTCTCTATTCAAATGAACAAGCACAGACAGAAAGATTATTTTTGAGGATATATTTTTATTGGGGAGAGGTATTTTTGTATATTCCATTTTGGGGAAAGGTTTTGTGAAATGGATCGTCACTAATCTAAGTTACTTCTAATTGTAGCAGCCTATTTTCATGAAATTATTCCTGAGTGAAATGTAATTTCAATGGAAAAATAACTGTTGAAATGCCTCATTTATTCCTATTGATTTGAAAAGCAGCCAAAAGATCGTTGTCTTGGACCTTTTGCAAATTTGTTACATTGCAGTAAGTTATTGATGTAAACAGCCTCAATATTAAACTACTAAAAAGTTAACTCTTGGAAGATTTATTAAGCATTATTTGACCACAAAAAGAAAATAATTAAGTAGGGAAAGGCAATATTTTATATACTTAGCTTTTCCTTCTTTAATTTCCCCATAAACTATTTAATACATTGTTTCCCTATGTCATGTTTAAGAGGAGCAAGTGCTAGAACACAGTTCTATCAACCCAGGTTTTCAGATTCATCTTTACTCTGGGTTTGAAGAAGCAGGGATGATTAAGAGAGAAGAAAAGAAGGACAAAGAGAGAGTGGGAAGAAAGGCGTGAGGATTGGAGGAAATGCAAGCAGGAGCAGTGCCAGCAGCTAAGGAATCTTTCCAAACCAGAGACAAAAGATAGAAGCAAACAAGCAAAAACATCATGTCAAGGTGCAGACACACACACCATCACCCCCTCTACACACTATTCCAAGTGAGAGTTAACTTGTTGCAACATTACAGCGTTTCTCCTGACTTATCAGTCAGGACTCACTTTCTGCATCATTTAACTCGTCACAAACTCAGTTTTGCAAACTCACTCATTGGAAAATCTTTATATTTTCACATGTTTAGTTTGACACAAAGGGGCAGAGATGAGATTAAAACTCCCATGAAGCAAACATTTCTTTAAGATACAGCTGTTCATAAGCACAACCCATTGTGGAGCTTCTTATCAAGCTATTATGAGAAGTAGGTCACTACGGCTCCAACTATTCAAATGTCACTCTTTCCTTCCAAGAATCAGTTGCTGTTATGTCTTGGCTAATAAAAGGCAAAGAGGGAAAAAAAATGGTAAATAATTTCCTAAACCATCAATGGCAACTCATTAAAACATACCGACTTCGTGGTATCTGCTGACAGATAACTGTTGTAAGAAGTTGGAGTCTAACTAGGAAGACATCTTTCTTCAAATAATACTTAGTTTTTCATATGCCATTTAAAGCTTAGGGAGGTTTATTGGCTAGAGTATGCTATCCCTAAGGTGTTTTTATTTTACATTGTACAACACCCTCACTTTTATTCTTAAGCATGTGTTGAGTCCATGCTATTACGTTGTGGCTTTTTGTTCTCCATTCCTTCAATTCAAACCATCTCACAAACAAAAAATTATTCCTGTTTCTTCTTATGTGGAGAGAGAGGCTGCTCCCTGCTTTGTGGAGAACATCTGATGATATTAACAGGTCTCTGCACCACATTACTTCCCCCTGCCATTCTCACAGAGGACAAGAAGAATACAGAAAACTCAATAAGCTTGTATGTATCATCCACTGCCTTTCTAGCTAAGGCAGACTAACATAAGAAACCAAACCAAAGTGCCTGGGGCTCTCGGCTTATATTCTGAGGAGCTCAGGGTTTAGCAGTCACTTGCTTTGTCTAGTCCGATAATGAGTGCAAAGGGCTTCTTTGCTACAACTATACCTGGTAACATGGTAGAAATTTCTGTGAGTTGACGCTCTGTGTCAGGGCCCATGTAGTTACCCTTTCCTTTATCAGCTGAAAATTCCTGCCTGTTCTGCTTTCAGTATCTGCTCACTCTGGAGGTGCTCCACAACACACTACAGACATGCAGGTTAGAGACCAAATTTACCATTCTAGGTGGCACTGAAACAAAAAATATGAGAAGGGAGAACAAGAAATGCTCTTCTTACATTTTCATGTCATCATTGCTTGGTAATGAACTATCTTCCATTCTCTGTTCCAAGGTAAAACAACAAGTGTTTTCCATATCCAGTGACATTACTCTACATAGCCCTTCCTATACCATCTGTCCCCTTGACCTTGCAGGGATGATTTTCAGGATCTCCTCATGCTCCTTCAGCCACTGAACCTAAACCATATGAATGAAGCACTGGTGTGAGTTCAGGCATTCCAACACAGACTAAAAGCACACTGGTATAAAAATATGCCACGTGGCCTACAGAAGACATTCGTCTTCACAGAGTGGAAGCTGGAGACCAGGCAAAACATTCCAACAAGGGTCTACGTCTTGGAACCTGAAAGTTACCATCAGAGACCACTCCTTTAATCTGAGTACAAGGAGATTATTGTTCTGACAGTTTAGAAATGTCATCTTCCCCAGTTGCCTCTAAAGTTAAGGGAATTTATGTGCTTAGTAAATAATTCAAAAAATCAAATTGGTGACAAGCAAGGCTGTTTACATGTCATCCATAAAGAGTTAACTGAACTTTTTAATGGATACAGAAGTGCTGCTTTCTAAAATTGTTAAGAACTTTCTTCACCTCTCTTGATAGCTTCACATGCCACAGAATCACAGACAGGGTCAGGTTGGAAGGGACCACTGTGGGTCATCTGATCCAACCTCCCTGCTCAAGCAGGGTCATCCCAGAGCATGTGTCAGAGTCCAGATTTATATCTCACTGACTGATTGCTCAAATCAACCATTTTGTGTGTGGGTGTGTGGGTGTGTGTGTGTTTGTGTGTAGGGGGTCAGGCCTCCAGTATCAGTGCCCACATGGCATGGAACACCACATGGGGCACCTGCCCACCTGGTAGCCCACCCACACTGCAGCCCCAGAAGCCTCTGATCAGATGCAGCACCACTCCCTTTGGCTAGGGGGCATTGAGTGGTTAGTGAGCCTAATGTTCCCCTGAAGGGAGTGGCCACAATAGCCAAAGTCTATAAACAGGCATGCACAAAGTCTCAGTCTTGGTTTGGCTTGCCCTCCTGAAATTTGCCAACATGGGACTTCTTAGTGGTAACTATATTTTTCTCTCTTTATTCTTTCTTCTCTTAATCCCTCTTCCTTTACTCTTTTCTTCCTCTTGTGGGTAACTTAAACACCTATTTTTTTTGTGTGTATTTCACTCAAGTAACAGCATTTGACTTAAGTTATATGGGGTTTGTGTTTGCTGGGTGCAGCAAATTTTCCCTACTCTACAGTAATGCCTGCGCCCTTGAAACCTTTGACAGGTGTAGAATGCAGCTTGGAGAGGAGAAGAGAGGTACTTTTATTCCTGGTAGCCTGTTGTAATGGTTCTATGAAGTTGTATCTTGCTCCTGTAAGCCCTTTTCGCTAAAACCCCTATTTTCTCAACAAATTAAAAGAAATCTCTTAGAGAAAAATGTGTAGCTTTTTCTCCTGACATGAACTCAAGATATCAAAGAATCAAAGGCTTTGCAAGAGTTCATGTGGGACAAAATCTCTTGAAGTCTGAAATTAAAGTGTGCCTCCAGTAAAGCTTGAAGCTTCTGGACTGAGTGTAACATCACATGGCACAGGATTGTGTTCAGACAGCTCTGGAATATCTCCAGTGAGAGAGACTCCACAGCCTCTCTGTGCAATCTGTTCCAGTGCTTGGTCACCTGAACAGTAAAGAAATTCTTCCTTATATACAGGTGGAACTTTCTGTGGACCAGTTTATGCCCATTGCCATTTGGCCTATTGCTTGGCATCACTGAGCAGAGCCTGGTTCTGTCCTTCTGACACCCTCCCATTAGTTATTTACACCCATTAATGAGGCTGCCTGTAGGGGAGCACACCAGGCCAGGTCCAGCAGCCACGCGGCTCTTCCCGAGCAGCACCGCTCGCTGCTGAACAACTTCTAAACCAGCCTGTGACCACCCGAGCCGTGACGTGCTGGGTCACCCTCCAGAGCTCCCCGCTGTGCCCGCACCCCTGCAGGGACCCTGCTGTGCCTGCCCCCTGTGCTGTGGCAGGACCGTGGCCTCCATGGCACCATGCCACTGTGTCCTGAGCTCGGGGAAAATAACTCGGGGAAAACAAGCAGAGGTAAAAGTTAGTTAGAGGAATTCAATCTGAAACAGAACAGTCAAAATCTCCTGGTTCCAGCAGTTTTGTTTTTAACCTGCAGCTCAGCAGCCACTTGGAAACAGCATTAATGGTGATGCTGCATCCCACTTGCCTTCAGGTGGGATGCCTTACCTGAAAAAACATGGTCAGGCCTGAGCTCTGGGAGAGGGATGCTAGGCAGCACCTGAACCCACCTGTTTTGCTGTGGAACAGGAAGAGCAGTAGCACACAAGTGTGCAGCTGAGATCACAAAATGAGCACAGGCAGACCACATCCTGTCCTGCACACAACCATGTCAGTAAGTCACATCTGGGTATTAATGAAAATACAAAACACGTATCTGGCAGCTGATGGGTAGCAGATGGTCAAAAGTTCAAATAAGATATCTAAGTAAACCATAAATCTGTATTCATTGAGTGACATCTGTCAAAGAATCTGTGCTTGCCTTGGCCAATAGGGATATTATGAAATCTGAAATTACAGTCTTTAAATGCATCCCTTTAGATGACAGTGCAGAGCACTGTGTGGGCCTCACTACCCTGTCAGACCCTCAGCCCTCCACAAGCATTCTCTGACATGTACAATTTATTTATTACCCATACTTGACCACAAGCAGAGGGGAGCCAAAGCCTGAGGATCCCTGACTAGGAAGTCCCTAGTAGCAAAAGTAGTTGGGTTTTTTTTTTGTTTGGTGGTTATTTTCTGGTGTGTTTTTGGGGGTTTTGTTTGTTTTGTTGGGGGTTTTGTTTGTTTGTTTCTTTTTATTGCCACTTGTTGATATTTTACAGTTGCTGTCAATGACTCCAGCAGTAGTTTTCCTGCCTTTCCTCCAAACCAGGGGATCCCCACCTTGAAAGTAGTTTACTCCAGGATTAATTCTGGAAGGACAGGCCTTAACATGAAGACTTGCTTAACTGTAGATACATAAGGATTTTTAGTCAAAACTGTGCCGTACACTTCAACACATCAAATTGCTTCTTAAATTTGTCTCTTTTCTACAAAGAATAAAAGTTTTTGCTATAAAAAGAAAAACATCCATTTGCAGTTTCTGCTGGCTTTTTAATGTCAATGCTCCTGAAAAGAAGAAAAAAAAAAACAAAACAAAACAAACAGAAAAAAAAAACCAACACACCACCAAAACAAACTTACTCCTTCTTGCCCCCACCAGGGATTTTATTACACATGCAAAGGGAAGTTACTTGGTCTTTGCCCATGGAAAAAGCAAATAATGGTACCAGAGAAAAAATAATCTCATCATATTGCAGCAAAACTTAGAGTGTTAAAAAAAGCAAAACATGATATTACTCTGCAGCACAAAGAACTTATCTGAGTTATGTGAAATGGCCTTGTTCAATACTGCAATGATTGACAGATATATAAAATACCAAGATAGATACTATGAGCTGCAGGGCTCTGATTTCTCCACCACTTGTGGGACGAAGCAGTCACAATAGGAAAGAGCTATTGAGCTGTCATCGGAAGCCACAGGACAGAAGCTTCACATCTTCTAACAGAGGGTAAAAGATAAGGTCAAGAATTTTATCTCTTTATGCACAGATATATCAGTTCCTGGTAAATACCATATATAGATATTTTAATGTTGATCTTTATAATCATTATGTGCCTTCTCTCTACTGTTAAATATGAAGTGTGACAACTCCAAAAGAAGTATTTTTCCCAACACTACTCCAAGGAACTGTCTCATACAGCCACTGCTATCAGCAGTGCTAACATGGACAGTTTCTGAGCTTACATGAACATTGTTGGGACCACAGCATTAAGTGTACTAACCTGGATGATCCCCATTGACTGCTCAGTTACCATAAACTAACAGCAGCAGCTCATCAGTCCCCCATGCTGCCTTCACTGACTTGGAAACATGCTATTTCAGAAACAAAATAGCAAGACTTGATTGTAACTGTGCATCTATCATAGTATTTGGTAACTTACTAGTATTACTCCTTAATACCTATACAGAAAAATAAATTCCAAAGCTTCATTTTCTGGAGCTATATTCCACCTAATTGATGTGTCCATACAGGGAAGCTGCTGCAATACAGCCTTAAAATAACTCCACTCTGGATTCAAGAAAATTATCTGGGCTTGATATATTTTCAGTTTTCACCTGCAAAACTTCTTTCCATGCAAGGTTTTTCATCTTAATTCTGCCTCCTTCCTGCTTTTCTGTTATTTCCCAACCCACAATGTTAAACAGTGGGGTAAGCTGTGAGAAAGATGCTCTACGAGATACATAGGTGTTGTTCCAGCATAGCAGGAGATGGGTACTTTGCACTCCAAAAAGCCAGGGGTTGTCCTCACAGTGCTCCTGGAAGAAGCTACACATTAAGCTTGGCATAGATTTGTGCTTTAGTTATGTTTTGGTAGTCATCTGTACAGGTTTGTCTTGACTGAGTGGAACTCAGAACACAACCAGATGCCCGACCACACTGTTGAGGAGATGCACAGCTAGCTCATATTCCTAATCTTCCTGTTTAGATATCAAGCAATCCTAAACACCATCACATCCAAACAGTTTATGCCACCTCAAAATCACAGAATCATCTGGGTTAGAAGGCACCCTCAAGATCATCTAGTCCAATTGTCAATCCAGCACTATCATAATCACCCCTACCATATCCCCAGGTGCCACATTCAGATGTTTCTTGAACAGTTACGGAGGCAATGAACCCACCACCTCCCTGGGCAACTTATTCTGATGTTTAACTACTCTTTCAGTGAAAATGTCTTTTTCTAATATCTAGTCTGAACCTGCCCTGGTGCAACTTTAAGCCATTTCCTCTGGTCCTTTCACCTGAAATATGACAGAAAAGACTAACTCTCACCTTGCTACAACCTCATTTCAGGTGGTTGTGGAGAGATGCGGTTCCTCTGAGCCTCCTCTTCTCCAGGCTAAGGAATCCCACACAGCTCCTTCAGCAGTTCCTCATATGACTTGTGCTCCACACCCTTCATCAGCTTCTTCGCCCTTCTCTGGACGTGCTCTGGCACCGCAATGTCTTTTTGAGGTGAGAGACCCAGAACTGGATGCAGTACTTGAGGTGCAGTCTCACCAGTTCTGAGTACAGAGGGACAATCTCTTCCCTGGTCTTACTAGCAACACTATTCTTGATATAGGCCACCTGGGCGCACTGCTGACCAACATCTCCAGGTCCTTTTTCTCTGGGTCACTTTCCAGCCACTCTTCCTCAGCTTGTAGTATTGCATGGGGTTGTTGTGACCCAAGGATGGGGCCCAGCATTTTACTTCACTGAACCTCATGTTGTTATCCTCAGCCCATTGATCCAATCTGTCGAAACCCCTCTGTAGAATATTTCTACCTCCAAGCAGATCAATATTCCCACCCAAGCTAGTATTATTTGTGAACCTACTGAGGATGTGCTCCATCACCATTCCAGATCATCAATAAAGATGTTAGACAGGACCAGCCCCTATACTGAGCCCTGCAGAACACTGTTGAACAGCTGCCCACTGGATTTAGTTCCATTCACCACCACTCTCTAGGCCTGGACAACCAGTCAGCTTTTTACCTAGTGAAAACTATGCCCATCCAAGCCATGAGCAGACAGTTCATCCAGGAGAGCTCTGCGGGAGAGTGTCAAATGTTTCATTTAAGTCTATACAGAAGACATCCACAGCCCTTTCCTCATCTACTAAGAGGGTCACTTTGTCATAGAAGGAGATCAGGTTGGCCAAGCAGAACACATGACATTGAGAGATCTGTTTTATCTCACAGAACCATCTATCCATCTCCTTGATTTTAAAGCAGCATAATTTTTCAGATGACTGAACGAATAAAAAGGTAACAAACAATTTGTTTTGTAAGCTCTTCTCTCAACCTTCATAGTTCATTTGTTCTCTGTACTCTAATATCCCACATTTATATTTCACTAGAAGAAACCCGGACCAGTCAAGTCACCCAATTACAATAAAATGCAGATAAAGCATTCTCTAAAAGCTAGGAAGACAGAAGAGATACTTCATGCAAGCTGGAAGGTTTTTTTTTTTATTTTTGGTTTCAAAGAAAAACCTACCCAAAGGCTACTTTGCTAATCCTGAGTTTCATTGCTTCACTTCAGTATACACTTGCAAAAAAATCAACAAAGGAAGAAAAAAGGTCAGATTGCTCATCATTATTTTCTTCTGTAGGTACCTTTTCTAGTGTCCCTAGTAACTTTTAAAAGAGCAGAAAACCAAAAACATTATAACTGTAAAAGACACCACTGATTTACAGCAGAAGTTAGAGGGTGAAGGACTCTGTTCTAACAATGCTGAGGAAGGTATTGAAATATGAATATTAGAGAAGGAAAGTTTTCAGAGAGCTTCTGAGTTAGGAAACTAAAATTTCAAAGCACAGAAGGAAAAAAATAGGAAAAGGAAGCATGCAGCTTACATCATGAAATTTACATCTCTCTATAAAATACACCCATGGCTCAGAATCACAGAGTGGGAAAGGTTGGCAGGAACCTCAGTGAGTCATCTTGTTCAACCTCCCTGCTCAAGCAGGGTCATCCTAGAAGACATTGCCCAGGATTGCATCCAGTTGATTCTGGAATATCTCCAGGGAGGGAGACTCCACAACCTCTCTGGGCAACCTGTTCCAGTGCACCATCACCCACACAGTAAAGTCCTTCCTCATATTCAGGTGAAACTTCCTGGGCATCAGTTTCTGCCCATTTCCTTCTGTCTTATTGCTTGTCACCACAGAGAAGAGCCTGGTCCATCCTTTTGGCACCTTCTCTCCAGATAATTATTAACATTGCTGAGGTCTCCTCTCAGCCATCTCAAGGCTGAGCAGGCTCAGCTCCCTCAGACTTTCCTCATAATAGAGATGTTCCATTCCCTTCATCATCCTTTTTGCCCTCTGCTGGACCTGCTCCAGGAGTTGCATTTCTCTCTTACTCTGAGGAGCCCAGAACACAGCACTCCAGATGTGGCCTCACCAGGGCTGAACAGAGGGGCAGGATCACCTCCCTCAACCTGCTGACAGTGTTTTTCTTGGTGCACACATTTCAGCATTACTTTCAGAAATTAAAATGCCAGCTGTTTGTGAGGCAACTCTGTGAGAGGCCAGACTGTTTTTACCACATTGAATCAACAGATACAGACACCATTAGCTATAGCATTGCATACTCAATCTGATAATCAATAGAGGTATTCCTCACAGGGGGAACCTGTTTCCAGGCAGCACAAACAGCAGCAAAGCTCAGCTTCTCTATTTGCAGGCAGGCAATGACAAGTGATCTCCATACCTGCCTTAAAAGAGATTATTGACAGCCCCAACAGACATATAAGCAGAATTAACTCAGTCAATCACAGAAACAGAAACCAAAAGCAGGATGTGTATCTCTCTTCAGACTTCTTTCACCACAAAATGGATAAAACAATGAGAATAGCGAATAGCCTCTGTAGCATCAGAGTAAACCTGTACAAATCATAGAAATAGTTGGGGAAGTACTTAAGAGGAATGTTCTGAGAACACAAGTATCTTGCTTGCTTTATTTCAGTAGCTGTAGAGGGCGCTCGTGCTGAATTGATTTCCATGTATGTCAGACTGTATCAGTGATGTTTTTTCACAACTCCAGTCCAAGATGGAAGAGGCCCAAGAAGTTACTGAAGCACATAGATTTCAGTTTTTGTTTAATGATGAGGTAAGTGCAAAAATATTAGTAAAAGTTTTGGTTGTTGTTTAATGGGTTTTTTGTTTCCTCTTAATGCTAATACTTCTTCTTTCCAGTATGATGACAGCAGCAGAGCATGCTCAATATATTGAGCATCAAAATTTATTTCCTTATAGCTTGCCCAGAGGAACAGTAAGTTTGACATTTACCAAAACCAGAACTCATTTTCTAGACTGTTAGCCACTGTACACTTCCATTACTATAACCAAAGGTCCCATGTGCTGTATTTGAAGTAAATGGAAATTGAGAAGGCAACAATAACCTAAGAGGAGTTTTGCTTAACCACCAGGAGAGAGCGTTAGCACGCAGAACCAGAAATACAATGAGGGTAGTGCTGACATGGCTCCCACATGGTCACAGCTTAGGCTTAAGGCAAGCTGGATGGACAGAAGCAGAGGAGTTGCAGTCCAGTCAGGCTGAGGCCAGGCATGAGAGAAGGAAGGCACACACCCAGCCAAGGAGCAGCAGAAACTATAGGCTTGGGACAGCACAGAAATTACAGTGCCAAGAAGCCCTAAAGCAACAGGCAAGGTCAGAATAACTTCAGACACAATGGTGAAAGGCTGTACCAGGAATGATGCCAAGGATTATGGCTTTGGCTCAAGTAGATAAGACCCAAGAAGAAGGTTAAGAATTAAGGTACAGAGCATGACCTCAATTCAATCTGTCATTTCAACCCAATCAGTCCAGAGACTGACCGAAAGGACTAACTGGGCTGATCAGAATCAACCAGTTTAATCATGCAAATGGTCTTTTAGGCCATTTTCCTGCCTCATTCACTGGAAACTTACTCCTTCAGTAAAGGAGACAGGGCTCCACTAGGCAAAAATCTCCATTTCAAGCATTGCTTTAAACTATTCAACCTGTACCCTGCAAAGCAAGATTCCATGGAAAATAAGCACCTGTCCAAGAGAACACACCATGTCTGTGCATAGCTCCCTAGTACTTTACCTTGTAACATTAGCCTTCTATCAAGATTGGATTTCTGATGTAATTTCCTGATTAAAAATAAACAAATTAAACATCCTTTGCTGTGTAACATCTTCATTATATTTATCATACAAGATCAGCAGAACATGAACCTTGAACTGACTGCAGCAATCTCAGTTAAACAGATGGAGAAATGAGAGCAGCTGCAGTGTGACAACTGGTGAGGGGAAACAGATTACAACCACAAGCTTCATAGCTACTCCTAGGTGGCAACACTCAGTCTCCTAGGTTGAATCCCAAGTGCTCCTTGGCATTTGGAGTCATCAGACAGCAAGTGCTCTTGAAACACATTTCTGGTCACGCAGAGTAGGTGGTAACGGTTAGGAAAAGCAAGCTTGGATTTACCAAGGGTGAAATTGTTCTTGACCAGCCTGATAAAACGACTGAATATATCACCAAGTGCACAGCATCCATCATTCACCTCAACTACAACAAGGTTTTCACATGTTTCCCACAGCATTCTTCTACCCCAGATAGAATGTTATGGTCTGGTTGGGTTAATAGCTAGGTGATAAATATTTTGTTCAATGATTTAGTTCAGTGAGTAGTGGTCATTGTCTAGCTAGATACCAGCAACAAATAGAGTACTACAGGAGTCTGCTTGGGACCTGTCCTCTTTAATACCTTTATCAATGACCTGGAAAAGGGGACAGGATGGACTCTAGTCAGATTTCCAGATGACACAAATTGGAATGAACATTTGGTATTCTTGAAGGGCAAGGCTGCCATTCAGAGGGACCTAGTCAGGCTCGTGGAATGGGCTGACAGGAACCTCAGGAAGTTCAACAAGGGCAACTGCAAAGCCCTATATCTGGATGAGGGTAACCTCTGTAATGATACAGGCTGGGGAGAAGCAGCCTGGCTGGGAAACAGCCCTGACGAAAATGACTTGGGAATTGTAGTGGACAGAAGGCTGAACAGGAGCCAGCAGTGGGTCCTGGCAGCAAGGCAGGACAAAAATTCCCTGGGCTGTATGAACAGCAACACAGCCCAGGAGACTGAGGGAGGTAATGGTCCCTCACTACTCACTTTCTGTACCAGCAAGATATACTATGCCCTTTTTTGATCCCCCCCAGTTTATTGAAGAAAATATCAATAAACTGAAACAAGTGTGGTGAAGGACCAACAAGATTGTCAGGGGCTGGAACACTTGTTGAGGGAATGGAGAACCTGATAGGTCTCAAGAATTTGAATATTTGAAAAACGTTAGGAAAAGGATCACGAGTTCATGGCAATTTTAACTCTAAAGAATTCAAATTAGGGTAGCAACTAAAGAGGACCATACTCAAAACATGCCTGAGTTTAAAATTAGGTGACAAGGCACAACTCACACTCTCGGTTTGGGCCTGACAAACCAAAACAATCTTTATTAAGTGCAATTAATTTAATTATGGTTCCCAGAGAGACATTGTCATCTGAGCAGTGTACCAGTGCAGTGCTCTGAAAACACTGATAAAAAAGTGGACAGCATTGAGAAGTGTCACTGAAGCAAAATACACATTGCTGCTGCAGAAGTCACCTGTACAATGTGAAAGTAGGTGAATGCTTCAGTTTTCAGTCTGTATACATGTGATGTTTTTGTAGGCTCAGTATAAAAGCAGATTTTCCTAGGATGACACAGTCCTTCCTAGTTTATACTACAGAGCCTACATTATACACTAACTGCCCTGGAGCGTACCAGGCCAAGCACAGATGTGTGGTTGCCCCATAGCATAAAACATTATAAATTCTTGCCACATAACACATGGAACATTGCTGTTTCTCTTCCTTGACATCCTGACAGCCCATTCTGCAGTGGCTGCTGCTCTTGCACCCAAGGCTGTAGCACTGCAACCTCCCCTTGCCCCACTCTGCCTTCATCTGTGGAAGCAAACACAATTATCCAGAGAAGGGCTTGCTCAATGATTTCCCAGTAACTCACACACTTTTGTTTGTGTATTTAATCAGTGTTCCCAGCAGAGCAAGTCTGTGTGAAGTTAATGTGCAGCAGAACAAGCTACTCAGCAGTATCAATGAGCAGCAATACAAACATACACCAGAAGCATTGCCAAGGCTGTGGTCCCACTTTGCCAAGTCACAACACAAATGCAGAGCACTACCAGAGTCGAACTCAAGCCAAGGAGGCACCAGGGCACAGCAATGAGACTGACTAAGAGCAGTTGTCCTGGCCACCCATTTCATGGCTCTGGCCATACTAATTGCAGTCTTGTGATGACAATATGCAACCTACTGCTCTGTGTTTTGGGGTGAGGGAGAGAAGCCCCACAGGCAGCACTCCATGACATGGCATTGAACCAGCTGTGCAGCTCCTGACATTCAGAAGAAGGGTTTGACTCTGCAAGTATGGTAGTACACAGTCTGTACTTTCCTCCTGACATGTCACTGGCTCCAGAATAAATGCAGACCTGTGCAGAATGCATACCTGGTGAGTGTCCCACCCCAAACTTTTGCTCTTAACATCATTTGCAAATAACATTTAAATTAACAGGGTCCTCATTTTTATCCATTAGAATCTGGAGAGAGAAAAACAAATCAGGAACATCTACTCTATAAAGTAACCTGTGATTTCACCAACTGGTCCAGTTCATTAATTCCCCTTCCTAAAGCTAAAACAACCAAAAAACCACAAACAAACAAACAAAAAAATTTCTTAAAAAATGTGTTTATAAAACACACCAAAACTATGCCGTTCGCTAAAAACAGCTGCTGAGCAGAGAGATGTTATCTACTGATAAGAATAATAAATTTGACTGAATAGAGCTCAGCTTGAACCAAGAGACAAGGGATTACAGCATTGAGAAGAAAACAGTCACAAATGAAGATACTTCTCCACCTACTCTGAGCAGTACCTGTAATGGCTATCATTGAGCTTCTCTGTCTTGATGGAAAATACAGTGCACTGCTGGCAGGAACATGAGGTCTCTCCCGATTCATTCTTCATTCCAGCAAAAGGAGTTGAAAATGTCCTAAAGCAAGGCTATTTTTGCTTTTTTATGTAAAAAAAAGCAACTTTGATAAACACACTTCAGAGACCTAGAGCTTATACATAAGCAGTTCAGGATGTAAACAGAGAATCTGATGCCTACTCAGGTGAGGATACTGAATGTCAATAATAACCATCATCTTATCAATCCAAAACAAAGAAGATTTCTCTTTTTAACATGGGATTGTAACAAACATTTGAGCTATGGCTAAATGGTATTTCTTGGTTACAAGGACAGGAGTGGATCCTGCTTTAGCACAAAGTACTTTTCACACTACACCACGAAGTCCAAAAGCAGAGGTTATAAATGCAATATCAGCATTAGAAATCTGGCTGGCCAGCACCTTCCTCAGTTTGCCAACACTGATTAGTTTACTTTTGTAAGTCACTTAACTTTTCTTACATTTTCAATTTTGCTGTCTCAAGGTGTGTTTCCTAGTTGTACAAACACACTGGTTTAAAGACCAGGAAAGAATTAACTCAACAGAAAAATTATTAAAACTTTTCAAAAGAGACATTATGGCAAAGTCATGACAAGCCTGAAACCACCAGTGTATCAAACAGCCAGTCGAGACTGTGCAGAGCTACCCTCTGATGTCTCTTCCACCTCCATCCCACCTCTTTCTTACTGAAAGGCATTGACAAGGTCCAAATGGCACTGAAATAAAACCAGGGAGTAACCAGAGGAAGGACCAATTTGCCACGCTTGGAATGTTTCCTGGTTCATCACAATACTCCTATGTCCCCTCCAGATGAAGAGATGAGTAACTTAACAGGGCAGACCTGCTTCTTCTGGCATATTTGTGGAGTCTAAGAGATACCAAGAGTAATACTGCCTGCCAAAGTGGGAATGTGATTTACTCCCAGGTTCCTCAGCCAAGGTCTTTTTCTCAACTATCAAGTGAACTTATCCTAAGCATTGGTATACATAGCTCCAGCTGGACATGCCACCTCTTTCTTCCAAGGACAAGAATCCAGGCAGTGTTTTCACCTCTTTAAAGGTTTATTAAATTCTACTGGATTTAGAACTGATTTTATAATCTCAGTTTCTTTTCTGTCTACTCCCCAATCTGGGTCACAGACCTGAGAACACTTTGGTAAACTGTGCTTACCTGCATTGTGCAAAAAAAAGCATTAAAACACATGTAGCAGCACCCCTAATAGAAGTTGTTGCATTATCAGAGTCACTATTCTTTTAGTAATTCATTTTCACTTAACATCTGGGAGATCCCCATTATGTACCTGGCCTGAGATCCTTCATCCAAAGTGTCTTCTTAATTCACTGCTTCATTTAAAACTTAATCTCTCAAGTGCCAGAAGTCCCTCCCCACTATATGCAATTTATATTTGCAATCCATTCTCCCTTCCCTCTCACCTAACATCCTGCTCTGACTGTTATCTTAATGCACATACACTCAACTTCTGCCTAACCTGTTATTTGAAACTTGTGAGATTACAAGTTATGGCTTTCACATGTTCCTAAGTCCCTGCACATTTCTTTCAAGCAAACTGGGATGGGGATTTTTTTACAAATTCAGTCAGCCCTCTCCATCCTAGAAACATTTTGGCAACCTGGCTCAAGTTTTCACCTCCCCTAAATTTTATAAAGTATTCCCATGTCAAATCTGCAAATGAATAAGCCTGGGTTTAGCCACCATTTTCCATTTGTGACTCTACATGTTACCTTACCAAGGAGGAACACATCTATCTCATTTAATATATGATAAAGACAAATATATTCACAATCCATAGCAAACTCAGCAATGACTCCTAGAGATAACTGTTGGAAGCCTGTCTATTAATTTAGCTAGTTGGAGATAACCCTTTGGTACCTAATAATTTTCATGTGAGGAAAAGTTACACAAATATTATCTTACTTGGTTCTTCACAAAAACAAAGCAGTCCAGAAATTTTTACAGACAAAAGAAAAACATTTTACATATTACGTTATTGAGTAATAACTCAATTTTTGAAATGAGCAACACAAACCTCAAAAATTTTGGTCAACAAGACTTTGTTAATTACCATAAAATGTATTTCTTTATAGAAAAGCAACTAACTGTCTTTCCAGAAATACAGAGAAATTGAATAGGACTAGTATATCAGCAACATTTTTTTTTATTTCCAACGCCATTCACTTTCTTTTCCTGTGGTCTTAGCCAAACTATGTGGGACTTGTATTAGAAAAAGGAACTCCCTCTGTCTAGCAGACCAAAGCTCAACAGTTTCTAATGGCTGGCAAGTCAGGATGGGCACATTTACATTAGTAAGTCTTTTTAAAAGTGCTAAAGACACCAATCAACTTTCTAAGGATGATAATGGCTATCTCCATCACTGGCAACTTTCAGCTAAAGCTGATTCTTACTAAGTACTAATTACATTAATGGAATTTCTGTGGTTGTCTTTATGAGTAAATTAAAATAGATTATCTGAATTTATTTATCCCCATACTGGAATATGAATGTCCAGAGCTTACCATGTTCCTTTAAAGGTCAGTAAAAATATAATCATATTAATTTGCCCTATATATTGAAAGCTCTTACCAAAGAAAAAGCATGTCCAGTTTTCATCTTTAGAACGAGGCTCCTGAAAGCACGTAAAAAACTAACAATTGGACAAAGGAAGGAAAAACAGTTCAGACAAAGTATCCATTCTGAAATGTTTAAAATAATTTTATTAAACAATCGTGTTTTACATGTCATCAGACCTAACCCCTGAAGTGCAAAAATTGTTTCTGAGGTATTAAGACTGGAGGAAAACAGGCACAGTATTGGTCGTTAGGGATACTGCCCTACAGCACAGTGGAATTTGCAAACAACAGGCCTTTATACAGCATTTGCAGGATCAGAGAAAACTGAGAACAAGTCTGTGTTTGTCTTGAGAGCCAAAAAGCCCTGATCATTAGCCCGTTCTGTCACATCAGTGAAAACACAGACACAGTTAACACAGGATGATGATAAATATCAATGAGGTGTTTCTAGGCCAATATATACAGTACATGAAAAATTAAATTTAACTGCTGTATGCGTGACCAAAATCCCAACTGTCTATCCAGTCCAGCTTAATATGTTGTGTCTGTGGTGGCCTTTCTAGTACCAGCATTTTTGTCTGTTCTACACAGCTAAGCCACTGTCCTGTGCTCCTGTTTGAGGGCACCTGGTGACTCACACTCGCTTCAGGTAAGTCTGATTTTTATCAGATTACTAGAGTCAACAGTACAGTACTGCTTGTAGCCTGCTATCGTTCTAGTTGTCCTCCCCCTCATCCATGCAGTGAAGAAGTCTAACCCAGGCAGAAAATCTGCTAAAGAAATAAGCACTGATTGACGACTCTTCAAGTAGAAAGGAGAGCCTTATCTGAGAACTGTAAAACTCATGAGGCAAAACTTGCCCTTACAAATTAGGATATTATTGAGAGTTTTATTCAACTGCCAGATTGCACCTCAAAAATCATTTTCTATGAGGAAAGTTTGGACAATACTTGCTTGTATTAGCTTGCCTCTTCAAGGAGTCAGGAGGGGAAGGAATACTTTTCCCCTTGGAGCAGTTTCCAGGGCTAGAATTTGACTGAAGGCTGCACATGTGGTAATTGTGTGCAAAATGAACTTTCTGATGAGCATTAGTTAGATTTAAAGCTCTCAGTGATTCTCAATTCAATGGCTTTGCTGGAAAAAGGTTTTTTCCACCTTAAGAACTGCAGCATTTTTCCATAGGACCAATTCCAGTTTGCCTTAAACCATTTGACTCAAAGATAACCAGCCAAATTTTGTCCTTCACATGATACCACCATGAGTCAATGGAAGACATATCTAAGAAAATATTTCCAAATTACTAATAAAAAGAATTCACTTATTCTGAGTCTCCCAGGGTTGTTTTCAGCTAAGATAGCTGAAAACAAGTTCTTCCTGAGATATACTTGGTTTTTTTCAAATGTGTGAAAAATATAAAGACAAAAGAGAAGTGATCCTTATCTTAATAGGTGTTTATGAACTTATGAATTTTTCTGCATGTGTTAGGTTTTGTATAAAAATGGCATACTTAGAAAGGTTCTCATTTTTAGCATCATCAGCTTTGAGACTTTACCGAGAAGATGAAGACATGAGCTCTATTGTCAGCACACTCATGGGCATAATGTCATACAGTCTGATTGCAAACACAATTGAGATTCTCATCATTTTCTAGGCTTGTTACCAATACCACTGCCACTTACCTACACAACATCTAGCAAATCTACAAATATAGAATAGCTGGAATAGAAGCTGGATACCACTGGAGTGTTGCCTTAATATTACTTTTTAATAGAATCATATTTCACAGACAAGAAAGGCAACCCCAAAGAAAAAGTGCAAATAAATCATCACTTTCAGTCGAAAACTGGGTTTCTGATGCCACTCAGAAATGAACTGCTGGGCAACCTCCTGTGCAGAAGTGTTAGAGAACATACAAAAAAGAAAATGCTTGAGATTCCTAGGATGACAATGCCTGAAATCAGCGCACTGGTGACTGAGTTCAGCTGGAAAGGAGGTCCATTTGGATGACCTGCAATGAGAAGAAAAATTCTCAGGTAAGACCCAGTTATAATCGTTCAGAAGTGCCAAACACATCTGTCTTCACACCAGAATACCCTATATACAGTATAATTGCAGTGAGGGAACTAAAACTCTGCCTCAGAATGAACATCTGTCTACTTGGATAAAGCTTGCCTAAGTACTTTTGAAAATAGTTATTACTTCTTTGAATATCAGTCATGCTAGGGGATAAAGATATATACCTTCTAAGGCATAATCCCTTATGTGCTAGTGACCAATCTTGACCTGTACTACTTAAGGTAAGACTATAATTGTCCAAGAACTATCAAGGCAGTTGTATAAGGATTTGTGGCCTAATCAAGTTAATGATAGGATTTCTTCCCCATTTTCATTTTCTACATCTCAATTCAAAAGTGCATATAAATCCTTAGGAGGCATATCTAGCACCAGATATCAGACCTGCTCTAAGATTGTCTGTTCACCTTCTCAGAGGGCTTCTTAACATACTTCTCAGTTCTCAGATAGAAGAGGTAATATATTTACTACCTATTTCAGCTCAACAGTTTGTTCATGGACCATTCTGAGATACCAGACCACACATGCCCAGCCTGTATTGTCTTTTCCAGCAGGAGAGGGAAAAAAGCATTTGAATAGTAGGTACTACCCAAAGTACCAATGTGTGCTTGCCATTGCCAGTGCTGGAGGCTTGGGCAGAATGACAACGCAGCCTCTACGTGAAAAACCAGATTGCTCCTCCCAGAAGCAGCTGCCTGCCCTCAACATCACTAATCTCTCCCTCCTCACAAAAGCTGAAAAAAAATAAAAGTAATCAGCACTGTTGGTCAGGTTGCCCTCCTCTTCTCAACCCTGTGCTGCCTTCTGACCCCTACAGTAGCAATCTCACCTCACTCTACCTCTATCCTCTCCACTGGCAAAGAAAAGGCTGATGCTCTGGGATGGAGAGGGCTGCTGCTTTCATTGGATGGAAAGAAAAGGTAGCAGCCATTAACACAGCAATCTGCATGCAGCAAATAAATTTGCTTTTTATTATTTTAATTATATCAATGAGTAGTAACACACCAGGGAGCAACTAATTACAGGGAGAATTTTGTTTCCATGACAAGCAAGAAAGGTAGTTGCTTTTATACATTCTAAGTTGAAAAAAGAAAGGAACAAATAGTATTAGAGTTCAAAGGACAGGATAGGTTCTTTACTCCACTCAGTCCTGCTATGAAGAAGCATGGGGTGGAATGGCTCCATATACCACCTGGTTACCCTGACCAACCTTTCTTAGTCATTAACTACTCCTTGTTACCAGCAGAGAACAGTAGCAGACAGGCTGAAACAAGTCCTCCAGGTGCCCAAAAGAAGAAATACCCTAAAACTTAGAGAGCTGCTACCCCTTGTATCCTATTTCCTTCATTGTTCTAGCAGGGCACAAGTTCTCTCCAAGCTTCTCCATAGGTTCTTTGTGTGGTTAAAGGCCAGGAGAACACGAGCTACAACTCTGATCTTCTGCCTTGGAGCTGTGAACTGAGCTGTACTGCACCATAATAACCATTTTCCTGCTCTACTTCTGTGTGCCATGAGCAAATTTTTCTGCTCTATTCTGATTTTTATAGTCTTCCCTCACTCTCATATGTCATAGCAGCAGATCTTCATTTCAATTTCATCATAGGAATTAGAAGTTTCTATGTTGATGGAGCTGGGTGGACAAATTAAACTGAGAATTCCAAACTCATCAGTTGCTTTCTTTTTCTTTTCAGCGTGTTGGTATTGACTCATTTAAATGACAAGAAGAAAAAAAAAAAAAGCCAGTGCATAGATATCAATCAAAATCGTTCATCTCCTCAGTTCTGTTTCACTCATAAAGCTTCTTTTATGTTTCTTGGAATTCTGATTAACTTACCAAGCTGTGAATTGTTGGTTGGTGTCTCATCTATATAAAAGAGAAATGGCACGTTATATTTTTAAAATACCTCTGCCTACCTCCTCTCCCCTTGCAATACAACATTCAATAGTCCTAGTTTCATTTTAAATGTACATCAGCTCTACTTTCCCCACTGACTAGCAGCTTGTAACATCTCTGTTAGAATATAGACAATAGCATTAATTACCTGACTTTTCTTCATTTTTAATATCAGCACACAAATATGAAGCTACTTAATATTCTCTGGAAAAACAAACCAACACCACCTTAATGCAGGAACCTCTTAATTTAAAAGGTGGCCAGTTCTATTTTGTCCCTCAACAAAAATACAACCATAAACACAATATTATATGCAAGTTCCTTCACTGTTAATCAAAAAATATCTTTATAGAAAAAAAAACTTGTGTTCTACAAGGAACAATATATTAGTGGCCATATATTATTACAAAAATCCCCTTTCCCCATGCTTATTTTTCTCTTGATAGTTACACAGGGGCATTATATTCAGGGAGATATTTGTATTTTGTCTCCAGTTTCTACTTACTTGCCATTGTGCCTTTCAGAATTACATTTCTTGTCAATATTTTTGGGGGGTTTTGTGCAACTTGTAAGCACAACTGACATATACATTTGTTTTGAGCAGCTGTCTCCTAAGTTTGAGTGAGACATCCATCAAAAGCTACATAATTTCAACTTCACAAGTAGGTACCAGCTTTGTTTCCATACAGAGACTAAAACATTTTCTTCTGTGTATGTCTGCTGTAATGACTTATTTTAGATTAACAAAAAAGAGTAACATCTCTCCAAAAAGAACCAACTGTTAGAAATATGAGTTCAGAACTACACAGGAGGAGGACTGTAACTCATTTGCGGTAGCTCTGTTCAGTTCCTACCAAGGCAGCTGCGCAAACAGCTCTGTTGCCAAAACAACTAGTGACTGGAGTGACTGAGAGACCTGACACCCATGAGAGGCCTCCGAGGATACCAATGTGCACCAGCCCAGCCCAGGGACAGATGCAGCAGCAACCTAAATGAGGACTGCAGTCCTAATACTTGCAAACGTACCGTGGTGAGTTGGGTGCAGCCAATTTGATGGGCTCTGTGCAAATGTATCCTTGCTAAAGCTGCCCCAGAGATGGTTTTGAGAACAGTGCAGCATCACACCAGAGGAAGTCAGCACTTCACCTGGGTATTCCTCATCCGAAACCAGATAGTTTTGTTCAAGTTCTCTCATGGTCTTTGCTCTTTTATTTTAACTATAGTATACACGAGCCTCACATTTTTCTGTGTTTATTTTCACAATAGGAAGAGACAGAAGGCTAATTCCCTTTCTGCTCCAGATGGAAAAGTGAAGTGCAAGTACAATTGAAGGACTTGTCCAATGCCACTTGTGAAATTCATGGCAGAGTTCAAACTGAATCCCATTTTTTTGGAGTACTTCACATCAAACCATCCTTCTGCCAGCAAGAGAGGGATGTTCCAAAAGCATAGTAAGAAGACACATAAATATTTCTAATCTAAAAAGCTTTACCCACATATCTCAAGCAGAAGACATCAAAAAATTATTTTCCTTTTCCAGCGTCATTGATGCTCTCATTTAAATAACCTCGACAGTTGTCATGAAATTATGCTATTGTTTATTCTTTCTTTGGGGCCATTAAACACCCACGGACAGATCTCTTTGCTTGAAGCTATGCAATATTCAAAGGCAATTGATAAGTATCTTTTTTTACTATTATTTTAAAAATAGCATTCATAGCATTTGAATCAACCTATACTACCTAATAGGGTTTGCTTGCATAACAAGCAGTATCTAGTTTCCATTTCTTGCCTAGGGCAATGTTACTCTAACATGCATGTTTGTCTGAGCAAACCTGTCATTCATTCCCCATAAGTACTCATGTGTGCAACTTTGAAGTTAGTTCTCACTTGTTCTTGACCAATTAGATAGGAGCAACTCAACTGGGACCATGTATAAGACAAAAAAAAATACTGATTTTCATGGCAGAAATGTTACTCACAACAAGTTGAATTTGTTCTAAAAACAGTCTCTTGTTAGATGGTTCCCCATTCTGGAAGGTCAGTTGTTCTTTGTATATGTGGGTACAAACCACTTTCCATGCAAAGAAAGATTTTACTCTTAAGTGTTTAAATTATTTTTTCTAGTACAGATTCAGCACTACTCTCATCTTCCTAAATCTAAGACTGCTGAACTCAGTTGCTTAAGTGCAACTATTTGTAAATACCAGTAATTCCTTAAACTTTTTCAAGTGTTATATTTTTGTTATTTAGTCAACAGCAGTCACGTAAATTCTTTTCAGAGACTGCAGGTTACATTTAGAGCATTTAGATCTGCCTTTTATTTTCTTTTTTCTAAAAGCTTTAGCAATAAAAATGGAAATCATGGAATTTCACCCTCAATTTAAAGCAGTAGATTTTGGCTCACTCTGTTTAAAATTTACAATGTGTTTATCTTATTTCTTTCTTATAGCTGAAGGCTAGGCATAGCATGTATTAATTTTAGGCAACACTTAGATAAAAACCCAGAGGGAAGCTGGAAGAAATGGTGAATAGAAAGTGACAGTGAATATTCATTAGCCATCTAAATTAAATTGCAACACTGAACACAGTACCTTGAATTCCATTATCTACAGTGAAATCTGACAAAAAAAAAAAAAAAAGAAGTTTGGGACTTTTATAATGGCCTCATGTATTACAGTATCCCACAGTGATTTTACCAGAGTAGGAAGCATGTGAGAGCCAAACATAAATATTAGCTCAAAATTTCTACCAAATACTTCATCAGTATGGAAAAAGTACTCAGTAAAATCACAGTGAATGCACCGTTTCACTGCAAATTTATATTAAACTCCAAAACATTTCCCAAGGTTTCTGAAATTCTTGCAGTCCATAGAAAAAGATCATTCATTCCTACCACTCCTCGTAATGATGGGGCCAGCAGAGATTACAGCATTGCCAGATGTGCTCTGAGGGCTCCACGTTGTCCTCCCAACAGCATCTCTCTTTTCTCTGTTACTGCAAATCTGAGTGGTCAATCAAAAACAGATTTAGAGAGGAATAAAATGATGGTACTTTTGTGCTTCCTGCTTTCATGTAAACTCTTTGGTAAGTAATAATACAACTTTATTTCTTAGTATGCATTAAATTACTTTGCAAGAAAAACTGCTGCAATATTCCCTAGAAGGGTATCTTAAAAATGCCTGGCTTCCCGTTTTATTTTGCCTCACTTTGTTTACAAAACCACATTGCTGTTGTGTTCAAGATCCGTCTTATAGTACATTAAATTTTCAGTAGTTAATTTCCCAAAGCTATGTTTACAGACAGTTTTCCTCAACAAATCTGTTTTGCTTGACAATCCCTATTCCAGCAAGCTTCTCGAGTGAGAATTTCTGCATTTGGAGTTCTAAATAGCAAAGACTCACGCTGAAACAATCCCCAGCACTCTCATCTGGAATCCGTCTTCAACAACTGTAACCCATCATCTACCTTAATCTTGAGTACTCAAGCGTGCTTCAACTAAGCATTTCTTAAATTTCAGTTTCTTGCAAAAGAACTTCAAAAGCCTCAGAACACAAACTGAATACAAAATGAATTATGTAAATGTGTAACAAAAATATAAAATAACACAAAATTGCAGTATATTGAACTGATAGCACTTTAAAATTTTAAGTGAGAAGTCATTCAATAGGAAACAATGCGGTATTCTGAAGATACCATGGAATGTTCTGTATTTATATATTTATTTAAATGTTTCAGTTTCCAAGATATATTTGTTGTTCCCGACACTCCTAAAATAAGATCATTTTGAATTGACAAAACTTCATGAACTTCAACAAAACGTAGTTTCCAAACTATAAGGGAGTTGAACTATATGGGGGATAGTATTTTTTTTCCACTATGAGAAACTAATACAAATCTTCCTTGTCAGTATAACAGCACTTCCTACCTTTAAATTTTCCATAAATTCCTATTCTAAGGCATTCATCCACTTTGATTATGGATACCTTGCTGTGCTACTAAGAATATCAGCTCTAAAGCTGTCTCAGAGTTGTAATTTTAAAAATTAAGGACCACAAGAAAAAGAGGTAATTTCTCATGTGCTCAACAGCCTGTGTTTTGTAGGTCTAGTATTATTTTATCTCCAGATGAGAAAATTAAATTCCATATTCTTCATTAGTTTTTTTCACATTCCTTCAGACAAAAAACATTCTTACTTTGGTCTCTACAAATCATCTTCATTCCGTGCCATCCAAACTTCCATAGCGTTTGTATGCAGAAAAACTCCAGTATGCCTATTTAATATCCCGATAATTAACAACTTCTAAAACTTACTGGCACGAGAAAGGGACAGTCATCTGCTCTGCACAGCTTTGTCACGCAGTGAAGGAAGACTGTTGACATCTTCTGGTTCTTGTGTTTCACAAAGCGAAACACCTCAAAGGAAAACCGGCCCATTTGACTCTTGCCATTTTCAATTATCGTTGTCTGTGGGTCCTTGTCACAGCTGTTTTTTGAAGAGGGTGAGGAGCTCTATTAGTATTTTGAAGCTCTTAGATGAGAATAAGATAACTTAAGCAGCAAGTTCAGTGTTTTAGTTTGTTGGAAAAGAACACAGTGCAACATGGGCAGACATAACCTGCCTGCTAGGCTGCAATCTGTGCTGAAACACATTCCTACACAATCACTATGTTTTGTTTTGCAACACCACAGTTATAACCAAGGTATCATTTAACTCCAGCACTCAAAGAAACTTGAAACCTGAAGCAGAAAGCAATCAGGTATGCTAACCAGTATAGACAGAGAACTCCAAATGAAGACAGTATCTCTCCAGTAACAGTCACAGATAAAATTTAATCTGAGATACTGTCAAGATCTCAAGATTCAAAGTTCCAATTCAAATAAATGCTATTACATGGAGTAGAAGCAGGAGAATCTATTTATATTTAATCATTTGCCTAACTACTTCCCTGGTCTGGAGTCTATGATGTTTTATATCACTGTCATTTACCACATTTACCTTTGGTAAAATAAAGGCCAGTTTAGTCATTCACTTTGAGTGTTTATGTTATCTCTAGTAGAGCTATTTTGGGCATATGCTTTTCTACCTTCATAATTCTTATGACTTTGCACTTGCTTCTGTGTTTATGTTCACACACAAGATTAAGTTCTGACATGCTATCTATAAGCCTAGCCCTTGGCCCTCCCACCTAATAATGCTTAAACTTTCCAGGCAGTTTAGGACATCACTACTGAAGAGATTTATAATTTATTTTTTTTCTCTAAGAAAGGACCAACAAAATACTGGGTTTGCACAGAACCTACCTGAAAAAAAGATCATATCGAACATCATCGCTAGGATTACCAGAAGGAGTGGTATAACAGTAGTCCATCAAAACATTCCACCTGCACAGGGAGTAAAGTGATAGATGAGGTGAATTGGCAACAGAAGAGTAGCAGTGGAGAGCAAGTGAGGTAAGTAAAAGACAGTACATGAAAGTATATAAACAAAAATGATTGTATTTAACAGGTCACATACAAGTCATTCTGTTTCTTCACACTGTTTAGAAAATTGAACAGCACAGCATACCAGCAGAATTGTATAAATCAAATCAATTTGGTTTATGAAAGTCAACCACCAACACACTCTGTACACCAATCCACTTTTAAAAGCTCTGAATTTTCTCAGTTGATCATACAGAGCCCTTTCCTTAAATAAAACCAATATAGAATTTAAAGAATAATTCAGGAAAACTTTCATAATGAGAACCTCAGATAAATATGCATTCACCATCAAGAACCTGGTACACTCTAGCTGAGGGCAGTGATTTATCAAACACCAACCATTACTCTGACATACAAAAAAAACTGTGAGGAAAGACAGATGCTTCTAAAACAGAAGAATTCCAAACCCTAAGAGTTGAATCGTAAGCAAGACAAGAAATAACATTCTTTAAAGTACCTGCCATCAAGGTTGGTTGCTCTTACAGCTGCATATATTTTGGTTTTCAAAGGTAAACCTGTACTTGGAATAAGAAGCTGCTGGCTGTAGGTTGAATCCTGAAAAACAAACAATGCCTAATTGTAACAGAAAGTCTACTATAACAATCCATCTGCATCCACAGACTGAATTCCCATCTAATTTTTCCGACCTTTTTGTGTAGGATGATTTACATTTTCTTTGTCCTCCATAAAGGAAGAAGCCATAGCATTTGCCTATAAGTTTTTCTATAAAGATGAAAAATGCTTGACAGGCCTCATTTAGTGCAACTATTTGGAAGAATCTGTTTATGATTCAATGAAGTGGTTGAATCAGTGATTAAGAAAAGGTATCATTCATTTACACTTCTGCAAGTCTCCCAGGGCCTGCAGGCAAATGTAGCAGCTCCTGTGGTTTTCTAAAGGAGAAGCTTAACTAGGTTGTCACAGTGTGTCCCTTCCCAGGTTATTTGAGCTAGTAGAGAAAGCAATGCCACCAAGTTCTATATATCTTAAACTACAGTCTGGGAGAACACATTCTGTTATGCAAAATGTAGTTTCTGTTGAAGGTGGCTTATTGAAGATTACAAGTAATAAATATTTTCATTGAATTTCCAGTATTTCAAAAGACCAGTTCCAGGAAAGCTGTATACAACATAAAAGTTGGGAATTCCCCATATACTACTGCAGAGATATAGCTGTTTTATTAGTTTTGTTTAAAGTCTGAACCATTAATGTCACTTTAACAACAAAGCCTTGAAAGAGATCTGTGTGACAGATGCTAATCCAGTATATCAAAATGCAGTTACTGATAACGTCACCTATGTCAAATAGGACACTAATATCAATAGCACGGAGTCTCAGCATGTTCCGGCCTCTTGTGAGAGGTCAAAACACTCAATATGCATGAAAAAAATCGTTAAACAGAATTTTGACCGAGTTCAGTGTGGCAAGCAAGACCATGGCAAGCAGCAGCTGACAACAAGAAGAAACATTAAGTACAAAGCTCAAATGGTCTTTTCAAAGGCAACAATGCTAAAATTCACAGCATGCCCAATATCCAATCTCTGCAGCATTGGAGGCTTTGGGAGGTACACATGCATAGAAAAACCAGCTCAAACATACACAGAGCAAGTCTTTGGAGATCCATTCAAGTAAAACCAGATAGATTTGCCCTCTTTCAAATTAATTTTGCATTTATATAACACATAGCTCTGCCACTGATTTTGCAACTGATTAAAAAGTGCAAGACCCTCACTCTTACATTTCATAGTTGTTCTTTTATTTTTGAAGAGTATTTTTTATTCATTTAGACAGCTATTTACAAGAAGGCATAAAACCATATAGCCACTTAAGCTCTGTGAAAGCCCATTTAACATTTTGCTGTTAAACTCTGAGTCTTCCATAATGGCCCCTCTTGTCTTTCCTAACAATGACATGTGCTGGCATGACAAAGTAAATGTAAACAACACCTTGTGAGGGAAGACAGAGTGAGATGAGAAGATGAAGAGTTAATGTTAAGAAATAACACTACAGCCTGCTTACAGTCAAGAGATGCATCTGTACACAACTCCTCACCAACAGTGGACACAAGTATTGAGGCCACTCCCAAAACCAGGACTTCTCACAGCAAACAAGTCAGCCCAAAAGACATTAAATGGAAAAGGAAGAGGGCAAAATGCAGGCAATGCACAAGCTGACTGTCTATTTATGGAGCCCTAGGATGTGAAGCAGAAGGCCATATCCTCTGAATCTGCCAACCAGTGTTATTCATGACAGTGCTACTCACCAGGGTGAGTAATATGACTGAAATCAGAAAGGTAAGATAACCCTGTTCATGGTAAACTTGAAAGCTTACTAGAGTAGGGAGGATGAAAGCACATCTTGGCATGTGGTATTTGAGGAAAAAAATGTGCTCAGTATGAGCCTCACTAGCTGTTTTCCTGACTGTTTTCTGAATTGGGCCCTAAAAGGCATCAAATACATGGTGGTCAATGCTTGGCCTGACTGAGAAATTTGCCTACCCTCGCTCTGCCCCATCTTTTTGACCACAGGTTTATTTAAAAATGAGAGAAGTGTAATCTTCATTTTAATAGATTACAGGTTGTTATTTGGAGCTCTGCATTTTCAAACAAACATGCTTTTTTTAAAGCATGCCGTTGAAAAATGTCCTGTTGCAATATTTATAGCTCATTATGTTCAAAGCATAAAACATTGACTTTTAAATCAGTTGCATGAATTATAACTCAGCAGCATGATGGCATGAATAATAATGCAAAAAAAATCAGATTCATAATTTACAAAATGATGTTTGATAGATTGAAAAATTGATATTTAAATCAGGTATTTAAAATGTATGAGTAAAAATTTTAATCAACACAAAAATATAATTTCAGGGATTAATGTTAAGTAAAGCTCTGTACATTTTTCTTGTTTTATGGTCACCAACCATTTTTACATGGTCAAAGCTTTTACAGTAAATGCATATTCAAGTTAAATTATCTAAAACATAAGGAAGAAGTGTTGGATGAAAACTGTTATAATTATTAAACCTTAAAAGCTTTAAAGTCCACACTATAAGGCAACATATGCAGTAGGCTATAGATTTGGAACAAATTGAACATCCCTCACTACAATTACAGATGATCAAAACACCCTGATGAGGTTTGTACATAAAAACACCCCAGCCAAAGTGCTACAGTTTATTGCTAAAGGAGTATGTGCCGAATAATTTTAGAGTACTACAGAGTATTCTCTGTTTAAATACAATGTACCTATACACACACACAAGAACAGGATAAATGCAAACACAAGCATGCACTCCTGAGTATGATTGTTATTATTACAATAACTGATTAGTCATGTGGTGCAACAACCTGAAAGCCAGAGCTGCAAACTGAGGAACTGTATAAATACAGGACGAAGAGACTGTAAGTGACCTCAAAGACCAGACACATAAATATAAGACAGCAGGTACATGCAAACAAAAAGGAAAAGGGAATTCAGAAATGAATGATGCCTGGAAGAAAGACCTGTTTGATGGGAGGAGTGGGGAGGAAATAGCAAATAATGGAGAAGTCTACACTTTGGTCTGCTAATCCAGCTTGTACCCACATAGTGCAGAGATTAATTTAGTCCAAGTCATACTACTGTGCTTTATACTCACATTGTAAAGCAGCAAATTCAAAGTGCTGATAAATGTACCGTTGTTCTCTCTTACAGAAATAGCAGCTGATGACCTACAACAGAACCACAAACCAAAAACCATCATGAAGAAAGATACCTTATTTTTGTGTTTGCATACTTCAATGGGTTTTATCATTAAAAAAACTCAATGAGTCATATCACAAGGAGTTAATTTATGCATTTGGGTTATAAACTTCAGAAACAGGAATTTATAGTGGAAATACTGACATTTTTAACTATACAGAAAATAATGGATGCTACTGGAAACACAAATCAGAAAAATAATTAGCAGAGAAGCAAAGTGACAAAAGGGAACCCACTTTCCATAATGTATAAGGTTTACTCATGCAAATATTTTCTCTTGCATTCTTTATTTTCATGCCTACAAACTATTTAATGAAGAATTTTCTTTTCTTTTTTTGCCGCTACCATTTTTCTTCAGAACATCTGAATTTTAAGGGAAGTTTTACATTATATAAGGGTCTCTTAGCTCTTCACAAACTATGTTATATAATTATGCTACAGAATTTTCTTTTTCTTTGTATCACCTCTTCTTTTGGTGTTTTTTCCTTTCTTGCGCAGCTATAAATTACTATGTTGACAACACTGCTATGGCATGCAGTATATGCGTATGCAAACATGGGAGCAAAACACACAGAAGTGAAAAAGCACACTTACGAAGCAAGCTGGGTATTGTTAACCAAGTACTCCAGTGGGTAGCTACAGCTAAACTTGTACAGCAGCCCAGGTAAATAGCTGATAATCGTTGGTGGGTCTGGCGTATCAATATAGCCTGAAACATTACCTATCTGTACCACTGAGGTATTTCCGTAAGCATTGAGACCACGAGCTGAGGATACCTATTGAGGGAGACAGAAAATTACTATTATCCAGAAGTTAACTGTGGAACAAAAGATACCTAAGGATACTGATGCTTAGGGTCATGATTTACCCAGAAATATTTTCAGTAAATCCTTCCAAACTTAATTTAGTTTAATAACATGTTCCCTGTGTTCTGTTCTTCACCTTTCTGAAATCATGCATATACAGTTCACAATCTATCCCTCTTCTTAAAACATGCTTGAACAACATTTGAAAAAAATTATGAATCCTGGAAGTGTAATTTTTGGTAGCTACTTTTCTTCTGAGCATTCCCAATGAATTCACATGACTTACTTGGAAAACTGAAGGAACTGTGCTATTACAATTAAAAAACATTACCTGAATTTGAGCTTCCATATGCAATAATAAGGCCAACACACAAGCAATTTCATTCACAGAAATAATATTCTCTCACTGTTGAGCTTCACATCAAAAACAATGTACTTTATAAACAGATACAAACCCAATAGTTAAACTATGAGTCTGTGGTTTTGTTTACATTATACATTTCTAAATCTAAATTACAAGCTATAAACTGTCAGAAATTACAGAGCTGAAAAGCAATATAAGCGTAATGCCAATGCAACCTAAATTCAGGCCATGGGCACGTGCTATTTTTGTTCAGGCTCAGAGAATGTGCAGAGCCAGCAATAACATGCAGCTGTCAGGAAAACTGAAGGGCACTTTCCTCCTGGTAGCAGCCCAGCCCCACTTTTCTGTAGCTACTGATCTGAATCAGGGGATAGTTTGAAATAAGGAGGGGTTTGCTACCTCAGAAGACAGATAACTCAGCAAGGCAAAATAACATGGCACAGAACTTCCCCTGTAGCATTTCTTTTGTCTAACTGTATCAGCAAAGCAGATGTTTTCAATAGCTTTAGAATACACAGTTTTCAAAAAAGACATTTCATTATGGAAGAATCATCCTGAGGTGCACATGAGTTGTAATGTTTCGCGTTAAGTAGCAAAGGACATTTTTGATTCCTTTCTCTACAGAAAATACACCTAAGACAGAAGAAGCCCCTCCCTTTGCCAATAGCATACCTCATAATTTGCTAAATAGCACAAAAACATTGAAAATCAATTTTTCTAGGATCTGTATTTTGCCTAAAACTTATAGGCTAGAGCACTAAGGTAACATGGCCAGCTACAGCTCTATTTAGCTTCCTCACCACCCCACTCCCACAAAACAAAGAGTTGAGTCTGCTGTATTAGAGATAGACCTGGGTTTTACCCAAGTTCTGCTGGAAGTGTTGTCTGTCCTTTACTTTTATAGAAAATTAGTTTGAAGGTCTTTGCTCTGAAACACTGCCAAGAAATGAACAGGATTGTACTGCTCCCTGCTCCTTTATCTTCTTTGTTTGGGGCACAGCATGCATAAACTGTGAGAGGATGGGGGGCAATTTTTGGTTGTAATTTTAACAGCTGCTACTTGGTCTTTGTATCCTGTGCAGCTTTGTGGGTAACTTCATGGGGAACTCCAATTATTTGGACTTACCAGACTGGGGTTTTTTTATGTTTTGTTTTTTAAACATCAAGCTATTATGATTACAATCAAATAGCAAGTTCAGGAGTCATAGAGGTGCTGCAGTTTTTCAAGGAATATAGGAAAATAGAATCTCGAACTTACTCAACTGTTTTTTTCCTGGAAATTTTGAAAGAAAAAGTCTAAGGCAAAGAGGTCACAGAGGATATCAAACATTTCAGCTTATTTTCAGCATAATCATTAGCAACAAAACAGGGGGCTTGTTACAGAAACTGACAGGCATCAAGTGCAAGTATGAATTCCAGATAGAATAAAAGTCTCAAAAATAACACACTTTTACCGTTGTTTTTCTAAGTTATTCATAGGTACTTTAATACAAGTCATCACTGCTTGTTCCATGTGATACACACAAGCTGTACAAGTCTCTGCTTCTGCAAAAACTAAGGCATGCTCAATGAAAGTTTTGAAAATGCCTTGGAATAAAAAATGAAAATTATACTTTCTAATCAGTGAACAAATATGTGTCCCACTGTATTTTCTTATTAGCAATCAAGATTATAAATGACCAACTTTCTCTGGTTTTCTTTGATTGCTAACTGGGTAAGACAATGTACACATTGTCTATAAAAGATACAATGCTGTCAAGGACATGCACTTGATCCTATGCATAAACAGCCATGTGAGGATTTCACTTGGACTTTGTCTTACCACTAAAGTGTTTCCACAGGATTCCAAAGTACTCAGATTGATGATGAAAATGACCACTGCTGGAAAGGTGTTGTTGTTGATGAAACCCCTGCAGTGGGCATCCCCATGTTTTCCATTCAGTGCCAGATCTGTCTCAGAGTAACCAGAGAAAAGAACTGTGCAAAAATTTATCTTCATAGTAATTGTCTGCACTCCACAGAAGACATTGATATCTCGTTCAGCTGCAAGAAAAATACAGCAAAAGACATTGTAAGATTTCAACTAATCACCATATAACTATTGTAGCAGTTAACCCAGTGTTGTAATTTCCAATCAAATAAACTTTCAGACCTCAGTCATAGCAAAATGGTAGAATATAAAGGTCACAATTGCATTATTCTGAAGAACAGATTTGACTCTACAACTTCACAAAAAAAACCCTCAAAACAAAACAAAAACAAACACAAAACCCAAACAAACAAGAATTAAAATAGTAACATAGTCTACCATGCAAAAAGTCATTATTCTAAAATCCCCCAGCAAATCTTTTAGTAGCACATTCATAAACTGAAGCACTGTAATAGAGCAGAAATCAGCGATTAAATATTTGGAGCCTGATTAAACAGCCCCTGTCTGGAATAGGAATTTCCAGCGATCTTGAGAAATTTGGGAGGCCAAGCATGGAAGTTTGTCTACGTTTGTCTGAGGTTTTCTGGAGTCCATTTTGTATGAGATCACAGTCTCAGGCCATGCAGACTTTGAAGTACAATGAAGAGCATATCAGAGCAGTTTATTATGAACTGTGTCAAGTTGGGGGGTTTATTGTTCTTGGGTTTTGTGGAGGTATTTTGTTTGTTTTTTAAGAACCATCAGCTTCAGCTTTAATGAAAAATCAGTTGGCTCTTGAAAGACAATGATCAGTACTACAAAGCATCTTGCAATCTTTCATTCTGTTAATAATGAAAATACAACAGCAGCAATTGTTAAACCTGATCTATTTTTGAATGGCAAAAAACCATGTTGGGTGAGGTCAACCTTTTATTCAAAGTTCTGAAGATTGTTACATACTGAATGGAAATACATCATGTTAAGATACAGGCAAGGGTATGGTTTGCTTTAGGGTATGTCTTTTTTGCAAGGTCTTCTTTGCCCATAGGTGGCCGGAGTACTGTTCTGGTGTTTTGCACTAGGGCTTTACAAAAAGACATACTGCATTGCACTAAACACAGACATTACTCCTTTATATAACAACTAATTTATTACATCTGCCTAAAGATTAAGTGCTATTAAAAATTGCAGAACAACTTCAGTCAATACTATACCATTAAGTCTGCTGAAATGAATTGTTTCACTGCATTGACACAACAGAGAGGAAATGAAATCTCCATTACAATGAACTAGTTCTTCCCCCATGGTACAGGAGCACAAGCAGTTTAATTTAGACAGGTTTAATGATGGCTTTAAAGCCAAAACAATCAAGTGCAGGAAATAACAGGCTAAACTCAGTCCTGAACTACTGCCATAATAAACGTTACTCACTGGGTGTAAATTTGGGCAGAAAGGTACTGGAGGCAAGACAGGTGTTGAAGTGATCTGGCATGAAATTCTCCTGGTTTGTACATAATCATAATCCCATTAATATAATGCACAAAGATCAAGATGCAACATGCCTTGGTTTTCACTGCAGGAGGACTATTATGATCCATTTAATGAGTATACAAAGGTAGAGGGACCAGAACAAAAAGGCAAATGGCAAAGTACACATTTATGCTTACTTGGACAAATGCACAAGCAGTCAGATTGCAACAAATTGCAGGATGCAATATAAAGTAGCTCAGTTAATTTTATAACTCACTTCAAGCCTTTTGAAAAAGCAGGGTATTTACTCCACCAATTAAGTTACATTACCACTTGCAAAATTATCATTTGACACTATGGGAAATGAGACCATACAGTACAAAAACAATGTTTGTGTGATACAGGAGGAGAAACAACCTTTCCAGACTGAACCTTTTCTGCCACCTACTTCACAAGGAAATACTGCGACCAAATAACTCCACTCCGAAAATAAAACATTTTTTGTTTAGAAATTAATCTGAAACCAGGCAAAAACAGATCTAACGCCTCTTTAGATGCTAAACACCTAGCTCATTTTTGCCAATTTAGAAAGGTAAATATTATTTCTATATACATTAAAACAAATGAAACAAACAAAAAAGTATATTTGCAACCCTGCATTGAAAGCTTTTGGTTTTCTGAGTAAGAGAGAAGAGATGGTGTGAAGGTTATGTCACCCAGCTGATGAAGTCCTAAGTATAATGACCTCTGTCACAGTTTCCATAAAGGCAAACAACTTGGTTTCTTTCTGACTCAAATCACACAACCTACTTAATAGCCAACAGTACTCATGAATGTGTCACAAACAAAACAGAGTAAAGTTCAAGAGGTACATAGATATTACAGTAACACAGACCATCTTGAATTAAGGACAGACACAAGAGCCAGATGCTGGGAGCTCCACTGCCTGCTTCTCCTTTGGTACCTTTCCACACACTGCCAAGACTCACTCCAGAGCAGGCAGCAAAAAACTTTCAGAGGACAAGAGTTTGCCACAGAACACTACTGCTAAAAGTCATTCCACCAGAAGTGGCATGAAAAGACACAGTTCAAAAACAGCTTCTCTGCATTTGCCTTGTGTTTGATCAAATCACTGCTTTGATATTGAATTAAAATGCATGGTGCATGTGAAAAAGCTGCAGCATTTCCTTAGCCTCCGCTAAGTTCTCAATATATACTTACAGCAAGAGTTACCTGAATCAGAACTGCATTTCCAAGCTGAAAACAGATTGCTATGGCTCCATCCCCCAAAAGCCTTCTGAAAGCTATGCTTTACTGCAATGCAGAACTAAAGTTTTTTTCCCCGAGTAAAATCTCTGAAGGATGGCAAGATCTAACCTTATTATATATTCTCTAGAACACATCTAGCTTTTGATATAAAAAAAAAGTCACTGAATTTTCAATCTACCAAATATGGGGGTATTTTTCCTTCATTCCTGCTGACTATTGAATACTTACACTCTAAAACAAACCTGCAAAGTGCAGAAACAAAAGTCCTGATGGATTGTCATCCTATTTATGCAGCAGCATTCCTATGCAAGAAGTCACCTAAGCAATGAATGATAAAAGCACAAACAAATGAAAAATGGATAAGCTCCATGGCTCCTTTAGGAAGGCTTAATTTCTCCTCTTTGCTGAAAACAACTTCAATTCTAAACAGCATTTAAAGAAAAAGAGCAGACAACGTCAAAACCCAATGGCTTCTCCTGTATCTGCACACCTTTCTTGCCCCACAGTTGGAATTCCAGCTGATAAGAAATAAAGATTCTTTGTGTGGAACAAATAAGAAACAGGAAGAAAGTCTAACCATAATCAGATTCGGTGGGCGATATCTCAGCCTGGGGACACAGTTGTTTTAAAACATTTTCCTTTTCGATTTCTACCACCTCTCCCCCTGCATCTGGATTCTGAAGGGCCTGAGAAAACTCCCTCAAAGCCACAGGCTGAGCCATGCAATGGGGAAGCAAGCACAGGAAGAGAGAGCCCCTTCTCCCTGCAGAGGCTCTCCCACCTGTTTTCTGGGGTTCTTAAACCTAGAAAATGAGCTCCAGTAGCCTCTGAGCTCCACTAGCCCCAGTAGATTACATAGCAGACCCTTCTGCATATTAAACATACCCAAATTTGTTAACAAAAGGGTTTTCTGGTTTTTACCTCCATCTCAAATGCACGGCTAACAAACAGAATTTTTTCTTTCCTAAGTCTCAAAATCAGAACTAAGACTGTTGATTAAATTCTAACCTTTGAGTCTTTACTGCCCTAGATAACAACAAGAAAAAGGAGAACTCTGCTCTGAGCTCCTATGGGCAGTGAGGGGTGATTACCATAGAATAACAGAATCAGCTGCATTGGAAAAGACGGCTGAGATCATCAAGTCCAACCCTTGATCCACTACGCCTGTGGTTACTAGACCATGGCACTAAGTGGCACATCTAGTCTCATCTTAAAAACCTCCAGAGATGGAGAATCCACCACCTCCCTGAGCAGCCCATTCCAATGCCTGATTACTCGCTCTGTAAAGAACTTCTTCCTAATACCCAACCTAAATCTTCCCCAGTAGAACTTAAGCCCATGACTGTCTTACTGACAGTTGCCTGGGAGAAGAGACCAACCCCCACCTGGCTACAACCTCCTTTCAGGTGGTTGTAGAGAATGATGAGGTCACCTCTGAGCCTCCTCTTTTCCAGGCTAAACAACCCCAGTTCACTCAGCCCCTCCTCATAGGTCTTGTGTTCAAGTCCCTTCACCAGCCTTGTTGCTTTTCTCTGGACCTGCTCCAGCACCTCAACATCTTTCCTGAACTGAGGGGCCCAGAACTGGACACAGCACTCATGGTGTGGCCTCACCAGCGCTGAGTGCAGGGGAAGGATCACTTCCCTCATCCTGCTGGCCACACTATTGCTGATACAGGCCAGGATGCCACTGGCCTTCTTGGCCACCTGAGCACACTGCTGGTTCATGTTCAGCTTCCTGTCAATCCAGACTCTCAGGTCCTATTTTGCCTGGCTGCTCTCCAGTCACTCTGTCCCGAGCCTGTAGCGCTGCAGGGGGTTGTTCTGGCCAAAGTGCAGGACTCGGCACTTGACTTTGTTGTACCTCATCCCACTGGAATCAGCCCATCTCTGCAGCCTATCCAGACCCCTCTGCAGAGCCCTCCTGCCTTCCATCTGAACAACAGTCCCCCCAGCTTGGTGTCATCTGCAAATTTTGCTAATGGTGGACTCCATCCCCTCATCTAAATCATCAATAAAGATATTAAACAGGACAGGGCCCAACACTGATCCATGCTGGACACCACAAGTGACCGACTGACCACCAACTGGATGCAGCTCCATTCACCAGCACTCTCTGGGCCTGCCCATCCAGCCAGTTCCTAACCCAGCAGAGAGTGCATGTATCCAAACTGTGGGCTGCAGCTTTTCCAGGAGTATATTATGGGAGACAGTATCAAAGGCTTTGCTGAAGTCTAGACTGCATCCACAGCCTTCCCCTCATCCACCAGGTGGGTCACCTGATCATTAAAGGAGATCAGGTTGGTCAGACAGCACCTGCCCTTCCTAAATCCATGCTGGCTGGATCTGATCCCTTGTCCATCCTGTAGGTGCTGAGTGATTACACTCACGATGTTCTGCTCCATAACTCTGCCAGGCACCGAGGTCAGGCTGACAGGCCTGTAGTTTCCCAGGTCCTCCTTCCAGCCCTTTTTGTGGATCGATATGACATGTGCCAACTTCCAATCATCTTGGACCTCCCCAGTAAGCCAGGACTGCTGGTAAATGATGGAGAGCGGCTTGGTAAGCTCTTCCACCATCACCCTCCGATGACCAATCCTCATCACCCTAGGATGGATCCTGTCTGGCCCCATAGACTTGTGAGGATCCACGCGGCTCAGCAGGTCACTGTTTCCTTCTGGATTACAGGCTTCTTATTTTTGTCTACAAGCTCCAGAAACCAGTTGTCCTCAGGACAACCTGTCTTACTGTTTAAAACTGAGGTAAAGAAGGTGTTAAATACCCCAGCCTTTTCCTGATCTTTGATAAGTATGTTCCCCTCCATGTCCAACAAAGAATGGAGGTTTGCCTTGCCTCTCCTTATGCTATTGATGTATCTGCAGAAAGACTTTTTGTTATCCTAACAGAAGTAGCAATATCATTTACTTTTTTAAAAAAATCTGTTTACTTGTAACCTAAACAGATTTTCTCCCAAGTCACTGAGGTTTGGCAGACATGGAATCTGATATGATCCTTTTTTATGAGGCAGAACTGCAAGAGGCCTCTAAATACCCGCAATAAGGGATGAATTCAATTCACAGGTATCACATTGCAAACAAATGTTGGCATAAGGCTGATGCAAAAAATGACCACAGAAAAATCTTAAAACATGGAAAGAGGAACCTAAACTTCCCTCTGGCTGTTGCAATCCTCTCAAGAAGCCTGAAACAATGACAAAAAAAGAACACAATTACATAAAATAATTGAAAAGGTAGATCTGAGGCAGGTGGACACAATTCACCAATGTGTCTGAGGCAAGCCTGTAAAACTTGTAGCCAAGAAGAGGAATACATAAGCAGCTTGTGAAATACGCAGTTAAACTCTGATTTTCTCATGAATTGAGACAATATATTTTATCTTCTTTTCATGTCTTATTTCTCAAGTCTTCATATTCATATTGATAAAGGGGAAAATGATCAAACCCACTGCTGATCTTTGTGTCAACCAAGCAGCTAGCAGTGTGGTGGCAACAAAGGAAAGAAACACACTTTCTGCTTTCGGCAGAAGTTTAATAAAAGAGCTGACCCTTCCTAAAAAAAAAACCCAAAAAAACTATTATTATTCAGAAAGTAACAACACAAAAGGTATTACAGCGTAATCCTTCACTGAGACTTCATTACTAAACTATTCAATTCAATTGCTATCTCAGAAAAACAAGATGTGAGAGAGGCAGTACTCACAGTCTTATTATCATTCTGCCCAAAATACAACTTGAAGCAAGAAGGATAAGCAACGTAAGAGACTAAAAGGATGCTTTAGCTGAGTAAACCCTGATACACATGTCACTAAGACTGACATTTCATTTCTATTTCTCATTGTATTAACCACTCTGAACATCCAATATCCCCAAAATTACTTAATTCCCATTTACTTAGAGACAAGAACATATATCATACATAGACATATCCCATTGTTTCACCTGTCCCTAACTAAGCACTTAATGTTGAAGTGAGGTACTACATTTTACCAGCAAGTTAGTTTTGCTCAAAAAGGGATATATATATTCTTTCATTTCACTAAAAGCATGTAGTCATATTATCTTACACAGGAAAAAAAAATCAATTAGAAGTTTCAAAGTCTTAAGTCTATGGAGAACATTTACAACAACATGACCTCTTTTGATGAATGTCTTGGACAGGATAGAGCTCTGGCAAAAGCAGGTCAAACCCTACTGATGGGGTGGAATTGTATGCATTACTACTTGGCTGAGTTTGACCCACTGTACAATAGAGAAGAAAGTAAAAGGCAATATTAGAGAAGTTCATTGTCACCAAGATAGTTAACACTCACTTAACGTGGAGTCCTACCCCCAGGCTTTAGACAGATTTAAAGCTCTGTATTTAAAAATAAGCTCTGCTTTGAACCGAGACAATAAAGAAGCCATTAAAAAAAGTCTATTAAACACTTACCAGGAAACCTGCTATGGAGGTTAGCATCACAGTTGTATCCATTGAACTGAGCAGTCACTGAAAGCACTTTAATCGTCAGCAGGAGCAGCAACCATACCTGTTCCATTGCAAAACCTAGCAAAACATTAAGTGATTATTACACACATCTGTTCAGTGCATTAAAGATGCTTACTGCAGACATTTAACCGCTCGGGAGGTGTTGGTCTCCAGCAAAGGAACTGGGGATAAAGCTCACAAGCTTATGGGAAAGAGGTCACAGACAGCAGGGCCTCTTTCTCTACTTCTGAGTAATATGTTATTTCTATTAACTTCTACAACTTTTAATCATAACTTGTCACAAAAAAAGTACTCAAGGATGATACAAAAGGAAAAAAAAAGCAAACACTAAAATTTATTAATAGATTAGAATTTCTTATATACTTAAACTCCAACAAGCTTTTTTTACATTTCAGTGTAAAAATTCCTTAAGACATTTCCATTAAAATAAAATTATTGTTCTAAGTCCTTGAAAATCATACAGATAAATGACTTGCTGAGCAATTATCAGGCTCAAGGTCCTAGAATAAAAATCCGTTCATATCTATTTGTCAAACATTTGTTCTTTGCAGCACACATGCAATTATATTGAGCTTATATAAAGCTCTGGTACAGACGCTTCCATCTACTTGAATTGTATCTGGCAATCAGATCAGGAGATCAGAACTCACAAATTTCTAGCGTTTTGAATAATTATTCCTTCTAGGGGAAAAGCTCCAAGGTGCAATACCTGTAGTATCTAGCACAACCAAAAAAACTTCTGATATATGTTTTTCTCAAAAATATCCCTAAATATTGGGATTTCTGTCCATGACTCCAAGTACACTGACTTTTTTATTTTATTTTACTTTATAAGATTCAGTCATACTAAAGAATTCAACTGCTTATGTAGACTCCGAGTAATGCTCTCCATTTGCCTAGACAGGAACTGAGTGATGTTAAGATTTAGGTTTGTTTTCTCTAAGACTGCAGATACAGACATATCAATCATCACCTTTCTCAAGGGGATAAAGAACATTTGCAAACTCCAGAGATGCAGCATGTCTAAATGCAGCCGTATCTGGCATGGCAAGGGGCTGTCATGCATTGCTGAGAATAGCTGCCAACAGCACATGGAGAGAACATTTGAGACAAATCCTCACTCTTAACTGGATCTTTCATCTTTTTACACAGCAGTCTGAGCTAAAATCTGCTCAATAATAGAAACACTTTCACTAATTTTCAAACCATGCTTGCAGAGTACACAAACCTAGGATTTAAAGCTTTGTGTTGCAACAAAGACCCTTAGATGACCCTCCCAAGTTATTTGTCAATGAACAGATCAACTACAACAAAACACTGAGCCAAATTCTACTAAAAAGTCAAAGGTATGTCCAAACGTAGTCATTCATTCCTGTGCAATTCTGCTTGGAAGTACAAGGAGCAAAAATGCATAATTGGAAACACCAGGTTTTGGCTAAGCATGCATGTTTTGCATGTCTATCACATCCAAAAGCAGCTTTCCTACCAAGTTCTGCACACCTTCCTCAAAGTGTGACTTACAGCAGCAATCCAACCTCCTTTTAGTTTCAGGTGGATACAAAACTCTAAACAAAAGTGCTTTTTGACCCTTTACTCTTTTCCCATTAGATTCCTGTGGAGGCTGACAGCACTTGAAGCTAATACTGATGAAGAACTGTAACGTAAGAAAACATAACAAAGAAAATAAAATTTCTACCTGGGTTGCTATGAAACCTCTGTATTTTCATTACCTTCTCACCCTCTCCATTACTTTAAGATGGAGAAGGTAGTGTTTTGTATGTTTGTTTACTATGTAAATTCATACTTTATTTTGAAAGAAACAATTTATACTTCAGAAAATTGGCATTTCTCCAGCGTCCTGAAGCCTTACCTTGGCTTGCACAGTGATTACATCGATAAAGTGACTATTACTGTTCTTTTGTATGTGGGCTGGTTCCTGATGTGCATTACAATGGTATATATCAAGGGCAATTTACTAAGATCTAAATCTGACTTCAATTTTCCAACATCTACAGTGACTTTTTGCTAGCAAAAAAAAAACAAAAAAACAAAAAAACAACCAAAACTGTTTGAAAAGAATGTAATGAAAGATGCCACTGACAAAGCTGTAGCTATTATTTTAGATGAAAAGCATAGCTTAACAATAAATTCTAAAAGTTTAATAATTAAACATAACTTATGCTGCTGCATTTTGGAGGAAGGAGGGATGATTGCTAAGGAACAAATCTGAATTAAGACATTAAGTATTTATAGCAGTATTTCTCTAGCAATATTCAAAACAATTCAGATTTTAACACAACCAATAACATCCTCCTTGCTTTCTGGCTATTGACTTATCTGCGTACAGATCAACATGCAGATCCACATCACCAGTTGAGCTGACTCCTGCTGATTTTGGTTAATTAACTTAGGAACAGGCATTATTTTTCATTTCTCGAGAGAACTGCAGGGCTAGAAAGCACTCTGAAAGGCCAACATCACATATCTACCTACTCCAGCAAGAATCAAGGCAGCCATTCCTGCTTTTCCAGCCTGATCTCAAAGGTCTCTGGCAAGTTACTTCTCAACAGAAATTTCTAAACTTCAGTTGCCCAAATGCATAAGGAATCCTAACAAAAAGACTTGTGCCATACTGATACTGCTGAACATTTTATCCAAAGAAACACAAAATAGTAATAAGAACATCATAACCTGATTGCTTGCTTACGAATATGTATCAAAATTCAATTTACAAAAAAGGAAAGATAATATGCAAGTGTCAGAAATGGGGTGATTTATTATCCAGGAATCAAATTTATGTGGAAGATATTTGCCTTTTTTTCTTCAACCTAGTATGCAATTCTTTTATCCTTTTTCAATGAACACTGCTCTTGGTGTTTTCTAAAACAAACAAACAAACAAACAATAAAAAAGGGTTCCTTCGATCTAGTAGTAAACACCTTTGGCTGTTAAGAAAACTTTCATGATTACAAAATGCCAATACACACTTCAAGTGAAACGTGACTTTCTGTACCTATTAAACTCTTAATTGACAAACCCACACCAAGTTTCACTGGTGTACCAAGGAACAGGTTCTGTACTGCATATCACTGAAGAGTGCAGAGAGATCAGAGTTGCAACACACAGTCCTCAATGTAATTGTTATGACTTTACAAAGCCATCATCCCTTCTTTGATAAACTTCAACATGTCAGGAAAAACTGCAAAGAACTTTTAAGTAAAGATATTTATGATTAAACAAGACACGTTTTAGCAGTCAGTTTAGAAATTTCATTGCACAAAGTTTCCTCTCATTTCTCTTCTTTCCCATCCTCTCAAAAAAGATGTTCAAAAATTTTCCATTGTCAACAGCATTCACTGATTCAGCTCTAGACTTTTGCTGAAATTCATTTGTGATCCAGTTCTGACTTCTGAGTATATTACTACTTCAAATACTCATCCTGTATTTTATGATAACTTCCTATAATCCCCTGCTTATTCTAGATTTTTCATTCACAAAATGTGACAGTTCTGAGAATAATATGGTGATCTTTATGCTTTCTTACTTTCATAAAAATAGTCGACAGTACAAATGAAACATCTCAAAGAAAATTATATATGTGATAAGCACATAATAAAGCTGGTGGAACACTTATAAGTGTTTTTATACATATCTAGTAACTGTCTAAACGTTGTCTAGCAATGTATATTAGATGCCTACAAGTAACGAAATAGAAGCATTACTTCTGCTGAAAAATATTTTCAAATTATCATTGCATATTTCAACAAGTACTTCTCAGTCATCTCATGACAAAATAGTTCCTTGTCTTTTTGGTTTACATTCATCTTGCTGCCACACATGCTTCTGCACAAGCACTCAAATTGTGAAGTGCATTAACTGAATCGCTGCCAGATCTTCCAAAACCACTTTGTCCCTAAACACGTTTGTGTGTTGGCGATCATTTGCCGTCACTTAACAGTAATCTGGAGAAAAAAAATCCAGAATACACCTCTACCTCAAGTTCTCTAGCGGAGCTTTCTTTTTTAATTTATACATCCCATTGCAACAAATTATCCAGATTGTTTTCACTATTGCACTTTATCTCCTTGGGTCTTCCGATGCAGATAAAACAGGACTTGGGTCTTTACAGTAACTGTTTTGAAGATAAGCCTACCAAAAGGTGATAATTGCCTTTTTTCAAAGGTTTTGTTACAGAAAAAAAAGGGCAGCTGAGATGCAAAGGCCTTTTAGACACATTTCAATAATAAAATTTCCTTCTGTTTAACTATAATCTTTGGCTCTAAGACTTTGAAACACAGCATATCTTTTCTTGCAATTTTCTGTGACTTCATACTCCATAGTCCCATCCCATTCACTTCTGATACCTCGCAAAACCTGCAAAGCTGAAAAAATAAATATATGCAGGTACACACACACGACAAATACATACACACACAGAGGCACACAAATGTATCTTGAAGTTCAGCAGTTTGCTAAACAGAGGACTAAAGCTGATGATGAGCCAAACCCATGACCATTCTGTATGTTCCCAAAATTACAGTATTTGAGGGCTCACAGCACAGAAATATGACAAATGTAATAATTTGACATATATGAGGAAATCATAAAACTCAAAGCATCAGAAATCAGTGCACCTCAGAATGTACAAAAAGAGCTGATATTTTTCCCCCACAAAAAGGGAAAATAGTTTTGTTTTAAATAGATAAACTAATCTCTCTCTTGTATCTATTCAGAACAGAAAAAAAGCAGTGGCAGACTACACAAGAAAAACCACACATTAAAAGTACACATGTAGACAGGCATAAAATTGTCTTCAACACCAATTATTTGGCCCAAGAACTTGGCCCTGTGCTTATTTTCTAGTCATATATTTCCCCTCAATTTTTGATATTAAAAATAAGAACCCTGGATTAGCATCATTCTATATCAGATTTGTAATTAAACATTGGGCCAAAGCTTGGAGCCCTTCCTTAATCAAAATTTTACCAGAACCCAACAGCAGCTGAAAAAGTCTGAATAATAGCTAAAGTCTCAAATGCTAAGATATTTTGTGAATCAAGCAGGTGCCCACAGTGTCCAAGGAAAATGAGACTGGGGGACAAATTTTGCAATTTTTAAAAAATAATATACAAAAGTTTTATTTTGGTTCTAACATTTAAAAAATTCTAGTTTAAGTTAAAAGAATTCTGGTTTATTTTCCAGTCTTTTTATGATAATCTTTCACAGAATAAAAAAGCCAAAGGATCTGAGAAAGACATTAATTTTCTACAAAGGAAGCCACACCGAAATAATTAGACTTTAATCTGAAATACTTCAAATTTTGACTGCTGCACAGGCAACTGATATTCAAGACCATTAAAAATTTATAAGGAAGCAATCCATAGTGTGCTTATGAAGTGAAACAAAAGAGTAATTCTAAACCCTGTTGAACACCAGGAGGCTGAAAACCCAGATCTGCTTCCAAAAGACACAGCTCAGTATTTTTGGTGAATCTTATTACTGGTAGTGTGAAATAAATGTGCATGTTGGTAAATAACAGAAGCCTTTACAACCATGCAGTGCTCTTGGGTCTGTAACATCAGCTGTGCTTAGAGAGGTGCACAACACCATAGGTCCACCTGAAGCTTCATCTCATACCCTCAGATGAGCAAAACTTCACCTGAGACTGTTTTTTTCACCTGCCTAATGACTGGGGAAATTTAATTGGTGTACCACACTGCCAATAAACCATTAAAAATAATTATATTTTAAACCTTCAAAACATTCTTTATAAAATTTTAAACATTGTACCTTAGTATACATGTCTGCCTTCATTTTTAGAACAAAATTTTGGATGCACTGAGGGTTTTTTTATTCTTTCTGAGAAGAAACTAATTTAACTGCATATTTACAATGTAAGAAGACAAAGAGTGATCAAGGGAAGAATTTGACTATATAAAATATTTCTAAGTAATTCATACAAAGCAGCATAATATCTCCTTTCAAGGATACAGACTATTGGGGAAATAAAGTTATTAAAGTATAAATAAATCTAAAGAACCATTTGTTGAACAAGCCAGAGATATTTACTTACTAGATTTGTTTAACTCATTCACTTAAGGTTGTTGAGGTCATGGAGTAGACTATTTACCTGCTATTCCATGTTAAATATCAATTATTCCAGCTTTTCCGATATCCATTAGTGAAGTACTAATTTTCTTCAAATGTGCTACTTTCCCACTACACTGTTCTATCTTATTTTTACTGTAACTATGGTTAGTGACAGAACAGTTGAATTTTACTTTAAATATTGCCTGAATACTTGCTCTGCAGTCCCACAAAGGTGACTTCAATAGTGTATTTATATCTCTTATCCAGATATTTATTTTAATGATCTAAGGAAATGTTATTGTTTTCCAAATCATGCCAATCATATCATACAATAAAATTACTTAAATATGTGTCTGATAGATAAGGTAAAAAAATTTTCCTGTGTGAAATTATGTTTCTAACTCCATAGTTCAGATACCTCAATAAAGTGTGAAAACACTAATCAGCTCTAAATTCCATATTAAAAAAAAAAAAAAGTACAAAGGACATCTCCTGAACCTCACAGAAAATACTGATTTCTATTCTGTTCTTCCAACCTGCATCAATTAACCATTGCTCCCCACAGGACATTAATGCAGATACAAAGCCCAGTAAGTTGTCAGTGAAAACAGATTTCAGAGGAAAACAGGTCTGAAGGAAGTGATTTATGGTCAAAGTTTTGGACCTGAATTAAAGAACTTTGAACAAATTATCCTCTCACTTTCACACTTTTCATACTGTCTACTGCATCAGAAAAACTTTGACATCAGCAAGGGACCTGAGAAAAAAGAAAGGAAATTCTGCATAAGATTTCGAGTGATCCAAAAAAATCATTGTAGCTCAGATGGGGATGTTCTTGACAAAGCAAGTCCTCCTTTTTATCACTAAAACCCACATAATTTGAGTATTTGTGTTCTGCATTTCTTTAATCTTATGGTTTAGCTGTTAAATTCTTTAGTTCAACTTCAGTGGATTCAACTGAAATGCCAAGAATATAAACCGACTGAAAATATAGATAGATTCCCTACTGTGGTCACTGCATTTCTAACTCACATCATAAAATTAAGATAAAAATGTTTTTGGATTTTCCATTTCTCACTTCAGCTACAAAATGCTACAAACAACCTGATTACAAAACAGGAGCCATCAGTTAACCACCAGCTGTGCTGCATTCACACACTATCTAGTACCTATAGAAGTATCTGTAATGAACACAACTACTTTATTGTCTAATTAATCTAATACTGAGAAAAAAATGGGCTGATTAATTTTACTGCTGCTTGTTTACATTGTGTTGCTCTTTCACTTTTAGTGGAGACATTGAAATTTCAAAAATCCCTACTAGACTAAAGCAAGTCCAGGCTCATCTTGGAGTGAAGCAGAAAAGCGACAGTTGTGTCGTGTCACATGCACGAGGAGTGTACAAAAGACTGTCCCTAAAACCCGGAATGAAGAGACTGTTCCTAAGCATAAATATGTTCTCAGCACATACAAATTCAGTCTACAGATTTCCTGCTCAGACCACTGATCATTAGGGGTGTTCCACAAGCTAGCAAATTTACAGAGACTATCAAATCATTTTATACAGGCCCCTGAAGTGTCATCACATGCTACTGGCCCTCAGTTGCTTCTAACCATGGTCTAGAGTCAAATACACTGATCTAGTGATGAGATGCTCTTAATCCTATTGCCTGACCATAGAGCCCTGCAGTCACACGGGTATATAAAGATCTAAATGAGTATCATTCTACTTAATTACCCTTTTTATGCTTTTGAAGAGAGTGATATAAACATAAATCTTCAGTAAAATAATTCTTGATGTCACTACCAAGGAGATTATACTGCAGCCATCTGTTAGCAGCTTGAAAAGTTACCAGTAAAATAAGACTTCCCTGACAAAAAGCAGCAACAGTTTATGCCATCATGATTACTTCAATTTCCTTACTTTTAGAAAGAGCAATTAAGCAGTAAAGTTGTGGAATAATGCTGCAGTACAGTACAGCCTTATCTAATCCTCAGCAGCTAAATGAATCTCCGGCACATAATGCTACTAATACCTTGGTCAAAGAAAGCACGTAACACCACAGATTTCATAAACTGTGAAGTGAAAGAGCACTTACACTCTTCCCAGATTTATATTTAAAAAGATAAACTACTTCTATTGTGAAATAGAAAAGATTTCACCTAGGGATGTTTCCTTCACTATGTTTTGAGTCCCCTCTCATAGCCATTTGGGACTTAAACCAAGGTTGAAGTAATTTTTTAGCCAACCTCTAAATCAAGCCTAAGAGGTACTGGTTAAGACTTAGCTGGAAGAAAACAAAGCATTGTGCATTAGTAAAAACATTCTTTGATCAAGCACACTCAAGCAGGGCCAACACTCCTTTCTTCTGCAACTCTTAGTTTTCCCCCACAGTACACAAAGCACTCATAGTAACTATGTCAATTTGGACTGTATCAGTTAATCAGCTTAACTGAAGAATTCATTTCAAATCCCCACAATCTTCATTCAAGAATATATCGCCATTATTATTACTTTAAAAATAAACAGAGGTGGTGCAATTATCATGTCCAGTCAGCTTTGTGACCGAAAACAATGTAATTTCCAATCAGCAAACCCATGTCATTCAGTTGCAGAGGAGCCAGATAAGAAGTTTTGCTTATCAAAATTTTCTTCCATCAATGCGACTATTGTGGGAACAGTCAGACACCACAAGTTGGGTAACATTGTTTCCTTCAAGCAATTGATTGTTTCCCTCCTGAAAGCAACATGAGCGGGTTTGACATACAAGAACAGCTTCAACATTACAGAGGGTTTGCAGCCTTCCTCCCCCCACATGAACAGAGAGAGTCTGGCCTGGGCATCTCTAGGTAAAAGCTAAGTTGCAAATGCTGGATGTTAATTTACCTTCACATTTTCATCAGCCATTCCCTACATACTTCTCCCCCAACAAACTATCATGGAGATTTCTTAGTGAGGTTAAATTTGACAGGTGATAAAGTAAGAATTTTCTTTTTAAAATGAATATTTTGACATTTACCAATATTTTAGTAACTTCTAGTTGGCTGACGTGGGCACTTACCCAAATCCCCTGTAGCTGTTGAGTCAGCTGTACTCCATCTATCCTGTGCTCCTGCATGTGATCAAGTGTTCAACTCCTCTGCCCTGCAGAAGTTTTTCAGAAAATACTCTGAGCCTGTGGATGGGGGGAAAGTGACACTCATTATGAAAATTCTTTTTAAAATAGGTCTAGATTTCAGATGGGAAAATTTGACAGGTCTCAGAATACTTTACAAGCCTGTTCATCATCAGGCTGAAACCTGAGTAGGATCTTTATGGTGGCTTTTTGCAGTCCTCTGCCTCTTTTTACCTTGCAGGCTTTTGATCTGCTTCTCCCCACTTGTATGAAGATCTCCAGAGACTATATGGGGCAAACAATCAACCTGGAGAAATTATTCTGTCATCAGCTTGTTGAGGGAAAATCTTGTCTGCTTGAAAAGAGGGGTGGGAGGAAGGAGAAACACTGAGATAGGATCAGTAACTAAGCTGCAAGGTTATCAATGTCCCGTTGTGTGTTGTGAGAAGTGTCTATTTTTTTCAGCTCTGAGCTAAACTCATAGTACTAAACAAAACAAAAGCAAAAAGAGCAACATTTCACGCTGCGATGAAAATGTGATATAGGGGTGTCATCATGAATACAGGTGTCAACAGAATGATAATTACCAACAGGACATCAATGCACACAAAGCCAAGTGCACACAAAGGCAAAGATCAAGCTGCTAGAAACTAAACCTTCTTCTTAATATCTACTCCTCTATTTCTGGGATTTGGACAGAGGTGGGGGGAGGTGCTTAACTCTCATTTATTGTACTAGGGTTTTTTCCTCCTTCCACTCCCTCCCTTCAGTTTATATTGCAACCAGCTATGCCTGGAAACTTTTGTTACACCTTTGGCCAGGAAAAACAGTAGTTTATAGACTTTTGCACCATAGAGATAGCTTTGAGGTGCCTGGATTTGTTGGAACTTAGGTCTGTTTTTAGAAGAGAAAAGCCCTGCCTCTGCCATGCCTTCACTTCATGCAGCTCCTCTTAAACAAAGTGCTGCAGAGCACACTGTGTATATTCACAGTAACACAGGCAGGCCCCAAAGAGCAGCCATAGCAGAACTGGCAGCAACATGGGGCACTGACCCACTTTCTCTTCATCATCCTACAGTGTCAGGGCACTGACAAAGGAAAGCAGATTTCCTTTTTAACACTGAAGCATCGCACAAATCCACACTTCAATATCTGAACATAATACTAGTTTCACAAACAAGCACATTTAAAGCACAGTCTACCCTTCAGTTAGTTTTCAAAATGTGAATCTCTATTTACTATGTTTTATCATTTAAGACACATAGAATATCAGAAGTCATTCCATGCCTTTTGGTATTCAGATGAGATTATTAAAAACATCTAATCATCTTAAAATACTGACATCAATCACAGCTTCTGCAACATCTGGCTTTCCTCCCTCCACAGGAGTATTCATATGATGAAACCACGGTCCAGCATGACAGCTGTCATCCCACCTTTCCCTTGCTGCAGACTATATCATTCAATGAATAAAGGAAACAAAGCACAAGGTTACAGGACAGGTCCTTATAGCCTGAGACTCACTCAAGAAGCTGGCTACCAGCAGCTACGCATGGAGGAGTGGTGGCTGTGCAATTTTGGGAGACACAGTTCTCTCCACAATCTGTAGGAGCAGCTCGGCTGAGGAGGGGCACTTCAACCTGCCCAGACATGTGAGCAGAAGCAGATTTAAAGCCGGCTGGGCAGCACAGCCCACAATACAACCCTTGCACCCTGCAAGACCAGCCTTCACCCCAGCAGGTCACAACATGTACCCCTATGAAAATCATCACTGACAAACATCTCTCTCACTATATGCCTCTCAGGGAAATAGCCATTATCTAGGTCTTCCCAAAACCCAAACAGATTTCACAAACTGAGAGCACACCAGTTTACACCTCAATCTATTAAAACCCTATAGGCAAGGTGGACAAGAGCCCTAACCATCAGTTCTATCAGTATTTAACTGCATTTATTTACAGAAAGTAATCAATCAACAAATCTATGCACTTAGTAGAAAAACAGGTCCTTCACTGTTACCATACTGTACATATGAGTGACCTGAAGATATGCTATATATCCTCAAAAAACCAAGTTCTTTATAGAGAATGCAGCAATTCCATTGCTATATAACATATATAAGAATTCCATTGTTACTTATCTATTCGATATATTTAAAATAAAAATAAATCCCTGAATTCTTTGACACAGAAAAAAAAATTAAACAAATCTGAGTATTTCACCATTAATCCTTGAAAGAATGTGCCTCCAACTTAGATTCTTTACAGTGTATTTGTAGAGAAAACTATCTTAATTCCATACAATATTTGATAGTTTTGCAAGCTTTCAGTATGATTTCAAATTGTTATTCTGTCCAGGACAAGTTCACAATTCTATGAATAGACCACAAAGAGCTTTCCAAACATACCTCATTATAACTAAGAGACATCTTGCTCATTTCCAAATTAAAAATCTGTCTCCATCCCTCAAATTCCTCTGATTGTCTCACTCGTATTTTATGCATTATTTGAGATCAGACAAGCCGATTCTTTAAACAGTAATTTTAGAGGACTTTTTGACAAAGTCTAGTTACAAATATTATCAGCTAGCCCCTAAGGATCTTTCTCTTTTTGTATAAAATGATACAACACAGAAGCAAAAACATTCTTTCTTCCCTGTTCTCCAGGATTTAGAAAGCCCCCCCACCTTGCTGCCCATACCTAAATACCTGTGAGGAGACAGAGAGGCTGCAAGAAAACAGAAAAATTCAATAGAAAAGAACAAATTCCAGATAAAAAGCCAAGTCCAAATATAATTAACCAGGTCATACACAAGCCAAATTCTACAGTTGATTTGCACATAACTTATAAGTGCAATGCTTTGTTCTATGAAGAGAGATTCTGCCTTTTTGGAAATGATCTCTGAAGGTGCACAGTGTTTGTTGGACTGTCCATGAAACGAATTCTGCAGCCTAAACGACCTTCTAATGGAGCAATTCAACCAAAGCACATTTCTATTGTTTAGGAATAGATGAAGTTTTATACACAGTTAGACAGATAGCTTTTCTAGTCATATGCCTTGTCTAGAATTTATATCTACATCAAATGTTTAAAAAAAAGACAGTTAAAAGCACAACCGCAGCTGACAAGACACAAATAAGCAAATCTTTCTCACAAAATAACCTGTCAAAAGTCAGCATATTTTTGGGGCATGTACTGGCCCAATATAGGCTTATATTTGAAAGTAAGCCTATATATATATAAGTCTATATATAGGCTTATATATAGGCTTATATTTGAAAGTAATCTCATTAATTTTCTCTCTAGACGTTATCATGATCCACATAGATCCATTACATCCCCCTTATATACCTCTTTTGCAACTAAGCCTAGACTAGTACTTTCAGTTCTTCTGACAAGGAAAGTTTGGAATGCTCCAAACACCCCCCACTCCTCCAGTTGCCTTGTGTTTCTCATACCTGTATTTATCCGCTTTTAAAACCCCCACACACTTGCTTCTCCAGCCATTTCTCTGCATTAAATCCACATTAAACCCCTTGGTACAAGCAATTCACATTGCTACCCAGGTTTCTTTTCTAACACATCAGATTTAATTCAGACCCCAGCTAATCTAGATTAACAATTTATATAATTCTTACTATGGGTAGTCAATGTGTGCTGTAGACAAAAGGGGAACAAGGGAAAACTATTAAAAAATTCAATACTGCGTTTCACATAAAAGATTCCTCCTAGTAATATATACTCAGATATACTCAAAGAAACACATGGCCTAAAAATTGTCATGTCTGTTTACGTTATTGGCATCTAGAAAGAGTTCACACCAGTTTTAAATAACTGAACAGTATTCAACCTCAAAACCAGCTAGGTCACTTTCTGTCTTGTCAAAGTAATTGTAATTTAAATCTCTTTAATGCAAACTGTTAACAGAATAGGGAACACAAGTGGAAAAAGAAATCATGAAAATTATACTTGCACTGAAGCATCGCAGAACTCAAATCTAGTTTAGGCAGAGTTTTACAAACAGCGAAAACGTGACCTGAACCTACTGTAAATAACCCTGGCATTGGTTTCATCTGGGTACAACCCACAGAACTGGGATAGACAAATCCCTGTTAGTTTTACTAGCACACAATAACATACATCAGAAAACCAAAATATTTCAATATTAGCAGAGGTAAATGTGAATGAGAAACGGTTGTGGTTACAAACTGGGAATTACAATAAAAAATACACACAAGATTTCTTCAGCTTCTCTGGCTCTATGAAAACTTGCCTGCTCAATGGTAACAAATATACTCCCCCAGTGCTTTAGCATAGCATTAAAAAAATTCTAATTCCTTGATCTAAAATTCCTTTTTATTTCACAATTTACCTGCTTTTTAGTTTCACATGTTTAAGCCCCTACTGGCAGAATTTACACATAGTATCACAGATGAGCTTAGCTCACCTGTGGGCGTTTCAAAATAGTCTTCATGTTGACAATAATACGCCCAAAAAGCTGCTGTGAAATTAAATCCGGAATTAAACTTTCTCTTGGGTCATATAGAAAATTTTTATTATGTCCCAAATCTGAAACAAAAAATAAAAATCACCTTGTTACCACTTCTCTCTTATCTTCGGACATAGAAAATTACACTGTCCAAACACAAGATGCAAGTTTGCTTTTAAGACTCCCATTTTCAAATATACACTGTTAGTATTAGATGAATCCTAAACTTTGCACACTTGTATGTATAACTGAGGCACACCCGTTTTTTAACACACTTCTACCTCCCAGCCAAACGTACAGTCCCTATTCCTTTCCTTTAACAGATAGATTATATGAAATCTTTCAGCAGTTAAAGTATTTTTCTTTTACTGAGGCCTCCAGATTTTCAGATGAGAAAGAGAGGGTGTTTTAGACCTGAAAGGAACATTGACCTGGTCCTCTTGCTTTACAGCATAGCCTTTTTCCTTGTCTCCTTCTGCCATTAGCTTCTTCAACTAAATGCAGATGTCACCAGCCTTTAGCAAAGGGAAATAAGTGTCCCATTAAGTACTTAGAGGAGTGGACAGATTCTCCCATTCAGCTGGTTCCCTACACACTTGCTGGTGCTGAACAGCAAATCTTCTATTTCTGAGAATGGGCTATCACAGAGAGGTCATTTTCCTCTAAGTGGTTTCCTTATTTCATCTGTTCTCAAGTTTAGTGTTAAGTTGCTGAAAGATTACCTGATTCATATGATTGGGAGTCTGTTTGCCTCCAGAGTGTAGGCTGAATGAGGCAATAATTATTTGTTTGAAAAATACAGGTAGTTGAGCTTGCATTGCAAAGAAATATGCCTGAATTTGCCATTATTCCAGGAATGAATTCTGAGACCTTTATTTCCTTTTCAGAGAGTCAGGCCCTGCTCACAATGGAGAAAAATCACACACAGATAGTCCCAGCTGCTGCTCCTGCTCAGCAAGAGCCCAAAGTGAACGGAAGCAAAGGGGATGCCTGACCAAGTGCTGCTGCAGACCATGAGTGCAACTCACACTCTGGGGTTTCTCCAAGAAGGAAAGCAACCTCCAAGTAAGGTAGGATGAGAGTTTACTGTACTTTAATACACCAGTGAAGTTCCCCCCAAGCCAAACAGTTTCTCCATCGCCTTCTTTGGTGTAAGTGGGTTTTTGAGTTTTATAGCCTGGTACACATTACATTAGAAGCTTCTTTGGGGAGTCTTTTGTTTGGGGGATTAGGAGAGGAGAGAGGGTTAGAGCTACTTTTATTGAAGGGGAAAAAAAAAAGTGCAGAGCTGGTGCAATAAGTGCAGAGCTTTCTACATGTATTCAGTTCAAAGATTTCTAAGACCACATTCCATGAGCTTTTCCCCAAGTAAATACAGGTGCTGATATAGTTCCTGGGACAATTTTCTATAATTTAATGCAAGATTAAAAATTCAAAGCAATAAGACTGTTTAATGTTGGGAAACTCTAATAAAGGAGTGAGAAACAGTGACAGAAACCAGAGATATTTTTCCACAAAAGAGCCTTGACCCATTCCTCCTAGGCTGCACGTGCTGTCAGAATACAAAAGCAGCAAACTGCCTCTTGGAAGAAAAAAGCTCACCACACAACTCCTGTGAACAGGATTTAAGATGCATGTTCATTATTTTACAGAAGGAATGTTCAGCAGGATCAATATGCCATCAAGATAAAAGAAGAGTATAAATTGTCCTGAGAGTTTGGTCAGAATTTTCTTTACTGTCAGACAGAGAATTAAAAACAGGGCAGGAGGCATATTAAAACTGTGCTTTTATAAGCTTAATCAGTAGGCTGGAAAATGAGTTTCACAAAGAGATAATGAGCTCCCAAATCATAATTTGCCAAGGGTGCATCGATTTTCACTCATCTTCAGATCATTTACAAGCATCCAGCACAAGAACACCTTTCTGACCCAGGCCCCCACCAAGCAGGGACATGTGCCAGAACAGAATGCCCCTGCACAAGGAAGAGTTACCAGTTTAAGGGCTGCATCAGCTAAAAAGGCCATGAATTTGGATCTTGGGCATCTTCACAAATATAGCAAACAGTTAATCATAATAGTTTATGGCAAAATCAATTGTGCTGACACCACTGTAGTTTTACCAAGCCCACAGTCCCTGTCCTTATCCCAACTCCATGCTCAGCAACTACTAGGGCATTTATTCAGTATGTAGGAGAGTGGATCAAATGTCCCTCCTCCAGATCCACCTTGGGGACCACTCCATAAGGTCAAAGGATAAAATTTACTCCTGGGTTAGTGGCAACAGGTTTTGTTCCCACCAACTCATATTGAACTCTTTATACAGAGACTCTAATTATCAATTATAGCAAATGAGAGAATAATCAAGCTCAGCACATGTTCTACATCAGTGCCTAAATCGCTGTCCCTGAGAAATGGGACAAAGTTGAAATAAAGCTCTCAGACTAGAGGTGTATTAAACCTTGGTCTTCTACAACTTAGTCAAGCAGCCACATCACTTGACTAACACAGGTAAAATACTGCAGAGGCAGCTTTCTATGAGGGCAATAGAAATTTGTTATACATGACATCACAAGAGTGATAACAGAAATTAAATAATTGTATTTTCATTCAAGTTGACATTTGATTTCTTCTTGCATGGCAGCACGCCAAAGCTGTACACGCACACACATTCTTGCTACCATGAATCAGGCTTGTTTTCCTCTCCTATCCAACATCACCAATCCACAAATGCCCTTTGCAAAATGGACTGACAGGAATTTTTCAGGACAAAGGCTGGAATTTGAAGGAACAATTTTTTCATCTCTATATTTTTTATTTGGAGTTAACACTGATATGTACAAAATTCGATGTTAACTCTTTCTCATTTGTTTCACCCTCTAATGATTTCATCTTATTTGATTGCACCCCTACTCTTGTCAGCAAATTAGACTGACTGGGTATTAATTGTGCAATGTTCTCTTATGTCAATTTTTACTGCGTAGCAGATACAATTTCCATTCATAAAGAGTTATCTTCATCCCAGGACCTGGTCAAATTCCAAGTGAGCTATTTGTTTGTCAGGGCAAAATTCAATAAAAGATGTTGTTTATCTTTAGAAGTTATTTTTCTTCTGCTAGAGAGTAGAGTAATTAAAAAATGGTATAGGCTGGGGGAGTTGAACAGGTGGGAGAGTTGGGGTTTTTTTCTGTTTTAATTCAGCATTGCACTCCAAAGTCCACTAGCACCTCAAAATCTCTTTTCTTTCTAGCAAAAGGCTTACAATTGTGTATAGGGAGTGGGGGCAGTTCCACTCTTCGGACAAAGCCTTTCTTTTATCCATTCTGTCATGTCTCTAAAGAAGTCAGACATTCATTAAGTTGCTCATTTCAGTGAAGAATGAGAATGAGGACCCCTGCCTTGTAGTTGGGTGAATAAGGCCAGATATTGCAGATATAGGAGAGACCGGAGAGAAGGAACTTGCAATAAATCCTATTACTTACTCTCTCTCTTTTATTGTTTGAATGTGTATTTTAATAGCACAGTTTATCACACACAACCAGAAAAAACCCACGCTAAGTTCTGCATTGAGACAACTCAAAGAAGTTGAAGCTTTCTTCCTTTTTGATGAACATGCCCATCACCAGATCTCAGGACATGTCTGAACTGGTAAGATTACTACTTCCCCCTCTGAACCACCACTCTCAGAAACACTCTGAACTACTTTACGTGTCAGTGACCACGCACTGGAACAGGTTGCCCAGAGGGGTTGTGGAGTCTCTCTCAATGGAGATATTCAAGAACCATCTGGGCACAATCCTATGCCATGTTCTCTAGAACAACCTTGCTTAAGCTTGGAGATTGGACCAGACGGCCCACTGTGGCCCCTTCCAACCTTACCCAGTCTGTGATTTTGCCTCATCTTTGTTGTTACAAGTATCTGCAAAGCAGCATCTCAGAACTGAAAATGAAAATATACTGTTGGTAGAGAATTACACACCTTAATTTTTATCTTCCTCCAAGCAAAAGCACTGCAAAGAGCTACAAAGTTTAAGACCTGAACTTCATACTCATTTTCTGAAGAAAACATGGAAGAAATGAATGCTTGCTAATCTTCATTAGTCTGTACATTACAGAAAGATACTGTAGGCTAAATATCCGAATTGCCTATTAAGTACCATAGCAACAGATCAAAGTATATGCTACCAAACTAAATGAAAACATTGCAAAAAAAAGAAAAACAACCCAAAACATTGTGATTAAATCTACTTTAAAATAATCCATAAAATCAAGAAGTGAGGAAAATATATCCTCCCAAGAATTACAGCTCCACTTGATCTATTTCTTTCCTTACTATTAAGTCCACTGCATTATTTATTCATTCAAGTGCTTTAATCAAGATAACCACTCAGAAGTCATTTGATTTAAAAGTACTGTTACTGCTAAATGTAGCAGCAACAGATCAGAGCAATTTGCAGCCCACGGTGATGTGCAGCAGCACAAAAAAAATAGCCATACTGAGGACATGTATTTCATGGCTACAACCAAGAAAGTCATTCTGCAGTGTAAAAGGAGGTTTTTACTTTTCTTTAATAAAGAAAAACTGTCGTGAGAGACAGCCCTCTCCCTTATGCTCAGGCCCAGGACCCTTACTAACCACCCTGCACCACCAACCATAGTTTGAAGGCTTATTCTGGAAGATGAGACAGTGTTTAACTTCAGTGCATTCCAAACATGCAGCCCTACCCATGGGGAGCCAGGCTGTAGCAGCAGGGGACCCCAAGCATTTTTAAAAGCCTATCCAAGGATCAGGTAAATACATGGCATATTTACATGGGCAAGACACCACTTTATTGTGGCTACATGATTTGCACAAGTTCTGTCAGGCTTTTGAGTGCAGAGCAGTGATGGCTGAGATGATGCAGGGCAAGCCACAGACTAACATTTGTTACCAGCTGCATGATTTAACAATTCTTTCCCAACTGAGGCTTTTTAGGTAAACTTTTGAATTTGTGAGACATCTGGACACTACAACAGAGAGTAGCATTACACTCATTATAAAACATAGCTGAGTTTTCTAAGTTTCAACTATGCTTATTGACATACAGTGCACAATGAATGCTATATACTCAAATAACAGGTTGCAGGTTGTGAGGTTACATTGTTTGAAACAGCATTGGCGGGATGAAATACAGTCAACAACAGTCTATTTCATCACACAAAACAAATATCAAGACTATTTTAAAATCTATTTGGCTGAAAGAAATATTGCCAGGTTCAGATTTTGTTGCATTTTTTCCAAGTCACTTTTAATGTTATTCAAAACTTAAGTTTAAAATAAAACATCTATAGGTAAAGTCATGTTCAGCAGAAGTTTTATTTCATTTTCTACATATTTTCGCACTGTGGCTGGAGAGTTTCCTGTACTTTATTGTGTCTAAAAACACTTATTCTTTTCTCTACTCTTTTTTGAACACTGAAAACAAAACCAGTTTAAGGGCACCAAAACATTAACATGTTGGTCGTTAAAAACTCAAGTAAAATGTTAAATAAATCATTAAAAGAACATCAGAATTTGGGTGGTGCTTTCGGGGGCCTGTTTAGCTGGATACATCTGAAAGATTTTTTTTAGAAGCTGAATTCCACAGAACATTTGGAACTTCATTTCCATTTCAAATCGGGGTGTTGAAGAAATAAAAAGATCATTTTCCCAAAATTAGACTGGGGAGGTTCTCCTGTGAAATGCAGAAATCCATTTCTCAGCCAAGTGGCTCCATCAGATTTCTTTTTGAAATCAAGCCACTGAGAGATGTAAAAACTTTTAAGTAACATAAAAAGGAATACATTGAACACTCCAGCTAAATTGGAATACAGACAGTTTTAAAATTAGAACAGAGAAGAGAACACATGAATAACAATAGGTCACAAAACAGAGAAGCAGCAAGAACTTTAGCAGTGTTACTCCTGAATAAAATACAAATGACAGCTTCAAGAGCCTTCTTGTAGCAAAGGAGAGTTGCAGACCTATGATTAACTTGAAAGAAATACTGGAGACAGTTAGAAAGCTCATATCAGATTGCAGAGCTGCAGAAAATCAAGATCATGTGTAACAAATCTGTCCAACACATACACAAAAACTCTTTAAAATGAAACTCTATCCTTATGCAATAAATCTTTTTATGCATAAAAATATTATTCTTCCTCAACAGGACTTGCGTACAACCTCGGAAACAGTCGCACAAGCAGTAAAGAATCACGGGGTTTATGTCACAGTAGGTGTAAGCCCACAGTAACAACATCACCAAGAGTATAAAAAAGTAATCCAAATAAAGTAGATGAAAATTCTTGCTAAAATAAACTACAGCTCTAACCACCAGTGACTGTTATAGTCTCTGAAAAGATGCATCAGGACGTGATCTTGTGTCTGTTTTAAGGCAGTATGTCCATAGACTACAACCATACTTGTAGCTTATAGCTTAAGCTAACACATGGGAAGGAAGATCATAAACAAGGCCTACTGTTTTTACCCTTTTTCACATATGCCAAATCATTTTCAGCTTTACTTTCAAACAAGAGTAATGACAACTGCTTTTTATTATTCTATGCAAAAAGCTGCTCTTTCTAGATGAAAGCAAGCTACTTGCAAGACAAATATATTTGGGAAAACAATCGTGCTTTGCGGAGTTTACTGTCTAGATTAATGCCAAACACTATAAGCAGGGATAAAAATAATCTATGGAATGAATATGCAACATAACAGAGAAGTTAAAAAGACACACTTAAATCCATTTTTCTTAAATAAATAACGTTTTCAATTCTCTTTCAGCTTTGTATTTCTATTTTCTTTCAACTAAAGCTCTAGTTAAAGAACTTTGTCTAGTTAAAGCACTCTGTATAAAATCCATTGATTATTATGTACTATTTCTATTGTAATAATCCTACATTTGTGCCAGAGACTGCATAAACAGCAAGATGATAACATCTGTCCCAAAGACTTAGTACCTATACTTGCAGTACACAAGAACATGTGGATGCAGACAGGACAGCCAGAAAAGCAGTGAGACCCCATCCAGCATCATGAGAAGTTGCAGTCCTTGGCTGTGGTTCCTTGAGCCCTTCTCTTGGGGCAGCAAGGGAAATTAGCTAAGTAAATCCCTTCCCCAGCCATAGCCCTGGCCCCTTGCTCCCAGCCTTCCTATGCTCCTTCTTTTGGTGCTGATGCATCTCCTCTGGGGATGGAAGAGAAACGTCTTAGACCATGAGCAGTCCAGCCAAGATTTGTTCAGGCCATTAAGATAAAGGAGGCTTAATAGGAAGTGAAACAGGTAAATTTAAAGATGCTTGCTAGGATTTCTTCCCTAGCATAAGAGGAAGGAAAATGAAGACGACAATTTTTTTTAAGATTAAAGTAGGACTCATCACTGGTAACAGGGAGAAGGCAACAGTCTCAATACTGAATGAGGAGGGAGCTATGAAGAATCTTGGCAAAGAGCACAAACTCAGGGCAAAAGAACGCAGCAGCAAGTCAACAAAGAAACAGGCAACACTGTACTCCCAGCCTGGCAGTGCCAGCTATAACCATACTTTGGCATCCTAGAGGGGTACAAGCAGAGCAAGAATGCACCCAGCAAGCTGACAGAAAATGATGCAGCCCCATCTCTGGAACAAGACACAGAGTGTAAGGACAAGAGCCATCTCATCTGCTCACCGACCAGGAAAAACAGATTTCACAGAAGGGATCTGCAGTACTTAGACACTGCCTGGAGATAATCACATTAATGCAGATCAATACACCTGAGTATGTACATCAGTGTTTCAAAGTAGTTACTTCCAGAATTCACTTACTTCTACTTATACTCATGTTGTTTCTCTGCACACAGTAAATTGCAGTATTTCATCACTTTATTTCAAAAATCAACATTAATTAGTATCAGACAAGGACTCTCAGATTGTAAGCACCTTACATGCTCATATTTGGTTTGGACAAGGTTCAATAATGGTGTTATTTAGGAAAAAAATATGAACTATGCACAACAAGAGAAGAACAAAACTAAGTATCAGCATAAGTACCTAGATCTGATTTATAAACCATAACTTTGTAAGGATAGCTGACCTTGCAGGCAGATTCTTTTATAGTAAAGGTGCTTGTTCCAAGGATATGAAACATCATGCAATTAATGATGCAGACAGACTTAGCTCTCAGTAAGTTTCATCTGAGTTCATTTATTGATTTAAGTTAGCATGGTAAATTTATGAAGAGGTATTGGAGCTAAAATACATTTACAGGAGTAATAACTAGGCCACACAATTTTCCCATTCCCTAAAGAAAAATGCCTACCAAGCAACATAGCACTTCAGGCCACTTCAGTTTTCTGCCTAAATATTTATGTTAGGAAAAATTTAGGCAAAGACTCAAGTGAGACTTCAGTCTATTTCTATGCATATTCGTGAACTCCTACTAAATAGTTGATGAAGCAGATTTAGTGGCTCTATTAGATTAGGTAATCTTATATTTACATGATTATTTCATCACTGGTACCCTTTATTTATCTAGGAGAAAAATTATCTCAGCTTAAATCCTGCCTAAGGCCTTTTAAGCACTAAGGAGGAGCAGAGTACTTTGGATGTGTCTATCTGTCTTGCATAGATCAGGACAGTAGGATGGGTGTTTGGAAGCAAGCATAAGGCAGCAAAAAATTAATAACATCATCTAGAAGCAGTACTACTACAGAGAAGATGGCAACAAAATCTGGTACTCTGACAAAGAGGGAAGCAGAAAGGCACAGGCAGTTAAACAATATCATGACTGCTTTCCTCGAAATTCACTTTTCTGAGCACTTTCCCTATTTAGCATCTTTTGTACCCTAAGACTCTCCTTTGGAAGACCAGACTTTACAAACACCTTGAAAACATCTCTGTTTTTAATTTAGGTGAGAAAGTAAACCCCATGCATTCACCTTTCTCAGTTACACAAATTCAGAAACTTTCTAAACCTATGATATACCTGATGCACATCATCTACCATTTTTTTGGTAACCACCCTCTACTACAGCCACACAACTGGATTGCGACAACTTTCAGTGCAGTTCCTGTCTATGATTTTTCAATTTCACTTAACTGTGTAAGACCATCTTCCTCTGTTTTTCACACACCAACCACAAGTTGCCCTGTTCACCACTAAGCAAACCAGAGCCAGCTCAGGTCACTACTACTATGCTCCACTATATCCACACAGACCTCAATTTTAAGTTCTCTGCTCACAACCCTTTCTTCTAAATGCTGCACCTCTCCACCCCTCTGCTCTTTTGTGTCACATTTGTACCATATCTCAGACAAAAACATGAATTTCTGCACTGGGTAAAAGCATGGGTAAGACCCTACAGAATTCAGAGAAGAGGAGCTGAGCCTCAGTTAAGGGTGCAACCAAGACTAACCTGCTCTAATGTGAGACAGCAGCACTAAATACCGCTGGCTTTTGAATCTGTACTCCCATCAGAACAAACATCTTCCTTCTTCAACAAGACAACACAAAAGGAAAGAATCCACAAACTCTGAAGAACATCCAGATAGGAATCAAGTTGTATTGTTTGCAGAACTTGCATGTTTTGTATGCTTCTCTGGTACACAAAACTTGCACCATTGCTTTTCATGAATTTAGTTTCACATTTTTCTGCAACACAATAATGTAGCCATTCCTTGTCTTCACCACTCAGGAGATGCATACCGGAGACTTCACTGAAGGCTTCAACATTTTGTTAATGTGGACAACATGAATAAAATTCATTTCTACAATTCTTCTCTAATTTTAAAATTGCCATAGAAAAAGAAAAATAAACTTTTCATGAACTATTTTGCAAGATCATAGTTTCTCTGAACTTTCATATGGCTAAACAATTCCAAACCATTTCCAGCCTTGCTTCAGCACCTCTGAAACAGTCCTGCAACATGATGACCCCAAGCCAAACCACTGGTTCCACTCCCTCTACAGCCAAGATTTTGCACTGCCACCTTCCCTCCTCCTGTTGCAAAGGAAAGCATTGCAACACACATGTGTTTCTATATGTAAGACTATTGCAGATCCCTTCCTGGCTGACCCGGCTGGTACCCAAATTCATTATATTGCACTAAGATTTGGAACAAGATTTTTCATACCACCAGCACATTTCAGGTTTGTTAAGATGCATTCAGTAACTTAAATCCCAGCTTTTTCTGTTTTGTCAGTCTTGCAGAAATTGTCTCAAGTGCCATATGTCTATCAGAAGAAATGGCAGATGCACCATGTATTTCAGACCCCACTCTGCAGAAAACCACAGTTATTATATTTCTAAAGGTCTTAGGTCATCATAGCATTATTTCATTTTGCTCTGCAAGAGAAATATCAAAGAGATATTTTCTGTCAGAAACTACTATAAATACTAACATTTTTGCTCCTGTAGAGCTAATACCTTAAACAATTATGCAAGTCAAACACCGTGGTTCCCAGGACCTGATTTCTCAAGAAAACACAGACAAAGGCACACAGTATCTTCAGGCACCCAAGTCACCCAGTGCCAGGGAGCAGCAAGAGGCTACCTGCTCACCAGGGCAAGGCAAGCCAGGAGTCCTGGGGCCCCTCAGCAGCAAATCCCAGGGTCTGGGGCAATAGGCAGACCTTGGTCACAGGTTCCAACAACAGCCCTAGACAAGACAAGAAAGGAACCACATCCAAGGCCAATTGGGGAACCATGGGCAGAACCACACAGAGTTCTCTGCAGGCACTCTGCTTTGAGCCAGACAGAGAGGCCACTGTGCTCGCCCAGCCAAGCAGAGGTGGGTGAGGATGCAGGGCAGTGGTGGGGCTGGGCTGTCACGGGTTGGACAGGGTGTTTTATCTCCCATCAACTACAGGACTGGACTCTCCTTTTCAGCAACACCCAAGGAAATGAGACTGGGTTCCTACTACTGTTTATTGAAGTTGTTACCCCCATGCCTCTCCAAAAGACAGACAGCCTCATAGGCCAGTGACACATGGCCAGCCACTCATGCATGGGAGGTGTAGGAACTCACTTCCCAGACTGAGCATAGCACAGCAGCTGGCCTGCTCCCAAAACTAAGCAGCTTATTTCCCTCATCAAGCAAATACATAAAAATGCACCCCTGAGGCTGTGATTAATATTTGGTTTTATCAATCATTCAAAAGCTCAGCTTAAGAATCAGCTGCTCTTAATTTATTTTGATTTCTTAAGACAGATTACTGAATAATCAGAAATATCCTTACTTGTCATTATTTTATACAAGAAGGATATGAACACATCAATGTCAGGGACTCCTTGTCATGCTGACTATTTTGACTGTAATTATCCTGGTTACCAGCCTCCAGATGAATTCTCTACTCCATCATCCATTTATTTTAGCTGCAAGGTACCTGTGCCAGGGCCCTGGAAATGCACTCACAGGAACCAGTTAAACAGGCACATTGTGCTATGTCTATGTCAAGTGTTCTTGCCAAGAAGCCTGTTTGCTGGAGTTGTCACTAACATCTCCAGGAAAGACGGTCAACAGAGACAAAACAAAGGCACAGCATGGGGGAAACACCATGAGTGAAAATCTCTTACACAAAAACTGGTATTGTTCAAAGCCCTTCCAAGTACCAAAGGACAGAACCATCAAAGCAGTGGCAGAAGGAAAAATGACCACCAGCAGATATTGCAAATGTCCAAAACAAAGTTTCTGAGTTCTCTGTATCACGATATATAGCATGAATTCAACTACTGGTATCTCCACCACAATCAGAAACGTTCGTACGTTCCCTCTCTAGAGGGCAATTCAGCCTCAGAACAGCATAAATCTTACTTCTACCTTCAATCAGTACTGAAGGCCAGAGAAACTACTGCAATATTCTAGCCTAACCCTCTGCATTGTACAGACCAGAAAGCCTCCCCATATATTTCTGTTTCAAATTCTAACTCCAGCTTGAACATGTCTTGGGTTTATTTCATTTTGTGATCTCAGTGCTGGTGTGGAAAAAAGCAAAACAATAATCAGAGTTCTGGGTCAACGGCCAAGAGTGTCTTTGATGTATGCATCCCCTATAGCACTGAGGCATTTATTCACATTACATAAGTGGCATGTGCACAGAAACAGACACCCTTACATTCAAACACTCTTTCACACTGAGAACTACAGTCTCCTAGAGTATCTATCCTAAACAGTACAATATTGATACAAATACTCCAATGAACAATACAGATTTTATAATTAGATGAATACCAACAAACATACAATGCTTAGTCATTTATTATTAGTGGTGTAAGGCACTTAGTCATACCTTATCAGTGGTATGTCTCTGAGTTAAGTACCAAATCAGCAGAGAAACTTAGTGCAGCAGAAGATACCAAAATGGTAGAACACAGTACATTTTCCTTAGGAAAACTCTATTTTGAAGGAATTGAACCTGATAGTGGTTCACGAAAAAACCCAAAATTCAGTTGGCACCATTAAGATGGAGACAGGAAGATACCAGGTAAAGCAGTGGGAGATATTTTTTTATGTCAAGGCAAAAGTTAGCCCAACAAATCTCAGACTTTAGTAATAAGTACAACTCCAAAAATGTCATGTCTTGTTTGGAACAGCTTTCCTTTGAGAAAGGGAGACTCTTATGCAGGAATTAGTTTTTGCTTCTGCCCTAGAATCTGAGACTAATTGAGAATCATTATAGAAGAATTTCATGTATAGCCTTATTTGAATTTACTGTGCAAACCACAGCATCACATTTTCAATAGCTGAAGAACTGATTATAAAACTGATTGGTCTTTACAGTAATAAAATGGGGATCAAAAGTTATCTGCTGGACCTAGCAGCTCTAACTTATTCCAAGATTTTTTCAGGAGCCAGCTTTTAAACACTTCAGCTCTATGGGAGAGATAAGAGTTCAGACACAAAAATAAAGGAAATAATTGCAAAAGGAAAGCAAACTTTGTGTTCTTCAAGATCAAAAAGACTAGATAAAAAAAATCTGATTTTAAAAAAGTGTACTTCATTATGGAATACCAAGACATTTGAAGCTCAGATAACTTAAATATATTATGAACAAATATCCTTAATTTTGATACCTAGAAAAAGAATTTGAAAAACGAATGAGCAAATATTTCTTTATTTGTTCATGTTTAAACTCCATTAACTTCCAGGGTCTGCTGCACTCTCAAGCAGGGAGAATACACAAAAAGGATACACTTACAAAATACAAAGAAAAGCCCTTCCAAGCCTCAAAATTAATTCTGCAAACCCAAAAGCAGTTGCTGAAATATGCCTGATTTACAGGGTTATACTACTGGTCCATTTGTAAAACTAGACTTAAAAGACTTTCATTTGATAGAAACACAGCAATTTGCACTAGTAACCTCACAGGAGAAGAAAGGTACCAATCATTTTCAGTTTAGATTCCTTGGGTACGAGTCACCACGTTTTCAAGCAGCTACTTTGAAGGCCAAGTTCTGCATATTCATGTTCTTTACACAATATAATCTATTGAAAAAGAATGACTGAACTCTGGTGAGTAAAGGGCATGTATTTCTTTGCTTACATAGTTGTAAATATCCAATTACATAAGTTGATTAGTTGCATATAATTACACAATGTAAATACACAACAAGTACAGATTAATATGAATAAATTTATGTACTACATGATTTCTTATGCATGGCAGCCACTGCTCACATATACTTGCAATTCATAAGAGTATTTCTTTCTGTTGTTTCAGTGAACAAGAAACCATAAACTATCCAGAGAAGCACCAGCCTGCCAGCATCAGCTGACACAGGACTTTAAATACCAAAGAAAATCCATTCCAGTAGTGAAAGAAGCACAGACACATACACACAAGTATTAAACTTCTGTCGAGTAGCAGAAGAGTGTGGTTCAGTGGTCTGATATCCCTCTAAACTCCACATCACCAGGCTGGAGATTCCCTTTCTAGACTTATTTCACAGCCTTAACAATTTTTTAGTGCAGTTGTTTGTTGGTGCTGTGAAAACAAGCTTGTGTGCATTCAGCTGTACTGAGCAGAAGATTCATATCCCAGGGGAGAGACAACTTGAAATTCCCTTCCCACTTCATAATTACAGCACACATAAATGGAACAAAACATGAAGCAACTGCCCACTCCACAAAGGAAATGGCAATCCTATATCATCAAAATATATTCAAGGAAACAGAGCATTAAGTGGATTGAAGTACATTTCCATATGTCAATATGCTTACAAAGCATTCTCAACAGGAGGCCCCATCATACTCCGATAGCAGCCCATTTATTATGATTGTTATTATTATTGTCATTATTACAATACCTTTCTCCCAGCCTGGACAAGCAGCACAAGCACTGAGACTGATGAGACAGCCCAATCCAAGCAGGGCAATGATAGCTGTGCCACATGCCAGCAAACCATGGCACAACCTTTTGGTAAACTAAAATGCCTGCAGCCATAACTACTCGCCGAAACATGTAAAGGCTGGACTATTGTATTTGCACCTCTATAGGTCTTTTCCCCTCTTTTTCCTTAAGAGTAAAAACAAAAACCCACAATGCTGTTTGTCTGCAAGATAAGCAGAGAAAGGTGTTTATGTAACACATCATCTGCATGCTCAGGATTTCAGTATTTATGAACTGCATCTCCCCCACAACAGTCAGAGCAAAAGACAGCTTCCTTCCTCCCCTTTTTCCTACTCCAAAACAGAAGATAAAGCCGACTTTTACAAGGTTTTCCCAAAGGGCTTTCAAGATAGTTGCAAAAAGAGGACATTATTTCCTTCACAGAGCTCCACTATAAGTAGATGGAGCTCTCCTACTCTCCCTACTGGCCTCACTGCAATTCAGTGCATGTTGAGCCAAGCCAAAGCAGATGCAGACAGCATAGTGCTTTCATGGGAAGATCTTAAACCCAGAGAGAATCAGAACTGGGAAGGTAACTACTGGGCTTAGATAGGCACTCAGGACCTGAATTATCAGGGCTGAGAACCACACCAATGTCTTGTTTCCCGTTAGCTAAGCCTAGGCCAGATGCACGTCTCCAATCCACAGAGGCTCCAACCAAAAGCCCTGTCAAGAAGCAAGTTGGCAAGACGGACCCCTGTGCAAGCTCTCACATGTAATACAAAGAGTAAACAAATCAGCAATATTGCATCCCCAAGATTAATACAGTAGGGACCCTTCAAGGCAGCTACCCTCGCTGCCTCAAAAGTTTTCAGTCCACTTTTGATTTTCAAGCCGCACTCATGTTTCATACTTGGTTAGGATGTGATGGTCAAAGTTTGGACTGAAGTACATTCCTCAGGTTCACTGATTTTATCAAACTTTGAAATTAAAATATCTGCTTTCATGCCTATCAAGAGGGACTTATGCAAGCAACATTTCAAAGCAAACCTGGACAAATTCAAGTTGCAGCATGTCTACTATATACTTGTTCCCTATTAAAAGTATTGCTCCACAGAACCTAGTTACAAGGTGAAAAAAGTATGTCACTAAATTTAATAATCAACCACTTTGAACTTGAAAGAATGCAGCACATCCTTTGTCCCATCCATTCCCTGAAACAGTGGTGATGACTTTACATTATTTTTCTCCCTAGCCCAGATTTCAACCTCTTCCATGATTAACCTCCATATGTTCAGGCAGTCCCAATCTCTGTACACAAGAAAAATAATTAATCACTGATTACATTCTGCCTACAGACATCATCAGTCTCCCCTTGCAAGCTAAATATTCATGCCCATTATTTGGCTACTTTTGGCTACTGAAAGCAGTGCTTTAGGATTTCAAGATGCCTCATTTGGACTGAATTTTTTCAGCTGGGTAAAGAGCTGAAAGGTCTGCAAGACTCCACAACTTTCAAAATCTGGGTATTAATCAGATGTACGGAAGGCATAATGTTGCAGACTATGAAGATGGAAGAAGGAGAGAGAGGAATGAATGCTGGCCATCAGGCCTTCATTTCTTTCTTTGCACGAGGATCTAGGCTTCACATGCTATGCATGCTCTAAGTCCTATGAAAGGAAATCAAATGTGAAGAGGAGAATTCGCTTCACAAAAAAGTGAGTGCTACTCAAGCTGACAAATGACATTAAAGGACTGTGAAGGTTTCTCACTGACTTACTTTAAATGTTTCCTATTTAATTGCTTAGAGAGCTTCCAATAAGAGCCAAGATATGAAATAGGTAACAGTATATCAGGACATAAGTGGTCTACTGGGAATCAGAATGAACCCCAGCTGTTCTCATTTTAGCCATGTCATTGTATATGTCATTCTGACATTGTAACAAAGTCAGAAATAGGAACTGGTATTCAGCTTGAATAATTTTAGTATTTTAGTAATTTAGCTTTAGTTTTAGTAATTCCAGTAAAGTAGAAGAAATTTAGAAATAGCATCATCTTAATTCTGAAGTATTCCAACAAAAGAGTAAATGAGCAGCAAGACTTTGAGTTACTTCAGTATTCCTAATCTCTTTGACTCCTTTTTTTAAATGTAATTCAGGACACCAACGTCACTTTAGTTGGACATGTCAAGCTATTTGGAAAGCAAAAAGGAAAAAAAGAACATTTTACAGATCATGTAGATTTGAATTATCACACAGAACAACTCTTACAGTGCCCTTGGACTAATACAGTGAAATATTTCAACAGCAAACTATCATTTCCTTCTGACCAGTGAGAGCAACTGCTCTTGTGTCAAACTGTTCTCATGTAAGCTATACAACAAAGAGTGTTCACAGCACAGTGCTACAGCCTAACTTCTTGCACAGCTGTAGGATCACTTGAAGATAATAGAATTTTGCTTTTTAAGGAATTGGGAAGATAGGCAAATGCAGGGCTTTTCTTCTCAGCTTCACCTACTCATATGACCTTCAGTCACCGCTACACACAAGCATCACACACACACCTACACTCCAATCCTTTATATGGCCTGTATACATCTGCATCAGCTTGAATCTACAGGAGCACTGCTGAAGTATCCATCTTTGTCCATGTTATGACAAAAATAACACTGGACGACATAACACATAATTGCACCCTGCTGTTTGACTGACAATTGGTGTGGCAAGTATTCTTGTTCCTGTGTTTGTGATCCCCTGGTAGCATTGATGGGAATGACAATGACAGAGAAAATATGAAGGTACAAAGCAGCGTGTTCACCAGAGGAACTGGGCAAGATACTTGTATCTCCTTTGCAGTATGTGAGTTGTTCTTGCTGCTACCTATGACAGCTCACCCACTTGGCACAAATAACATAACTAAATTAAATAGGTATTCCTAGAAACTCTGCATTATTGATCAGGAACATTCATTTAACATCTGTTTCTTTGGGGTTGTCAAAACTGATGACCTAAAGTAACGTGCTCATTACCAAAGTATTACACATTGATAAAGGCATAAGCTGATAACACTATTTAGATTTGTATTTTCTATACAGTGCTATTTAATGACTCTCTGTAATGCTTAAAAAGGTTATTTTAATTATTCTGATCCTATTCCTTAGAAGGAGAAATGTCCTTTGCTGGGAGTTTTTCCAGTTTGGAAATACGGGAAAAGATAGGTGGGGAAAAACAGACAGAAACAGACCCAGTCCATTTGTGGAAGTCCATGGAAAAAATCTATGTCAGTACAATATATGATACCACTACATTGCCTATATGAAGAGTAATTTTGGATATGGAAACTTTTAAGAGTCAGGACTGTTCTTAAACAACTTTAAGCAAACAATGATTATAACTAGAAAGGGGCTTATAAATCCTGTATTTATATGTGAAAAGCTGAATTAGTATAGCTGTAGCAACATTATACAAGTGCAGGTCATAGAATCAAAATTATTTGGGTTGGAAGGGACCATAAAGATCATGTAGTTCTAAGTCCCCACCTTGGGCAGGGATGCCCACACACACTAGATCAGGTTGCTCAGGGCACCATGCAGCCTGGCCTTGAACACTTCCACAGATACGGCATTGAAATGTTCTCTGGGCAACATGTGCCAGGGCCTCACAAGCCTCTGGTCAAAGAACTTCTTCATAACACCTAGTCTAAATTTCTCCTCTTTTAGTTTAAAACCATTCCTCCTTGTTCTATCGCTACCTGCACCTATAAAAAGTTGCTCCCACTCTTTTTTATAAAGTCCCCTTTAGATACTAGAAGGTCACAATGATGTCTCCCTGGAGCCACCTCTTCCCCAGGCTGAGCAACCCTAGCTCTGTCTCTCTTGATAGGAGAGGTCCTCCATTCCTCTAATCACCTTTATGGCACTTCTCTGAACTTGGTCCAACAGGTCCATGCCTTTCCTGTGCTGAGGACCCCAGACCTGGATGCAGTACTCCAGGTGGGGTCTCATAATGGCAGAGTAGAGGGGTAGAATCACTTCTCTCAACCTGCTGCCCCCACCCCTCTTTTGATGATGTCTAGAATACAATTCCCTTTCTAGGTTGCAAGCACACACTGTTGGCTCTTGTCCAGCATTTTAATCCATGAGAACATTCAAGTCCTTCTCCACAAGGCTGCTCTCAATGACTTCTCCCAGTTTGTACTCAGATCTGGGATTGCCCCAACCCAGATGCAGCACCTGGCACTTGGCCTTGCTGAGCCTCATGAAGGCTTCCTGTGAGCCCACTTCTCAAGTTTGTCCAGGCCCCTCTGGATGCCACCCCTACCACCCCTGAAGCAACAGGAGACGTTATGGGGTATAGAAAATAAAATGTAATGTCTATTCCAAATATAATGAGCAGTCTGTGTAACTTACATGGTTCAAAAAGCACATAACTGGTATTTTTGAACTCGAAACCAAATAGCAAGACACATCCTGATCACTGCATTTATTCAAAACAAATACTCTTTGTTGCCTCAGCCAGTGGCTAATTGCCAATTTGTTTCATGAACAAAACCTGACACAGAAAACAGAACCCAGCTATTAAGTATAGAGGGCTACAAAAGAATGCAGGTAGTATCAAGCTAAAGGCAGAACTGCTCTGCCAGCAAGCATCAATGTGCAAAGCACACAGATCCCACCTTCTCTATCTCCTGATCTGAATCTAACTTTTTTGCAGCAGGTTATCTCCCTCAAGGGCAAGTGTATTCCAAACATTTAAGGGCTCTTACAAAAGGCCAGCAGTGATCTCTTTACTTGAATAATATCCCAAATGGACCCTCGTTGGTAACATGATAACAAAATCAGTGTTTCAGTTAAAAGAGAAGAGTCTTTCTGCTCCTCTGTTCTTCTCTTTTTGTGCATTGATATAAAGATCAGAGTCATCAGCATGAATAAGATTTAGAATTCTGATGAAAACAATAAGAGATACTAAACACTTTCTGGCCCTCCCAAATTTGTATTCAACCTCTCCCTTTGTTAAAGCTGTAATCACACTCCCATTGGTATTCAAGGGATTTATGCAAACAAGGTCTCTTCTGTCAAAAATCATAGCAATTTAATGCAGTCACAGCCTGTTTGGTTGTGTAGATTACTGGCACCAAAGACACGATTTAGTATTCTGATGTGTGTCAGCTCTATGATACAGATCAGATGGTCTTAGCAGACTCATCTCAGCCATTCTAGCATAAGATACTGTATCTATATGCAATAGAACCAGGAAAATAAGGAAAAGTAGCAGAGGGTGACTTCGAGCTACAGTCATAAGGAAATTTAAAAATTAAGCTAGAACTCAGCCTGTTGTTTAATTGCAAGCACAGTACTTGCTGAATATCTTAATTTTTCCCTCCATGGAATGTCACCCATTGCTTAAGGATGGACTTAAATTAATAAAAACCCGTAGTCTTTACCTCTGTGCAAGTACTGTTAGCGCATATTACACAACCACCTTACACACCCAACATGCAAAAGATTCAAAAGGGTCTGTTATGCAGGTCCTAAACACAGGACTTAACTCTTTAAATCTGGCTGGAAAAATACACACTTATAGCCCCAGTGGCTCTCTGCGTGATGTTCTCATGTGCAATACCATAGCTCCTCCATCACTCAGGGCCATATCCTGCCTCCTTTGGGCAAGTTGTGCAGTTTCAGTGGGAATAATTTAATCCCTTGAAGTGAAATGGACACAATTTAGCTATGACCTACCCTCATCATGTTATTAACTATTTATAGACAAATCTGGCCGTGTTAGAGAAATCCTATCTGCACCTGCACAGGATATTATGTCTGTGCTCACTGTCAGCCTTTCAAGAACAAAGAATGGGTTTCTCTTTCTGGCTTAACATTATTTTCCAAAATCAGTTTGATGCTGTGAGAGGAAAAGGATGGAGCAAGCTGATTAAAAGCTGTGATGAAATGCAGGGAATAGAGTGGAGTACCTGTGGTGAGCTGCCACCTGCACCCACCTTCTCCCCAGAGAGCCAACAGGAAAACCATTACATCATCAGGTCAACATCTAATTGGCAATATTTTGGACACAGTTTCTGACCCAAAATATAAAGGTTAGATAAAAATATGCCATTCTCAATGTATATTTTAATTGAGGTAGCCTATTAACAGACATGCAATAATTTCTGCAACTCTCCTGAGTAGAAGCACAATGACTTAACATCTGACTGAATACTATACATATAATTTTAATATATATATATACATCTTTAAGTCTCAAAAACAAGCAGAAAACTTCCTTTGTATGCATGGACCTATCTAGCATTCACTTTCCAATATGTTTATGCCATTGAGTCACACTAGCTGATATGGTTGGAAAAAAAGAATTTAAGGTGCTTATTTGCTAAAAGCAAGTGTTACACTTAGAGTTCTTGGTGCCAAGATGACTGCACACACGGGGGCAAGTTTCTCATGGAGTATCTAAAGCAGAAAAATGAGATGCTATTTGCAGGATAAATCACTGATTGTGCATTATTTACTCAACTGTAATGAATTAATAGTTGGTTGCACATAAGGACATTTAGGTATATATATATATCACAGAGCTTTACTATAGAGGGCTCATTCTGTCAAGTGAATTGGGGGCAAACACTTAACTTCATAAGTATCATTCAAATCTAATGGGACCAGAAATAAATCAGGTTCTATTCTGTGCTTCATTCCAGTCCTTATCTCCTCTCTCTATATGCAAAACATGTATAATCCAAATATGGCATTCTGCAAAAATGAGCCTCATTATATATAAAAAGAGCCACATTAGAGAAATGCAAAGAAGTGGGTAAAAAAATGTAACACTCATTCTTTATTCAGGTTGGCTTACAGCTCCTTAGAACGACCATCACATCTGAGTTCTGTGTCCACAGGCTGCATATTACTGGTCCCTGTACTGGCTGCTCCACACACTGATGTGATCTAAATAAATCAACTAGCAAAATACATGATATAAAGGCTGTTTGAGCTTTGCTGGTCTCTGTCAAGAGATATTATTAAGCCTAACGATACAGAAACACCTCCTTTAAAGAGGAAAAAGTTTGGCTCCTTAAGTTTTGGCCTCTAAGTGCCTTATCTGGGATTATAAAACATGAATCCAACTGTACAAACTTGCGTTCTTTTTGCAAGCATTAAGAGAGGACAGCAGCTCTGCCTTACAAGTGCTCTCATCACACTATCTTTATACAGCCTTCATAGGACCCCGACAGCTCAATATTCATCTACTTGGACTCAGTTTAGCTGCAGAAGTTTCAGCTGCTTTTACCATTCAATCTAATTAGGAGACAAAAGAAGTTTTCTTAGATGCATAAGTTAGCCTCAGTGGTGAATAAGATGTTAAAGAGTAGGTGACAGACTCTTTAAAACAGCTTCTCTGATCTCACTCACTCTACCCACATTCCTTTCAAGATCTTAGCTGGTCAACCCCACTATTAACCTCACTGCAGACTGAGAATTAGCTATTTATTCTCTGCCTTTGTTCCTTCTCTCAGAGGGTTCCTCCTCCCATCCTTTATCCAAGAATCCTCAGACGTCTTCTATGAATGTGTATAGGAAAATCCTTTTCAAAGTCAAAATAAATTACTGCTGCTGGTTGACATACAGAGAAGCTCCTATTTTGACCATTTATAGCACATTTTGAAAGACTTGATGCTGGTGCAGTGATGTTTACTGCAGCCTTATGACTTAACAGTGGTATTAGAAGCACATCCAAATGACTTCTACAGTCTACAACCTCTCCTTCTAGCAAGGAGTGAGCTCCTTGTGTTGTGGTGTCCCAGCAAAGGAGTGATATACATATATATATCTCTTCAACCTTTAGCAAAAAACAACCCTATATATTACCTATTAATTGAGAAATAGTTCCTCCTGTCCTGGGATCTCTGTCAAAGAGGTATGACAAGATAAAAGAAATATAATTTGAAACATACTTAACACTATATTCCTTTAAAATTATGTCTAAAGGAATCAGAAAAAGAACAGCTTACAGAAACATCTAAAAATTGAAACCAGCAAATTGTTAACAAACCCAGCTAAGTAACAAAGTGCAACACAATCTTTGTTAAAACTGGCAACCTCCACAATTGTTACAAAGAAAACTGCAAACTACCTGAAGTGTAATCCCTTCCACGTCCATAGGGTGTGCCTGAGGAATAACAAACTAAAAATATAAGGCTCGGGTGTTCAGTAAACCAGGACCAAACTTGGCGTATGAAACAAATCTAACAGTTAACTAATTCAGTGCCTAAGGACAAAATCTCATTCCTAGCTCCTGCACATCACAAAATGTCACAACATTTGGCTGCCTCCTATCAAGCAAAAGCAAAATACCATGACTTCTCTCAGGGCAGTATTAAAGGACAGTGTCAGTGCTTCGTTTTAAAACTGGCAAATGTCTTCTTGTTTTTCCCAAAGTCACCCTGACAAAGTTGCACAGTGGTAAGAAACAGGCTGAATGGAAAAAATGGGAAGAGAGGAAGGAAGAAACATATATGAGGATACCAGGTAAAAGCCTTACTTTAGAGGGAAAAAAAAAAAAGAAAGAAAAGAAAAGGCAGGAAAAAATAAGAAGTGAAACTTATTTTAAAGACTCAATATTTGGCCTGAGTCTCAGCAGTGCATCACACCTGAAAGTGGAAACTCCATCAAACCTTAACACACAGACTTTGGTTCATTTTGGACTAATTGCAAAATGGGTTTGAGTCAGAAGGACTTCTTCCTACCACACATAAATCTTCTGCAGAGGTCCCATCCAAGCACTGACTGAGCAAAGTCTGTCAGATTTGATGAGACAGGAGGCCACAGAATTAAAACTCCTCAGTCAGATCTGAGGGTAATCAGACTTCCTACAGCATGACACAGTGCTACAGTAAAGCAGTGCTGTGGAACATTGCATTCAGGCTTGGTAATCAAATAAAACTGTCATTCAAGACTTACTGTACTCCTGTGCATAGTTATCCATTATCTGTAACAAAACCTGAACTTATTAAATTACTTCATATTTTCAGTATTATGCTGCTGTTTATTATATAGCAATATGAAAGAATGCAGGAAGAGTAATTTTCTACTATTACTGAACAAGGAACATTATTAGATTAAGGACAGAACATTACCCTTGAAGCTTTTCTGTCAGCTTTGTGCCACTGCAGAACATCGAGTTATATACTTCTCCCTGACACCTCCTGCTGCAGATTTAAAGAACCAAAGCAAATCACTCCCATCACTCTTCTAACACTGGGAGAGGCAGAGAAGGAAACATGTTAATTTTGGTAACAAACCAGAAAAGTACATTGGTGTCGTATTCCTTCCATCTACAGAGAACAAAAGGTTAGTTGGTTCCCACCACACATCTATAAGATGAGACAGGCAGAAATGCCCTACAATAAAAAGGGATTTACAAATAAAAGAAAGAGACGAAAAGTGATACATGTGTAATAGCAGTACCTGGGTAATGGACAAGAGGAAAAACATATGTCAGACAAGGCCCCAGAAATCCCTTTTCAATGTTTCAGAGATGATGCATAAGTATGGGGGGCAGGGGCACAAGAGCCTGGAGTCTCTGCCCCTCCTCCTCCAGTTCCAATCTTGTGTGAGCAGAAGCCCTGTGGGTAGGAGTTTAATTTATCAGAATTTGGTCATTCCTTACTCCTCTAGTTGTTCATCAGTCTGTCACAACTAGTTAGCTGCTTGCAATAGCCACGTGCAGAGGCGCACAGAGGATGGACAGCAGTGCACAGACACTGCAGAAGGAGTTTTGCAGGGGATCTCTCATCTTCATCTCCCACAGTCACACCAAGAGAGCAACAAGTGGTGATACATCAGTTGTATGGTCCTCTCAGCTTAACCAACTGAGGCAAATGGGAACAAAGTAGCAGAGTGGCAGACAAGCCCAGACAGATCTCCACTTTTCCAAGTGGAAGACAGCAAGGTGATCTCAAACCCTGATAAACTCTACTCTCTTGTTCGAACTCTGTCCACGTCTTTATGATGAGGATTGCACGCAACTGTCAGTGATTTACATTTAACCCCATCATTTGGCAATGCCTACATGTGAGGCTGTGCAAATAATCTTTTCACTCAGTGCTTCCATGTCTTGCAGACACATTCAGAAGCATTCTGGTCAGACAGCATTAGAAGGTACATCATTTGTCGACACTATTTGGATGGTTCATTATCTGTGAAGAACAGATACAAGGTATAATCAGAATGCTACAGAAACAAGGCTTCGTTTTCAGCCTTAACTAAGGTTTTTCTGACTTCCAGCCACTTCTTTTGATTGAACAAGAGAGTTCTGCAATGAAAACCTTCACCAACCTCAGTGTCCTACTGGGGGCTTCTTAAGCCTTATTCCGAGATCTTGGATCAGGAAAGTGAAGACAGACCCGGGTAACATTGTCTCAGGACACATGCAACTTTGCATTGTTTTTCTCAATGTGCAGGACACAGGAGGAATCCACAAAGACAGTACACGAAGAGCAAAAGCCTGATCAGCCTCAGATGTGGATAACCTGAAAAAAAAATAAAGACTTGGATAACATTTTAGCCTGGAGGCAGAACAGGAGATTTATATGGTGAAAGCATCCAGACTTAGATTTCTAACACACTCTATAAACACAGCCTGCAATGTGGACATGCACCAACCACTTTGGTGCTGACCGCTGCCAAAGTATGAACAAACTGAAGATATACAACAGAGTTCTTCTGAGACTAACAGTGCACTCATCCTGCTTTCAGTCCCTAAAGCAAACCTAACCATGAAGAAAGTTCATCCCTTCCAGGAGACCTTAACAGAATAAAGCTATTTCTGGCTTTCATGCAAGAAAAGAAAAAGACCTTATGCTGTTTCAAAAGTTAAAACAAAAGACATGAGACATGAAAAGAACATAAGAAGGTGAAAACTGAAAAGAACAGTTTATGACAAACAGAAGTAACATGAAACTGCTGCAGCTTGCTCACTGTAATATGCCAGAAAAGAGATGGGGCATTCCAAAGTAACAGACAGAAAAGTGGAGAGATTTGCTCTGTGTGCTGTGAATATGCTTCAAACCCTAATAAAATATGAACAATGTCTACTCTACTGTCCTTTGGACTTTTCTGATTACACCATATGTTGGAAATGCACATCTGCTCTTTACATAAAATGGATAGTACTTTAAAAGCAAATTTGAGGAATCCACAGGGTATAAGCAGATTAATACTGAGCTCAGCACAGGAATTTGTTAGTCCAGTGCCACATATCTGATTCACACTGTCATCCTGGTGCACCATTCTTTAGCTTCATTGCTGCGAGCCTGGAAATGGAACATCCATTTCCTACTAACAGCAACAACATCTCCAGCAAGTAGCTCCTGGGACAAATGAACACTTTACGCTGAAATATTGGGCTTTTAGAAAAATCACTTCTTCCCTTTTACCCGGTTATCCATACCTCAGTCTCATTTGTATTTGAGACAGAAAGAAACATGGATTGTGCAACAATCTTTCAAACAAAACTCTGTTCCTATTCTGCAGTGAAAGGTAAATGCACAAATCTGTAATGGGCTGCTAATCAATTTTTGACAAACTGATATTCTCATGACAGATTAAGAAGACATACATTGCACAATTTATAGCCCTGACAAGACACATGCAAATGCACACATAGCAATAAGCACTTGGGGTACAGTTTCCTGCCTAGGAAGTTTTTGTACCAAAGCCTATTTAAATATTTTCTTGTCCTAAATACGTCTACCTTCTTAATGTAGGATTAATCTAAAAGTGGGTGTTTCAGCAGATCACAATGATGCTCAAGTTTTCCTTGCCTAAAGTACAATTTTACATCAGAAAAGAAGAATTGCCCTAGTTCCATAAAAATTGTAACAAAGTTTATCATTATTACTATTAAATAGGGATATAAATCAATGTATATTTTTTCTTTTTTTTTTTAATTTTTGGTTATAATCCCATGACTACAGAGTGCCAGGAAACTACTTCAAAGAGGTAGATGAAAACAAGAAATCCCCTCTCTTAAAAAAACAAAAAACTCACACACCAAAAAAAACCCCAAAAAAACAACCAAATGGAAAAAAAACCAAAACAACCCACCAAGAACCCACTCAGAATATTTTGCAGAAGTATTAATCCTTCTCTTCCTTCATTTCAATAAAACTCCTTGAAACTCAGGGTTTAATAAAATTAGTCACAATTATGCAGTTTCTATTTTTTAGGTTGAGTAAACAACCTAATTGAAGAAAATGTTCAATTGTTTCTTGTTTTCTAACATCTACAGTTGTTTCTAATATATATATAGATAAATAGAAACCTCCTCTTTTTTTTGCACTCCTCAATATTGGATGCAACATTTCATTTTAGGAAACTCTCTGGGTTGGGACAGCATTAAAGAGGCAGAACAGTCTGGCCTTCTGAGTTCTAACCAACTTCTGATAAGAAGGCTGGGTTGAAAATAATCTCCCATGCATGGAAACTACCTTGAAGTCTGGAGCTGAACATTCTGATAAGGAAATTAATATGGAGACAATCAAGGAAACTACCACTCGGTAGTCTGACTCACATTTTGTGGAATATAACAGAGAGGGTTTGAAAAGCATTGCACAAAAATATTGCTTTAACATTTAAAGACCCGATAAACCAAGTTTTTTTCTAGGTAAAAGTTCTCTCCTGAAAAAAATCAGAAAGCTGGAAAGAACAAGGCAGGAAAAAAGGAGCAGGGCAAGTTGACAAAGCTTAAAATGGCTAGAACTACAGTACCATTATATTAAACTGGTTTTATCTTGCTCTAATTTAATCCTGCATCATGAAGTAATACCAAATAAGATCCACACTTGAAGCTAATTTTATTTTTCAAAGCATTTCTTTCTAGGATGTTGCACCTACAGAACGTCTACTTGAAGATGAACTGCCAAGATGATTAGCAATGGAAAAGAGAATATTTCCTTTCTTATTATGGACAGGCACCTTTAAGAATGTATTTTACAGAATTATCTTAATATTTTTGTTGTATACAAACATATTTCTGAATACCAGCACCTGCAAAGCATTTATAGCCACATCATTGAAGTGCTATATACCTATTTCAAGGGTTGAATTAAAAATTCTTAGGCAAAAAGCAGTCACAGAGGGTTTGTGTGTGTGTCTAGACTGCTGGCTAGAGAGGTAGATGCTACCAACTGCAAAAAGAGGAGTTTTATGTATCTCTTTATGTTTTATGTATGTGAGTTCTGAAAGCAGACTGTCCTAAGAGAGAACAAGAGTCAGTCCAGTCACTTTTTGTAAATGACAAGTGTTTTCAAATCTATTTTTTCTTTGTGAGTCACTCAAGATCCAAACCCATTCTTTACAACCATATTTGCTGCTTGCAAATTACTCACTGAATAATTTATATGAGGGAAATTCACCCTAAGGGTTTGCCTGCAAGCTTGTTTGCTTTTATTGTTCCCTGCCTATTATCCAATGTGTTTGAGCATGTTCCCAAGTTACACAACATTATTTCTACTCCCTAAGTGAACGAGTGAAACTTTAAGCTGCTATATCCATACAAGAGAAACAACAAATCCTGCATCAGGAACAGTCAATTTGGATCCCTAGTGAAAAGCGATCTTTGCCTAGCTGTTTAGGAGCTGACAATATTCCTTCATAAAACACATCAAGGACTGTAACCAAACTCACAAACCACACCAGCGGGGCTGCCAGCGTGTTTCATGAAAAGGCAAATCCCATTTCAGACACATACAGCAGGAAAAATGCTACATGAGGCTCTCAAAACAGCTTTTCTTTTGTTTCTGAAGCCCAGAAGCACCTTCCAGACCACTGACCTCCCTAAGACAATGGCAAGACTACATATTTTGCATAATTCATTAAGCAGTTATTTGTTATCGCTCTGGTTATTCTGTGTTATATTACTGCTATACTGTACAAATCCTGAATCACAAGAATCCATCCAAAATAACTTTTCTGAAAGCTCATCAATATTATCAAAAGGTATTGCATTCAAAACTATGCAATATTCATAAAATAAGCTAGTTTCTAAGATTTCTACCAAAGCTGAGATAGAGATTGATCAGAGCAGAAGAGCTGAAGAGAGGCCATGGGACAGGCAGAGAGAAAGTGGACACAAAAAACATGCACTGTTCAAAACTGGGATTCAATTAAAATTCAGGTCACAGTTCAGGAAGCCTGACCAGGAGAGACTTCACAGAGCAGTTTACCAGCTACTTTTAAGGCAGGATCCTGCCTTGCTGTGAGCACTGTGGCCCTTGAGCCTGTGAAGCAGCAAGCACTTAGTTATTCTGATGTGAGCAACAGCAACTCCCACAGTGCTGCATTATGACAATGTTTAGCACTTGTCAGGGTTATGCCCACCAGGTGGAAACAACACTTAGGCAGCGTCAATTCCTTCTCACCCAGTCTCACAGCCTTCCTTTGCTTTTGATCCAAATCCAGACTGCATCACAAGAAAAAATTGGTTTTGGAATATTTTAATAAAAAAAATCAACTTTTAAGACCTAAATGCTATACACGGGGTCCACAGAAATAGCTACATTACACTTTTGGATACTTTTTTCTCTTTTCCTTTGTGTGTGCCTATAAAGGAAATTTTTATACTGGAATCATGTAATACCACCAATATTGACTTCCTCTTCAGTCTACAGAGATTAACAGCCTCTTGAGGGTTATATTGACCCTGGCTTTGCTCTCACCAATATTTATCTCTTAGGTCAATGAATCTTGATGCTGAATACAACAGAAGTCAATACTTGCTTATTGCAGTTAGAATAAGAATCACTAAGAAGGCTTATGAACACTAGGTTGGTGTCTGCCAACGCTGACACAGTGAAGGAGTCTGCCAAGGCCTTGTGTCTATCTTCTTTTCTAATAAAACTTGTCTCAAGTAACAATGAAAAAAGACCACTTGATAACTCAATAATCAAGTCTGTTCCTATAAAAGGAGTTTTTTTAAGCATATTTTAACATTTAATATACAAACAAGTAGTCATTAGTACATTAATTCAAATATATAAGCCCAGACTTTATATCAAATTATTATTATTTGGACGTTATATGTAAATTTTGTGGGGTTTTTTAATAGTTACTGCAATTTTTAGGATTTAATTCAATCCTATTTGATGTCAAACTGGTCCCCAAGGTAGGTAGCACATTTAGTTCTCTGTTTCTACTTAATTTTATTTTTATGATGGACTAAAAGATGAACTCCGTAGCTCAGTTGTTGTTCAAAATTTTCCAAATAGAAGTCACAGAAAACTAGACGAGTAACATCCTTATAGTCTTAATACCAGAATCCACAACATTCATCCATATATCCAAATCCTGAGGTAGAAGGAAACAAAATTGTAAGAATATATTGTGAAAGGAAAGCATCAGGGAAGAAGTATAGCTCAGTAAACCTTGGGAAGAAAGGTGTGATGAGGGTGAAGCTTTGACCAAATTTACAGCAAACATGTAGACATTCTCACTTATACAAGTCTGGGATGTCCATCATTACTTTTCCTGCTAGCAAGATCTGCCCTTATTGTGCAGATAAAGTTTACTGACAAATTTATACTTGTTCATGTTTTATTCCACTAAGGTACCATAAATGTCTCAAAGCCATAGACAACAGCTAAACCCACATCAGACATCCTACTTCCATGTATTCATTGAATGCAAATTCAGACAAGCATTATCAAAAGTCTGAAGACCTTCCCCTTACTTATCCCATAGGCACATTCCTCTCCATGGCATTAAGTAACACTTCTCTTTCTGTCCACTCTTTGTGCTAATGGCCCTCAGTCAAATGACTGAGAAATACACTGCTTCACAGCCAAGCTTTCATGAGCGTGAAGATGCATAAGACATTAAAACTTCAAGCAACAGTCACCAGCACAGCTTTAAAAGAAACATTTCAAATATCTTACAATTTCCCACTTCCTAACTGTCTTAAAAATTTGAGAATCTTTAGGGGATGTGAGGTCTACACTTAAAGTCCTTGATAGGCAAGGACACTGAGTGTCATTGGGCTGCATTTCTCACAGGGTCCAACATCCTTCCAGAGGTTGCAATGTTTCTCTAAGGACTGGTGTTTGCCTTTTTGCTTAACAACCTGCCTACTCTTCAGTCATTTTACTACATGAATAAAAGGGTGTTTCTAAACTGTTTGTTATAGTTAAGTATAAAAATTCAGAATCAATTTTTCTAGTCAGTTAACCATATTCTTGAGGGAAAACATAAGGTAGTATAATTATTAAAGAGCACTCTCAGTAATACTCACATCTTTATTGTGTCAACCGTTTGCCAAAAAAAAAAAAAAAAGATTTATAATAAAAGCCACTTACATTTTTTCTTTGCAGAACCAAGCCATCTGCCTTCAATACACCATCAGTCCCTGCTAGATGAATTCACATATCTTTTAAAGCCTCAGAGTAACCATTAGAATGGAAATTGGACACTACTTGTCATTTGCAAAGCTTTCTTAACTGGAGAGGCTTCCCATTTGTTCAATTAAATGTTTGCATGTGCAATACCCTTTATGAAATTTATCCCAAAACAGTGAGGACTGAAATAATATTGGCGGCAGATGGCACAGCTGTTCCATTTAGAGCTATCCACAGCAATATATGAAGTGATGGACAGGACTGGGAAGTGGGAGTGAAAACTTGGTGCTATGAAGAATATCATCCATGGATATTGGCAATAAACAAACCATTTCAGCTCCAGTTTTCCCTCCCCTATCGTATGTAGCTGCGTGACTCACTTCAGTTTATCCAGTTAGAACATACTCATTTGATTCAAGTAAACCACTGAAGCCATGTAAGGGTTGCCCCTAAGTGAACCCATTTCCCTAACTTAAAAGCTAGGGGAGTCTGAAAACGTGTCTTTCACATGGAGACAAGGAGGCACATATTTGTACGGGCTGATGAGGCAGTGTGCATGCAGAAGAGACAGATACCATTAGGGATATGGAACAAGTTCAAGCTGCTACTTATTTGCATGCCTGTCACAGAACAGAAATCATTGCACCATGCTCCAGATGCTGCAAATCTCAAGATGCACATCCAGGGCTCATAATTAAAACTGGCAAACATTTTCACTGAGGAGACGGAAGAAAAAAACTAGAGCTATTCTAGCCCCTCTACATCTATTTTGAGATTTCTGGCGTACTGATCTACTCTACCATCTCAGTATCAGGAAGGTCATGCTCTCAAAGGAAAGTGCAAATGTGAGATCATTTCCTCACAGATAGCAGACTTGAGAGAACCTGATAAGAGCATATTTTTTCTGTACAGCACATTGACTAGGGCCAGAGATCTAGTAAACTAAATGAGCAAAGTAATCAAAAATTTCTTCAAAAAGAATTATCAGCCTTCATAAAAGAAAATTAGAGAATATATGGAAATAGATTTAAATCAAAATAGGTTGGCAGGAAAGGTTTTCACCTTGGAAAGCACTGTTTTACTAGAAAACAAGGAACTGTCCATTGCAAGCCAGCACATAGCTCACAAAAGTTTTTACTTAGGCTCCAAAAAAGAAACTACTTGAGACCAGAAGACCGATTCCAATCCCCATATCCATGGGCAAGCAATGACACTAGCTCTGTGGGACCCCAGCCACCTCTTCTGCAGGTTTAACATAACATTAACAATCTAAAAAAGTTAAAAGACCAAACTCAGTTAAGAAAGGACCATAGGGACCAAAGGACAGATCTCACCACCTCCTTTCCCCTCTGCAGCCTACTCTTTCCTTGCTTTCCTCTTCAATTCTACAGTCTGTTAGAGACTTTTACAGTTGGAGTGTTGCTGAAAACAGAGAAAACCTATTTTGTATGAACTGTCAGTGAGATGAAGAAAGTTCTCCATATGTGCCATGTGACAATAAATGGCCAGGAGAGAGAATGTTGAAAAACCAAAAAGTACATCCCAGCTAATAAGAACACCCATAAATGTTTGCCATGTCTGAATAGGTACAGCAGGAGGCTCTTATGCCTTATGCCTTAAGAATTATTAGAGGAAAAAATATTGCCAGTGCACAAATGAGAGAGGTGAGAGGGCACTTAAAGAAATCCTTCACTAGGCAGAGTGCCATTCATTCCCTGTGACACTGAAGGGGCACTAGGCTGTACATTCAGTAGTGTACTACTTAAAAAAATATTTTCTGACCTTGCTGTTGCAGTATAAATGCTTCCCTCCCAACCACCTCTTTCCCACTGGTAATACTATAAAAGACGTGCCCCAAGGGAAAAGTTTTAATAATGTTCTAATCTTGCTTTCCAAGCACTTACAAAAACTGCAGTAGCAATTTTAAAATAAAAGAAGTAAATTCATAAGACTCAACCTCTTCTTTATTTGCAGGAAACTTTGGCTCTGTGCTGGAATGATATCAAACTGTACCACCACAGAGAAATATATTTAGTTTTAACTCTCATTTTCTCATAAGTCACATGCACACATTGCTGTAAGCAGCACAATACATGGAAACTTCAGACAAGTGATAAAAATTTAGTGTCCTAATTTACTGGTTTTGTGCCCTGGTTTCATTTCAACTATATATTTAAAGGTCAATATCCACATATGATGTCCAGTAACTCTAATTACCTAAAGTAACTACTCATAACTAGTTATTTCCACCAAAGATGTAAATATGGAAGTCACCACGAGGACATAAATGCACAGCTAATCCAGAAGGAATCCAGCTTCCACAGAATACCTCTACAAAGCATCAGTAGGACACAGTCATAAAAAACCTGCCAAACCAGAGGGAATTACCATACATTCCAAAAAGCCTATCCTCATTGGATCATCATTCCCATAAGAGCACTCTTTCCCTCCACCCCTGCAGCCTTCTCATTCTCGGGGGAAAGACATGGAAACTAGAATCCATCTTACCCTCAAACACAGCTCAATGATAATGGAAACTGTCCACTTTCAAATGCTTGTCTTGCTCTACCCTGACAATGTGACACTCTCAAGGGCTTCTGACAAGTTCCAGGTCCCTTGGTATATGCCAGCTTCTAGTCCTTCAGCTTTTCCACCTGACTTTTGAAGGAGTGGAATTCAGCTCATATTCACCCAATTGTCATCCAGTAACACTCATAGTTTCATCCTTTTGAACAGCCAAATAATGATGAAAGAGCAGAAATTTGGCAGCTATAGTAGACATTTACCCTGATGGACTGGGAACTGAAGGACATTCAGAGAAGTTCCCACCATAAGGTCTTGAAGTATTGCAGGAGAGATGAACCAGTCCACTGACACATCTGGGAAATGTGCAGGGGAGCACTGACTTTAGCTTACCTCCCCTTTATCTTGTGTGTGGAAGACTTTCATTTTGTACTAATAAAAAATTGAAGAACTGCAAGTAGTTAAAAGTTCTGCAGGTGATTTTTTCCCCTCCCCCTCTATTCCAATTATCTTCAACCTGGAATTTACCACAGTGACAAAATACATTTCCCTTTTTTGGGTTTTTGTTGTTGGGAGCAGGAACAGCAGGTTGATGGGTTTTTTTGTTTGTTGGTTGGAGTTTTTTAACTGTCAGCTAAGGGAAAGGTTCAGCTCTTCAAACAGGACTGAAATGGGCTTTTCACCACAAAAACTGTAGATATCAGAAACAAAGAAAGATAGTTAAATTTTTTTCTCTCCCCTAGGGGTTCATGAACCCTGCTGGAGCCTTATGTATCCCCTTACTCCCTTCAAGCTACAGGTTGAAGCTTCAGCACCTCAAGAGATGAATGCCCTATTTCCAGAAATAACCAAAGAAACTTCAGCAAATAGCCAGATTCTGGCTGTATTCCTGAGGTCTTCAGTGGCACAGTGCCATGGTTTTAAAATAAACCCTTCTCTGCTCTTCTGGGACAGCTAACATAAAGGGAAGCAGCCAAGATGGCTCTTCAGTCCACTGAACTTCTCTTACCAGAAGAGTCACTAGCAGCATGTGGATGCTGGAATTACGGAGACCAAAAGAGTGTCAAGTTGGCAAAGAGGCAAGGTCCCAAAGCCACATACATAAGCTGACCATAAGGGCTGAAGTCTGTATTATCCATAGGAATCACCAAAGAATGAAGGCATTTCTCATATCTAGCCAGAGAACACAACTATATTGCTTACCATCAGACTCCTCCTGCAATTTTGCCTTATGAGAAACTTTGCTACCTGGCCTTACTTTTATCATTACTGCATCTGTTAAAAGGCTACTTCACAGGTCCTGTTATTGTTGATCCAGCAGATAAGAGTGACACATTAGACACAATTTCAGCAAGGCTTAGGAGTTATTTTACCCAAAGCACAAGATTTAGTTTCATCTAAACTCTGATGTCTAGCCCCAACCCCCCTGCTTAAACCTCAAGAGAGCCCCCTACACCAGACTTTGGTGTGTAAATACTGCCACTTCCGTATGGTATTAAATCACTCTCATTGAAACACTTACAGGTTGCATCAGTTTTGATTTAACCAAAAAAATATCCAGAAGGATTAGGTCTGTTGAGAATTTTAAAGCCATTAGGCTGGCAGTAGTGCTATAAAGGTGCATTAAAAGGGGATAAACTTGCATGAATGGTGTTCCACCAGCAGTGAGAAATAAAGCTCTTTATTGCCCAAATCAGAAGTATGCAAGCTTACATTTTCCAGCAGTTAGCCTTAGCTATATCACAAAAAGGTCTCCAGCTGGGGACCACTGCAATCTGCCAGAGGTTGAAACAACTTTTAAGTCCTGGGCTTCTCATAAATGATTATCTTATTCCTTGAACAATGAAGCTGCATGAATTTTGCATGTTACCTCAAGCACTTTACTCCAAGAATAACAGTTTCATTTCAAAGCACATTAAGCTGACTCCCCATTTTATCACCCATACAAAATGGCTGCCAAAAGATTAGATAGGCAATGAGCAGGACAGAAGAAACAGACATTAACACTTAAATCACTATCTATAAGGAAATTCCAAATTAATTTCAAGGAATATATATCCCCTTATTAAAAAAAAATATGTTTTCTAAACTGAATTGAACCCACTGCACTTATTTTAGGTGTCTGGAACATTTCCATAAGGTTAGCAGGACACTCAGTATATATTTAAACCTTTTAGTTAAGTGAGAGAATTTATCACTGTCACTGAGATAAGGCCATGCTTAGAAATGAGTGTCTCGGTGCACCAAACTATTAGAAACTGTGTTCTAACCAGCGGAATCAAAAACTTTGTTCTGAACAGCACAAAAATGCTAGAGCAAAACTGACAGAGCCTGACCCAGGATGGTTTGCATCTGACCCCCATTTTTCACCTCTTTTCTCACTAATCCTGATTTTAATTATCTACAAATTTGTACCTACTCAATGCTAGCACTTAATTTATCTATGGAAATTCAAATTATCCCATGTTAAAATAAAGTTTCTGAAATAGACAGGTTTGTCAGCCCTTAATGAGATCGTTATTATTCATATTAGGTATAGTTGAAAATGCATTAATAGGAAAATGCTTCCTTTCATTTGCAGGGAACAAGAGGCAAGACAGTGTTCGCAGATAAGTCTGCAGTTTGGGACCATCTTGCAGTGAAACCAAAAGGTCTTCCAGCCCTGCTCTAAGAGACTTCCAGTCTCAAAATGTCAAATCTTCTCCCTAAGACAAAACCACCTAACAAAGCAAACCAACATAAATCTTGAGGATTTGCTTCCCGCTCCTGAAAAGGTGATAGCACTTGAAACGGCACATACAAGATTATATCTTCTATTAACATTGAATGATAAGAGTTAGCCACATCATGTTGCACTTGAGATTATCACATGCTAATCCACTCTAGAGCTGAGTATTAAAAATTCAGATTGGAGGCGGCCAGTAAACAGGGCAGCTTTACTCTGTCAATGACCAAGTTCTTAAATTCACCTAAGGGATGCTCTAAATTTCATTCCAAAGAGGACAGAAAATGTCTAAAACCGAAAGGCATGAAAAGATACTCAAGTGCCTAGAGTGACAGCTATGTACTACTCAGAGGTCTGGACAGCTAATTGGAAAAATGGGACTAGCATTCATAATGAACTTTGGATCTTAAAGGAAAGGAAAAAGATAAAAGGGCTGGAAGGGATCACCAGATCATGCTCCTGCTTTTCGAGGTTTGGAAAGTGAATGATAACTGCACACATCCTGACAGAAAACAGCAAACCTCTTATTGAACAGGCCTGTCGACACGCAATCCACACCCCTGCCTTGGGAAACTTCTTCGGGCGCTTCCCTCTTCTCTGGCACCAACACGAGTTTCCTACCCGTGACCCACACACCCATCCTGCGCTGGACCTTCAGCAGCCGCCCCTGCCCAGCCACAGGCAGCAGATCCTTCCCTCCCTCTTCTCGAGGGGCCCCTGCGGAGCGCCCGAGCCCCATCCCGAGCCCCTCCTGCCGCCGCTGCATCCCCGCGCATCCCGCGGGAGCGCCGCTCGTCCCGGAGCGGGGCCGGGCAAGGCTGTGCCCGCACCTCGGGCTCCCGCTGCCCCCCTCCGACGGCCCCCGACCCGCTCTCACTGCGGTGCTCGGTCCCCCGACACCCCAAGCCAAGGGGGCTCCGACCGGCCCCGCCGCCCCGCTCTGCGTTCCTGGTCCCGCAGCTCCCCCTGCCGCTTCCCCGCTACCGGGAACGCAGCATCCTACACCAGCCACCCTCCCGGGCACCCCGGGAGAGACCTGGGGACGGCGGGGAGCGGGAAGGAAGGGCAGCAAAACACTCCGGGCACTGGAGCAACTAAGAGGCCCCCCAGACAAAAGCATTCAGAGGGTGAACGGGTGGGGAAGAACAGCGAGCAGCAAGAGGCGGCAGTGTGGGAAAGGGAGGGATTGTACAGTGCGAAGGTGTATTTCCAGATGGAGGGGAAAATAAAATCCAACAAGATTTAAAAATTACGAAAGATGGAGGCAGCGCTCAAGTCAAAAATTATGGAGGCAGACCAAGTAACAGGGTGATCGTAAGTTTCTGGTGTCCCTCTTGGCAGGTCTGTTCTTGAAGACCTCCAGTTGATGAGTGTGCCCTCTGAGCAATGGCACTGACTCCCTTTTCCCTTCCTTTCGATCTTAATCACTGCAGTTTTGTCCTAACATTCACCTAAATCACTGCTGCAGCAACTCGGGTCCATCAGGTCTCATCTCACCCACCACAGAGTCAGGGAACAGATCATTGCTCTCCTCTACAACAGAGTCTTGAAGGTTTAAAGACACGCCTCAACTCTACAGAGGAGCACCATTTTCAGAGCTAAACACCACCACTTTGCTCCATCCTGTCACAGATTGTGTTTTCCAGATGGCTGGGCTCTCTGCTGGGGCGTCCCCAGCTCACATCTTTGCTGGAACTCTCTATACAGAATAGCTCACAGCACTCCTGCAGTGCCAGGACAGCAGTGTGAAGAGATATGTCTGCTCAGCACATCTGATAGACTGTAATCCATTCTACTATAGACTTCAGTAACATATTTTTCTCTTTTTTTAGTGGCATAGCACTACTGACATGTATGCTACTTGTGATAAATTACCACTCCCAACACCCTTGTTTGTAGGAGAGACCTGAGTCATACCAACTGAGTTACTCCCTCATGCTGCTTCTGTGCAATTCATTGTCCCTGCTTCAACTGAGGTATCTAATACTTGTTCTGCTGAGTTGTATTTTGTTTCTTTCCTTCCATCCTGTCCTATTTCTTGCTATTACACAAATGATTTTCCTGGTTTCTCAAGATATTTTTCATTTCCAACCTCCCCACAGGTCATTTGAGCTCAGGAAATTTAATATGACTATCTACTGTATCTTCTTAGCAGTATAGGCCCCAGAATGCACTTCACAGATTTTGGTAATTCTCCAGTTTTGGCGGCAAACCACTGAAGTAGTCTAAAGTCCATTTCCATTCATCTCTGCACCTGTTACATTGCTGTCTTCATCTAAACTATACTTCTCTAGCTCAGGGAGTTCATTCTTTCTTGACTCAGCCCACGCCATCTTTTGAGGTCCTTTACCTTGCATAAACTCCATTCCTACAATGGTCCTGTACACAAATGTTGTTCAGGGAGAGGTAGTACAAAGGAGTTACCCTGAAGTCTTCTCGAAGCAGTGTATACTCAGGGAAGTCCAATTGTCTTCAAAAATTTGCTGGCAGTAACACCAATGCCCTTTGCCTCAGTGGCAACCTTTCCTAGTAGTCTTTACTTTGCTAGAGATTGCCAGTATTGTCCTTTTCAGTCGACAGTGCCTGAATTTACAGAACACATAACAGAACTATGCAAACAAAATCCCACCCAAAACAGAATTCTTGCACTGTGTGCCAGCCTACAGGGATAGATATTGTTATGTACTGTGGCACACCCAGCATGACCCACATCTTTGCAGGGTGGCGTATCAGTTTGTTTTCTCAAGCTGAGCTAACATGGAAAATGGTTTCTGATGAGAAATAACTTGAGTGAAGCTACTGCAGCACATGAACAATGCAGGCACACAGCTGGCCACATGGGCAGAACTCAGTTTCCCTGAGCACCAGGGCTCCAACCTGACAGTTAGCTAAGACTCAACACCATTCAAGGAATGCATTTCAAAGCCAGTGACAAAAATGAGGGGATGAAAGATGGAAATATTCTTTCAGAAATGTGTCCAAAACAATTTTGCAGAGATTAGTCACTTAATGCTCCATTCAATATGTGGCAAGCCAACCAATCCCCACTCCTCCCCAACTGATGGCCACTTTTATCAGAGGCAAAAGGCTGAGAACAGAGAATTAAAATCTTCAGATTTTTGTGACTAAGCAATGATTTCAGTGTCATTCTACTTGCATAACCTAGGGTGGCCCAGTGCTTGGAACAATTACGGAATGGAAAATACACCCCAGCACCTCTGGATCTATAGGTCCTCATGACTAGATCATCTTCCAAGGGAAGTGCCCATCTGCCAGCTAATATGCATTGTTAAGTGGGAGCTGGCTTCTGTCCTTTCTGCTGATCTGCTAGCTTAAGTATAAAATTTTGGAATCCTTTATCATAACTAAAATTCAAATACAGATATTTCTTGTGCCAAGAAGTGCTGTCACCACTGCAGAAGTAATTTTCTCAAATTCTTAACTATTTTAAGCAAAACAGACCAAGACCAACCATACAAGACTGCAGATAACATCTTGCAACTTCCTTTAACCAACAGGTACTCTTCTGAGAGAGGGTTCTCTTTCCAGTCTCTACTCAAGTCAAACCTAGATGTTTAAACTCTACATTTCTCATATCACACCCGTATTTTTGTATTATGATCCACTCAGTTTACTCCTACACCTTGGTACTGTGACAGCCTTAGGTATCAAACCAACTTGGGTCAGGAAACTGATCACACAATGACATTTCTGAGATTCATCATTTTTCATTTGGCTAAAAGGACTTGACTGTTTTGACTTGACATTACTGCAAAATTTTAGGAACCAGATAAAGCTTTTATTTACTTTAAACAAATATATGGGGAGAAAAAATCCCTCACAGCTAGCTGTCTAGAGATCTAGGGGTCAACAGGGTACTTGGTACATACAAAGCCAAGCACCCATCTTGCTGGCCTTTATGCTAAAAGCAAACTCAATTTTGAGCTTATTTTCATCCAGCAAGTACCACATCCATGACTCAGAGTTATTTGGCTGCACACAAGTTCATTGAGCTGTGTGTTACTGCTCAGTATGCCTAATAAACCCCATTATATAGAACACCGCCTTTTGTTTAATTTTTATGGTCATTGTGAAGAGCCACTACCAGAAACACAACTGTAGACAAAATTGGTATATTGGCATGATTTCTAAAGAATGCAAGTACAATGTTTAATTGCACATCTTCCAGAGGTTATGTACTACCACCTGCATGTGTATAAAAAAATACATAATAAAAATGCTGCTGAGTCGCATGGGCAATAGCCTTTTCTCATAGCGGTCTTACTTTGATTGATATCAAAACATCAGATCCATGGCTGTGGGGGCTTTTAATAACAGTAAAATATACCAACAAATAAAAATCAGCCGTTATTATATACAGTAAATGGCCTCTTCAGCCTGCTACAATGATTACATTCACCCACAATAATAAATAATCATAACAGACACCCAGAGCTAGATCCTGGCACATAAGCTAACCATGCAAAACAGGCTCATAACTAGCTTCAGCAGCTGGCTGAAGATTTTCCTGGAATAAACTGAATGCTCTGGAAGGGATGGAAATTCAGAGCTGAAGCCTTCTTCCCACCTTGTAACACATATGGGAGGACAGCAATCAGAATAAGGTACATGGAGAATCCTACGGCTCTTGCAATCCATCCTTTAGCCCCAACAGCAGCAGCCTCTGCTACTCAACAGTCAAAAAGACATTCATTATGTTACTTTAACTCCTTTCCTGTCTGAGGGCTTCTGAACCCATGTCTCAAGGGAGAAAGTGTTAAACATGAGGTTAGAGCTACTCCATGAGTAGGTTTCTCTCAGTCTGTATCAGCAACCTGTTTCACTTCGCCAAAAGCATCCCTCAGAGCTCAGTTTGGGAACAAGAGCATTCACCATAACCATAGTCAAGAACCCCCTCGTGGGAAATAACACTCTCGTTTGAGTTCCCTCATTAGCATTTACTCAGGAGGGCATTAACAGGATGCACTGAAAGGACATTGCCTTATAATAAATCATTAGTATGTATTCAGAGTTTGAAGCCTTTTTACTCTTTACAGTTCACTTTCTTTCAAAGTGTTATTTTTTGCCATGCCTGAAAGCAAAGCATTGAACTCTGACATGACCTCTTCTCCCACGGTTTGAATATCTGATTCCAATGCCCTCACCCTTCAACCTTACAGAAGGATTCAGTGAAAATGCCCGAAGTTTTCCATCTGAGGCAGAGCTGGGGATGCTGCTGAGCCGGGCAGCCCGGGCTCTGCCTTCAGTGCTCTTCTGCTGCCATCTGCAGGGCCGCCTCGGCTGCAGCTCTGATTTTGCTCATTGCCCTGGCAACTAGCAGAATCAGCCCAGAATAAAGACTGGTTTGGATTTGAGGCATCTGCCAAAATATCCTGACAGTCATGCCACTCATGCTGTTTCTGATCCACAGTGGTAACAGGGATGTGTTCGACCAGACACACATGGGATTTTGTTTTTTTAAAAACACCAGCAGCACACAACAAAAAAACCCCTGTCTTTTAAAAGTGGTCAGTTTTACATTGCACGGGGTCAGAACACAAAGACCTTCTGTGGGTCCCTAATCCCACAGCTACAATGAAAGCAAGTTGTGGGGAAAAAAAAATAATTGTCACCTTGAACTGCGCAGAACCAACCTACAGGATTCACTCCCTCTGAAAATTAAAGAGGACTATGTTACTTAGGAAAGGTTGCATCGTTTTATTTACATTAATAATGTTTTCAGCTCCACAAGCTACAATAAAAGTTGGAATAAGATAATAACCAAATTTCGTGCTTCGCTGCACAGATAGATCACCCTTGCAGACAAGGAAGTGTTTCTCACACGTAGCTCTCCGTGGTTTATACAGGTGTACTACATTTTAGGGTGTTCATTTTATTTATTTGCCTTTCCCTGAAGCATGCACTAATACAGAAATTAGAATACCAGATGAGAACAAACAGGATTTGAACTAGCAGAGAAAAGGCAAATGTAACAAAACATTCGTCAGTTAAAGGACTTCAAAGGTACTAACTTCTTACTATAAAATAAGTTGTATATCAAGTTTAGTCCTGTGAATAGCAGATATGCTAGAAAACACTGCTCAGACAAAAGATCTACTTTTCTATTTTGTATCCTATTTCCCTACCTTTTCCCTTGCACAAATCCTTTTCCTAGCCCCAGACTGATAGGTGTTACCATGCACCCACAAAGCTGACTCCATCGTGCCTCTCCTGAGTGTCCATCTGCACCCAAAAGGTGGTGAGAGCACAGTCTATTCACCAGGAAAAGCAGCCCCATCAGGAAGGCTAGACAGGGAGGCAGTTTTTCCAGTTTGCCAATTACCAACACTTTTTAGTCAACGATTTGAATACTCCTTTATTCTAAAAGCTGTTTCTTTTTCCACACATGAAGAAGGTCTGATTCTTTCCTGTCAACATTCTAAGCTCTGTGGGAATCAGTTGGGAAATACTTTTGTGGCTAAAATACAGTTCAATAACTTCTCTCAAGCCAGCTTTGCCAGTCATAGCTTTTCAAGGGTATCTGAGACATCACCATTTCCCAATGTCATTACAAAAATAAATAACAGTCTGCAGATGTTAACATTAAGATAGGTTCTAGAATATTGTTCAGGCAAAATACCAAAAAGGTCACTATTTTTGGCACAGCTTTAAAAAGCAGAGAGAGAGAATCTGTCTAAAGAGAAAACAGCTGTTGAAGTCTTTCCTGTGCCCTTAAACAGCAAGAAATAAAAAATGACCATCCATGCCCATATTAGACAAGCACAAAAAAAATTATTTAAAAAAAATCAAACTTCAAGAGAAAAGTCAATTAACCTGAGAAAAAGCCTAGAGAAACAGATTCTCAAGGGCCCATTCTTTGAAATATTGTTATGGGTTATGCTTCTGAAAAACCAAATGTACCCAACCTGATCCTTACAATGCTCTAGTAGACATATGTTGTTGAGCACAATCACATGAGAGAAACCACTGCAAGCAGGCTAAGTTGCTACAGCAGACACAAGGCAGTGGCAGAGAGGGAGTTAAGCTCATCTCTTTCCCAGGTTTCTCTCTCTTGCAGGGTAAGGAAGGCTCTCCTGAGCTTCTGAGGTACTAAAATGACACAGGGCTCTGGTTGGAGAAAGGAGAAGCCTGAGTTGCAGCCATGCCTCATTCCCAATTACCTCGGACTTTTCTGGGCCAGCTGCAGGCATGACTCAGATGCTCACAAAATAGCTTCTTAGCTGCAGCATATTAATATATAATCAGTGCCAGTTTCAGCTTCCCTCAGTATGCCAGGCTGTTATTTATGGTGTTCAGCACCACAAACAGTTGAGTCACTGCTGAAGCAGGGCCAGGTGCCCCAGAGGGAAATAACCTCTGAGTCAGGGGCATGATGGATGGCCAGGGAAGGCACACTGTTCATCAGCACAATTTTGCAGTTTAGTCATGTCTGTGAGTCAGCACCGGAGATTAGAAGTACAGAATTATGCAAGTTTCTTATTGCAAAGAATGTTTTGTACTTAACAAGCACTAGTAATAACTTTCTTCAATATCAAGACATCTAAGCACCTCAAAGTTGTGGGCAAACACAGATAAGAATACAGGATGCTATGAAAGATGAGAAGCATATTCCCCACAAACACAGCTTCTGAAAACTAAAAGCAAAACAGAAATGCCACTTGATTTACCTTACCTGCTAGATGCTTATACTGCTTAAAATTAAAATGAAGGATGATAAATAAATAAACTGATTGTTAGCACTGTTATTGCTTATCATTTAAGTCTGTCTTTTAGTGAATGGACACTTCAGTGTACACAGGCTCTGCTGGGCTAGGGCTTGCTTTAATTTCTTACACTCAGTGAGCAGTTTTACTTCTGCAGTTGTCTTGTAGAGGACTTTGTCTTGTAGATCGTGCTATAAACCAAGTGAGATGGGCTGGAAATTTTGAAACTGCATCTGCTAACACCCAAACCAGATGCCTGCTGCTAAGAAACTATTGCACAGACTGTAGGAGAACATCTCCAACACAAGGGGCCGAAGATCCTACAACAGAGCTTTGCAAACTAGAGAAGCAAACATTAAAAAAAATTGATCACAGCTACTGTGATCTAATATTTACTTTGTCCTTGTCTAAAAGTTATCTTCTATTACAGCTTTTAGCTTACTGAAAGCTTCTACCATATATTTATTGAAAGTACCAATGTTTTGGCACCCCTTTAAAAAGCTTGTACATGCCTTATACTGGCAGCTCTTCTGGTGCCATACAGGTGCCCACAGCGCTGCTTGACCACCCCTGAGCCGGTGCTCCATAGCAAGCAACCTAGTTATCCCAGCACTCTGGTGGTCATTTTCTCCTCTTTCACAGATTTGCAGGTCTCGACGCGGAGCACCCAGGAACCCAGCAAGCCCTGGCTCTCAGCTTCTGATGTTAGCACACCACTAGAGGCCGCACTCAGATCACTTGGTACCTTTGACCAGCTGAGTGACAAGACCCTTCCCGTTAGAGGCAGGACTTAATGACTAGGAGATACAAAGCAGAGGCATCTCTGGATATTACAAGATGTCATGACATTCACCTGGATCAGGTGGCTGAGATCTCATCTGATCAAAGAGGAAACCCTTTGCCTTCCCTCACTACCATCCCTTCCCATTTTCTAGCCTACTCTGCCTTATTGATGTCACCTTACTTCTCGTAGTCCAGCAAACCCCACAAGGATCCTGTCACCCCCACAGCAACCTACTGCCCATAGCAGGGATTCTGGGAGAGCCCTGACCTGGATCCTGTAGGTAAGTGTAGGTAAGACACTCCTTCCAGAGAGGAGCCCTTCTAGAATAAAGCAGAAGGGTACTTAACAGAACTTAGATAGGACCAAGATTATTGTTGACCATCTTTCCTTGGGGGGTTTTTTGGGAGGGGCATCATAGAATGTTTTGAGTTTAAAGGGATCTTTAAAGGCTATCTATTCCAACCCCTTTTCCCCCCCACAATGAGCAGGAACTTCAACTAAATCAGGGTACTGAAAGCCCCATCTAACCTGACCTTAAATATTTCTAGGGAAATGGGGCATCTACCACCTCTCTGGGAAACCTGTTGCAGTGTTTTACCACCCTCACTTAAACTTCTTCCTTATAGCTGATCTAAATCAACCGTCCTTTGGTTTAAACTGCCGAATTTTTATTTTTTTATTCATTTTAATTTAAGTTGCTCAAGTCCAGCAAATATTCTGAGGGGACCTATAAGAGAAATAGAGAGAGACTTTTATAAGGGCATGTAGTGATAGGACAAGGGCTTTAAACTGAAAGACAGGGGATCTAGATTAGCTATGGGGAAGAAATTTCTTACTGTGAGGGTAGTGAGGCACTGGAACAGGTTACCCAGAGAAGTTGTAGATGCCCCATCCCTGGAAGTGTTCAAGGCCTGGTTGGACAGGGCTTTGTGCAGCCTGATCTAGTGAAAGATGTCCCTGCCCATGGCAGGGGGTTCGAATGGGATGATCTTTAAGCTCCCTTCTAACCCAGGCCATTTTATGCTGATTCTATATTACTTGGGTATTTAGAGGGGTGCCAGCACCATACTACAATCCATCCCATGCAACCTGCTATAAAGTTAAAAAAAAGATGGAAAAGTCTTTTGTTAGGTGCAGAGAAACTACTTCTATTTGACTTAGCCTGTGGTCCCACCCCACTAGCCACAACCAGGGGCTTCACCAGCCACTGCTAAAGAGATGAGAACAAGACCAAAGACAGCAGTGTCAGGTCAGAGCTGGACCTGCTGTGATGGTACAAGAGGAGAGCACATCTGCTAACCCAGGGGGACAGTGGGCACAGAGCAAAACACCCTGAAGGCCCAAGCAACTGACTAGTTAATGGAAGTAGCTTTTGGGAACATAGAGATCCACAGCTTGAACAACATCACAATAATGTGACTTGAGCAGATTATAACAGGAATGTATCAGCATATTTTTTTCCTTTCCTTGCACTCCCTTTCAGTCATTCACTATCCATCACTGCTGCAAGACAAGCTGGACCTTTTCCAGAGTCAAGATTATATCCTTCAGCTTTTTAGAACAGGACAGAGCAAAAAAACACAAAGAGGACAAGGCCTAATCTGTGCCTGCCTCTGAGAAGACAGAGTCATCTCAATGCCTGGCCCAAAAGGAAGCAGAAACCACAGGTAGGGCCACCAGCCTAGGCCTTTTGTGCAAAATAAAGCTCTTTAAATCTCCTGTACCTTTCAATAGCCACAGAAGGGTAAAACACAGCCTGGGTTTAGATAAGAGAATGCAGAACAAAAATCAACTACATGACAGGTACTGAGAGAAAAAAACACTGATAAAACCTGGTTTCTTTGTATGACAGATAATACTCATATTATTCAGCAAGTGCTGAAGTTAATGGAAGAAAATACATGGAAATGACACCATCAGCTATTTCAACATGCAACAAAGACACTCTTTAATTAAGAAGGTGCTTATTAATCTAAGTTGAAATTTATAATTGGACAACACCTAAATGGATCTAGTGTATTGGCAACATCTTACATCCCATAGCTACATTTTGGTCCCACTACCTAACAAACAGCTGAGCATAGACTGTAAAGTTAATTAAGCACCAAGTACACAGTTTCTCATTCTGTTATTTTCTGTAACACTTCAATTAAAGACCATCTTGGGCATTTTAAAACCACCATGTGGAGAATTCTGTGTTTTGGTTTGATTAATAATATCATTTCTTTCCATAGAGTATCTTCCAGCAGTCAGCCTTTATGTTAATTTTAAAAAATACCCAAGAGTATTCTGCAATATTGGATTAAAATATTGTAGAACGTTTTTATTACCATGGTAAAATACCCTATACTGAAGCTCTTGATATAGAATAGAGGTAGTTCGCTCAGTAACAATGTTGGAAAGGTTGAATTGATTATAAATTACAGAGAATTCAAGAACACAAAAGAAAACCTTAGTGATGCAAATTTCCAGGTTTCTGGATGTTGAAAGAGTGTCATGTCTCATATGTTCAATTACCTACTTTAAACTCAAAAGTTTAAAAACCCCATATCCTTGATATACCTTGTGTTAAGTATTTGGGGAAAGGGAACAACAGCAGCAAATTCAGTTTCACAAACCACACTGCAGTAGAGCATTTGTGTGTGGAGCAAGGAACACTGCCTACAGAGCTCACAGTGACTTTCTCAAAAAAGCACCTGCCTTACAATCAGCATCTCATCTAGCGTGGCAATGACACAAAAGCAAAGTAAAAAATATTAAACATATTGCCAGGTGGGAATGAGAGAGAAGCACAGCAAGGGGCTGGGAAAAGAAGAGAAAGGATGTCTTTAGCAGACAAAATCCTGTGTGCCTCAACTAGCAAACCAGTTTGGGCTTTTTATACTAAAGTCTCCCTCCAATTAATTTCCAACAGCACTAAGTCAGTCTAAACCCAGGATTTGTAAGACACCTGTTACCCATTGTAGTATTACCTGTTTTCACTTATTCTCATGCCTTCCACCAAGGAATAGTTCCCACACTCTTTCCCTCAGGTTGGTACATATTTTACATTTTACACAGCAGCCTTGCAAGCTTTTCCGTCAGTCTCCAGTCCCACACAGCACATCCACTTGGTGAGGCCAGGCAATGCCTCAAGGGTAGCAAGGCAACCAGAAGGGCTACCAGAAAGTACCTGGCCCAAACCCTAACATCTCCTTGCTTCCCTGCTCTGGACACATGCAACAAACAGACAGGCACTGTGTCTCTGCCAGTCTCTACCTTCCATACAAGATATAAAACCTAGAGCGTGTCTAAATGGCTGCTCAAGGTCACACAGTTCCCTCAATGCTCTTCTCCTTCCACACTCAAGAGCTGAGGTAGTATCTCACTATATTTTGTCTAATTCTGAGAAAATACCATTCTGCCGGCACAGTGCCAGCCTGAGCCAAGTGCAATCCTCCTTCCTGTTGACCCTCATGTGCAGTGAATCAGGGTTGTTACAGTCTCATGATGCTTAGCTAAGCACTACATTCCTCCCTGCCCATTCTTGAACTGGGTTGCAACTGGTACAACCCAGGAAAGCAGGGATATTCAGCCTGAATTTAGTAGCTGCAAAGTTATCTTTGAAGAACATTTTGATCTTGAAATTCTAACACTTTATCCACTCTTCCCCAAAATGTAAAACCCACATTTCCTGCAGCAATGCAGTTCTCATTTCTTTGAGTTTGTTTTTTTTGTTTGTTTGGGGTGTTTTGGTTTTGTTTTCTTTACAAGAGCAACTTCACTCTCCTACCATTACCAGGGTGCTGATGTCTTCAAAAGTTTAAGAGTAGTTTAGTTCATGGGGGAATCTGACATCATTTCCAGCTCAGTCAAACTTTCCATGGGACATTTGAGCTGATTACTCAGTCTGTACTCTACTTCTTGTGATGTTTGTCATCCACAAAATAGGACTGAAACTTCCCTATATGAGTTCTGCCACCAAAGATACTTGGAGACACACTCTCTGAGACTGTTAATCTTTAATAAACTAGGTAGGAAACCATGATTCGAATTATTTCAGGAGGTTTCCTCCCTCCTCTCCCTGAAAAGAAAAAAACAAAATATTCAACGTTTTCTTCTTTCCCTGAAAACAGATTTAAGTTTGAGATCAACTGCAGCAAACATTTTAATATCTTCCATTTCTAGTACATTCTTTTACATTGCACTTGATACCCCAGTCCTTCCTGCAGTGCATACTCATAGACAATATTCTGGATAATGTAAAGTATGCCTTGCTAGAGTGTTCAGGGGTAGCTTCAACTGTTAATTGCTCTGACTCCACTGAGAAAGCAGAGTGAAAGGGTGAGGTAAAATGTTTAGAAAAAACCCTCAACCAGCTCATTATTTTTCCTTCACTACCAAAGCAAGCTCTGCTCTGTGGCAGAAAGAGATGTAAGTCAGTTTTCCTTGTAAAGATGCTCTTCACTTCAATCCACCAACAGCTTTTCTCTGTGGCTCTGGCAAAGCTACACAGACATCAGGAACATTACCTGCCACTGTGGCCCAAAATTATCATCATTTCTAATGACACCCCATCCTTCACCCAGAGAGCTATGCAAAACTCTCTAAAACATGCATTAAAGAACAAACTCCACATTCTGCCAGCCAGGAGAAATGAGAAGGCAGAGCTACAATTAGAGAAAGCATATTCTACCAAAAAGTTCATCTTGTCCCTAGCTCCACATTTAAGCTGAAGAACCTGTTCTCCCCAGTCACATTTATTTTCTCATTTTCCTTTTCCAGCCATTTATACCCTTTCAAAACACTCAGAAAAATTAAATATTTAATAGCTTGCACAGAGTCCTATTCCCAAAACTAAACACGCTACATAATGGTGAGTTTGATGTGTACCCAGCCCAACAACTCTAACAGAGTAGACAGCCTTCTATTTAAAATTGCACTGGAAGGACACATAAAACAGCATGCACAGTACCTTTGCTGCCTTTTTATCAACACATCTCTAACAACAAGTGCTGAAAAAGTAGTCTTTATGAACAAATGGTGTAGCAAATCTCACAGAGAATATGTGCATTTATTATTCTTTATATTTAAACATATATAACCAAAGAAATAAAAGTGCCTTCCTTTCTGGGCAGAATCTACAGAAAAGACTACCATATAAAGGCAAAGCCTGCATTCACGTATCTGTGGTACTAACTTCAATTAATCTGATTTTGCTGGGTCTACTCTAGATGAGAAAAGCTTTTCCAAGAAACCACAATTCCAAGCAATAAAGGAGAAGTAATTTAATGATCTGCTTTGAATTTTCACCTAGATGCAAAAACATTTAACTGTCTATTTTATACTATGCAAAGCAGATGCCCAGGTAACACTAATATCATGTGTTATGGAACTTTGTGCCTTATCCCTTGCCAAAGTTTGGACATGATCTAAGCCATTTTAACTAAGAACAACCAATCTGAACAAGACTCTAAGTCAGATTAAATGTTCCCTGTCACCTAAACACATACTAAAATGTTGATAAGAGCTATAAAATCAAAGCCATAATTATAATCAATATTTACTTTAAAAATGCCTGCATTTATAGAGCTAGCATTACATACTTTAGAATGAGGCATGCATTTCCTAGAAATTGACTTTCCACTTGCTGTTATCAGGTATCCAGACACCTGAGACCCATTTGGCTTTAAAAGGTCTAACAGTTCTATCACTTTACATATATATTTTATACTTTCACCTCTTTTTCACTATATGAGATTTAAAAAAAAAAAAAAAACAAACACAAAAAACCCACAAAAAGGAACGTATCTGCACATATATATGTTCATATATTTATAAACACAAAAATGTATACAAGTATGCACAGCTCCTCTGTACATTTGTGCATCTGTGTAATTATACACATGCTCCAAATTAATGTTTAATATTGGTATATCATCTCTTACACAGTCCGAAACATGGTTGTGAGGAATACCCTCTTTTTGACTGTCTATGTTTTTTGCCAAGTTTTCCATTTTGTCTGGATGTACAGAACTTCAAAGAGGAACTCCTCCAAAGAGATTCTGATTTTGGCAGGTTGTTTGAGATGCATGCCAATAAGCTGTTAGTATCTTGATTAAAGCTACACTACCCAGGCATTATTTACTTGAGCTTCAGAAGCATTTCTGCAAAGTACTTTAAATCTGACCTGCGTAAGTAGATCTTACTTGAAGTAGTATTAGATACTATCTCTACTCGAGTTTCCATTCTTTGAGAATACTAGTAGGATTGCTGTTAAAATACCCCCATATAGCCAGATTTATTAAACTGGTTAGCTCAAATCAGAATTATATGCAGTTTTCTTAGTCCAGAAGTCACAAAACACTCCTTTAAGATCTTTAAACAGGATGCTGCTCCCTTGCAGAGAACCCCATGAAAAGCATCACTACAGCTCCCTTTTCTCCTTGTTCCCACTCCTTTCCCTTGTGTGGGTATCTCCTGGCCACTGCAACATCTCTCCTGCTCCTGTTCTTTCCAAAATGAGCTTCACCTCTCCCCTTGCAGCCCACACTTTCCCCCTTTAGAAATAATTGCTGCTTCAGTTTCCTTTCCCTCCCTGCAAACCTACTGTGCTCTAGCATTGCTCCCCCTCCTTACAAATATGTCCCTACAAAAGAACACTCCCACCACAGCCTGCCATGCAGGTGGCAATTTCTCACTCTCATTTAGACTGAGAATCAAAGTACAGCTAAAAACTATTTTGTATGTTAGAAGAGATAGACTGATCATTTGAAAAAATATGATCAGTGGTCAAAAAAAGACTCCAAATGGCCAATTTAAGACTCCTTATCTCCATTTTAGAGCAGACAGTGTCCCAGGACATCCAGGCAAGTGAGGCAGCTGAGGTCAGTAGTGTTTATGAGCTTTATTTTCAGGAATTCTGATCAGAAAGATGCTGGGAAGGAATAAAGATTTTTCAGAAACATTTTAGTATAAGGTAAGCTAAATAAATTGGCCACATGATGCCAGCATTGTCCGGAAAACAGCAGAAGACTCCATTCCCAATTAACATTTAATGGATTAGTTTCTTTTTCATTCTGACCATATTTCTCTGAGTTTTCTTTAGAGTGTATATATCCACTCTCACAATTCTCATTTTGCTGCAACATTTCCACCCAGCTTTTTTTACAGCCTGCTTAGACTACGCTATAAAGAGTATGAAGTCTCTCCTTTTCATTCTTGCAGTACTAGAGTTTAATCAAAGCTATGTTTAGCCATATCATGACTCCCACCCACTTCACAGCTTGTTTCTTCTTTCTGCTTTACATAACAAGCATCAACTCAAACTTTCTGCATTTACATACAAGGACATCCCACAGAATGATACACTGCCACCTCATTGCTTGGGTTTGCTTTCAGCATAAGTCTGATTGAACGTTCAGTATGTAACTGCAGATCACTTCAAATTTTTATCAGGATTGCAGACAAAGAAGAGAATAAGTGTGTTTATTCCTCCAAAACAGAGGAGTCCTCCCCACCACTGTCTCTCACTTCAAAACTGTCTTACAAGAACATCCAAAGTATATTCTTGTTCTCTTCCATAAGACCTTACATTTATCATGTACACACACTTTCATAGCTTTTCCTTCAATGTTTCAGAAAGAGCAAGAGAGCTAGAATCATGGCATCATTTGGGTTGGGAAAGACCTCTAAACATCAAGTCCAACCATTAGCTCAGCACTGCCAAGTCCACCACTTAACCATACCCCTAAGTGCCACATCTACACATCTAAATACCTCTAGGAATCGTGACTCAGCCACTTCCCTGGGTAGCCTGTTCCAGTGATTTATGCTTTCCATCAAGAAATTTTTCCTAATTCCAATCTAAACCTTCCTGGTGCAAATTGAGGCCATTCTCTTGCACTGCATTGCTTCTTACTCGGGAGAAGAGACCAACCCCCACCTCACTACAATCTTCCTTCAAGCAATTGCAGAGAGCAACAAGGTCTGGCCCACTGGCTGGGGCTGGGAGACAACAGTCTCCACTTCTAACAAAGCTAAATCTTTCAACATCAGTAACTTGATAGCTCTGCTCTGAGAACATGAGCTAAAGAATTCAGAAGGCATTGTTAAACATTGTTGAACAAGGTCTTCTTTTAAAAAATAACAATTAAATAGACTAAGAATTTCTGTCTTTTACAGTGACATCCAGCAGTTAAAGACTTTTCCACCAAAAGCATTTTATTTCTCTGTGCATATGTCCATGCTTTTAAAAGCACAATTTCTAGGTGGAAGAATTCTATCTCACATTTTTAAGTGGATTTAGGATACATTGATCAGCAGGCCAGTTGCACACCTTGCCCTACCCAAATAAAATCCCTCCAAGATCTGAAGTTGGCACTCAAACTCCAGACAGAGCCACACTTGTTTCCCTTCTCTCGTTACTCAACAGGACCTTACTTTGCTTGCCTTCACTCCTCACAGAGACATACTGAAACAGAGCAAAAGTACAGCCACACCTGTTCTTCCCAGGAGGAAGCATTAGCAAATCAGTAATAAAAGAACAGCATTTCAAAACTCAAATGTTTTAGAGGATAAATACACAACATCCACAGTCTAGCATGTCAAGTACCAGCAATCTTGCACAAGGATAAATATTTCCCTTTCAAAATCTTCAGCAGAGATTAACTGGTATCTTTATTCAGTTGGACCTGCCATACAACCCTGGTATTCATCTCTCCTCATACCAAGTAAAATATTTCCAATGGCTCACAGGCATGATGATCTAAAGACTCACATCCTGCCACAACAGAAGTTGATTCCTGTTGCCTCAGACTCTGGGGAATTGTGTCAATGCAGATTTCATGGCAACAGGAGAATGTGCATACATCTACATGAGATATATCTATCCATTTTGTTTCCTCTTTATGTGCTCTAGTGTCTTAACAAAAAGAGGTTGTTTCAAAGAGGAAGATATTAGATAGAGCTGACCAACAGCAGCCTCTAATACCCCCAGTCTATTGCCTCATCCTACAAGGGCCTTGGCAGAAGAGAGAGAGCCCCAGCCCAGCTAGATCTCATTCAGTGTTGCCACCAAATATGACCAGCTGCAACACTGATTGCCTTAATACCACAACCCGTGTTTGCTATACATTTGAAAACACATACACCAGATTATTTTCAAATTCTTCAGTTAAAAACCTCTACTCCTCCTACACAGTGGGATAAGCCCATATTAGGATAACATCACCAACATAAATTCAGATAGAATGGTTAGAGCATTTTGGGCAGAGTCCACTCCAAAAGTTGAGCATATGATGAGGTAGAAGAGCTGGATTAAGGGACAAGGCAGGAGAGGGCCAAGCCTGTGTACTGCTCATCATCAGGACCCTTCCCTAGCTATCTCACTGGCACTGATGGGGTATCACATCATAGCTCCTACCTCTTTCAGACATACTGATGAGATCAAGAGTGATGTCCAAGTCCTGACCACCACTCCACAGTCAGTGTATTGGAAAACCTCATTGTTTCCCTGCAGCCCCACCATGTCTCAAAAAACCAAGCTAGCATAGCTAATTTCCACAGTGGTGAAACAGGCAAGTGTACTTTCCTTCAGATGAGCTGCATCTGCCCTGGAGGCAGATCCCACATCTCTGGGAGAGCCCCAGTATACAATTATGCCAGAGAACCAGGCATCAAAGTCAAAGGACCTTCATGTTCTTCGTCCACTGCTCAGCATTGCTTCATATCGGAGTACGCCCAACAGCTCTTCCTCAAATATTTTTTTTCAAGTTAAAAACACAACTGACATTCAACTTTCACATGCTAAATGCCTTCTGGCCAAGAGTGAAATTGGAGCACTTCCAGGAGTTGATGGGAAGACCATAAGTTTGTTCACAATACAAGAATCCATCACAGATTTATTCACTTCATGGTAAATAAGACACCTCTGCTATTTGATTTACCCAGACATTCTTAGTTCAACATTTAAAGCATTTGAAACAATTTATTCTTTTCAAAAAACTTCTAAAATATTGTGAAAGGGAGGAGGATGTCTTTTCAAGGAGACTGGATGATCCTGTTTCACATCAGAAATCTGAAGAAGGGACATAATTGAAGTGTCTGGAGAGTATTACAATCACTTGGGGCTCGTTGTTTAGCAGTCACTACCACATAAAGGACATTGTTAGTTAAAGAGAGAAAGAGGTCTTGCATCCAAAGGTGCATCAGTGTATAGATCACAATACACAAGTGTCAGCATCTGCCTTTTATTCAGACAATGAAGAGACCTGAGAGCCTATCTTAATGTGAATGTGTTTGAAAAGTTGTATGCTTTTGTCAGAAAGACAGAAGATTTTATTAAAAATCATAATACAAAAAAAAAATTCTTAACACTGCTATTCTTTGCAGGAACTGAAATTCAGTTACACCTTACAAGATGAATAGTTGGTTATTCTAAAAAACCCAGAAATACAAATTAAGTAGTGGAAGAAATTCCAGGTAATTTTTTGTTCATACTTAATAACCTCAACTGTTGAAGCAGATACAGCTCAGCACTTCTGTTTTTCTTTTAATTACCAAGCTACTCCTTGAAAAAGGAGCTAAATGCAGAATTTCCAGTCTTCACTGCATGTTATAGAAAACTCCAAAAGCTGAAGAAAGGCTGATCTTTTGTACTAGGGATCCACTCTTACATCAAGAAGAGACAGGGGGAAATAACAAGAATTTCGGTTTACAAAAGAGATTTTTTTTCTCACCTGTAAAACTTAATTGTCTCAATATTCATATCTTGGCTACAATATGGCTTTCGACAGCATTGAAATGGAGAATACACAGAATGTAATTGGCGTGTTTTCTTAACAATTATTCTCATCCAGATAGCTACATATTTTTATATGCTTAAGGTTATGGCAATTATCTGTCATCTGTTACACACAGGTATTTATTAAACGTGTATCTTTTCATAAAGCTACATGTCAGCTGGCTATTTGTTCACAAAACATGACTATGTTGACACTGGAAGAGGGTTAAGTGTCCCTTATCATATCATGGTATTGCTTCAATGTCCTGGCAAAGATGCCTAATAAAATACTGTGTGCCAAAACATTTTTGCAGAGTCTCTGGAAGCTACTCCACTTTCATAAGTGAGTCGGCAAATCTTTGCTAGTAAAGCCAGAGGAATGCCTGTTTGGATTCCTGTGTGAGTTCATGTCAGCATTCATTTGGTTTACAGGGTGCCAGAAGCTGGAACATTTGTTTGTACATCACTTAGCACAGCGAGGCCCCAGATCTATAGTGCAGAGCAAGAGTAATGTCTAAGAGCAGGGGTTTCCACTTTATCTGTCCCAAAGCCCGCCCATGAAGTGCTGTGCATCATCTGCAAGGCAACAGCAGTGGGCTTGACTAAGCTGCTTGTACAGCCAGTGGCCACCCTGCATCAGAGCCAGGAGCTGAGCCTCCCCTCACTGTCAGCCCAGCTCTAGGGTTTAAGGATCAAAAAAATGAGGGAGAAAGGAAGTGCAAAAGACTGCATTGTTCAGAGGTCATTTGCTGCTTAAAACTTTGACTCATTGGGAGTTCCCTGGGAAGGCAGAGAAGACAGTAAAACCACATGATCACATAGTATCATAAAACCACTTAACAAAATGCACGACAGAAAGTCTCAGGTGACTTTTAAAACCTTATTGTGGACACCTCCTGACAAGGGAAGCAGTAACACACACAGTTGCCTTGCTCTGCCTTCTGCATGGGTGCCCATTTACATGGCCACTCCTGGAGAGAGAACGAGCCAGACCAGGCAGTGCAGCTGTTCAGGTGTGCTCACCATGGTATTACTGGAGACCCTTGTCCAAGTTTCCAATCCTGACCATCAAGAGAGATCCTTATGACCAGCTTGCACACATGAGGCCCCACATTCCAAAGGGCTCCAACCCCCCTAGATGTATGCAGGGCACAGTGTTCCACCAAAATTCCCCACCACCTGTACCATGTGCTAGGTAGCACAACCACACAACACACAGAGCACATTGCTCTGTCTAGAGCTACCTGGACTGACAAGTTCATCTGCCACTGAGAGGGTGTGTTTTCACTCCAGAACAAAAATCAGATAATATTCTCATCACGGTTGAGCAAACACACACTGATTTGTCTGGTTAGGTCCCTCAGCATGTTCATCCAGCACTGAAGCATTTTGCTTGTCACGTGTTAACACAGAGAACGGGTCTCAGGCATGACTGTGTTGACACTGTCCAAGACTAAGAGATAGTATTGATTATTCCTGCCAGAATCCATTCTTGTAACTGACAGTAAATCAAATCAGATTCAAACCATGACTTGGAAATACTAAAGAATGACCCAGTTATTTTAAGCTCAGATAGAATTTGTTTCTATAATTTACAATATATATCTCCACCATTTTTGTGTCTGTGCTAGCTTGCTATGGCCATGTAGCCAGAGTCGCTGGCCCACATGCCCCAAAAAGAAACTAGATATCCTGGGTCCATGCTACCACAGCATCATATATGCACACCACTTGCTCATATACCCTCTTACCCCCTGGCCATGCAGCAGGCAAATTGGCCAGTCTCAAACTGAGACAACCAACAAGGACTTTGTTCATAGTCAATGGCAGTGGAGTAGTCCAAGTGATATAAAAGGATGACACATCAAACTTTAATCCTTTTGTGTGGGCACAAAGCATTTCTTGTTTCTAGAAACAGCCAAGTCTCTACTTGGTTAGGAACAGGCAAAAGAGACCCCTGAGCCAAGAATGCCCCAGGCATCCACATGGCTCATGCCTGGCTGGGATCTGAAAGCTATCCAGCCTCATGAGTGTAGACCCACACCCTAGCGGTGCCTTGCTGATACAAAAGTGCCTCCAGGCCAGCACAGACTCCTAAAAAAAACAGCCAAGACATTTCTGCACACATGGCCCCATCATGCCTGTAACAAGGCAAGCCTTGCCCTGCAGCAGATGTATGACACAGTAATTCATGAACCATGGTCCCTTTCTGAAGGAAATGGTCATGGATAAGCCTACAATACTTCACTGTCAGGGAGACCTCCAAACCATCCTTGGTGAACCTTTTGTTAAGAAGTTAATTGGTGCCTCTTGGAACAGCAAGCTCCCAAGAGCCCCTCACCACACAGCCAGCAGGCAGGCAGCTACACAGCACACTACCAACTGGAATTAAAATCAGGCATGACCCAGTAACATGAGCTTGCTGCCCAGAAAGTCAACCACATCCTGGGAGGCATCAAAAGCATGGCTAGCATGCTGAAGCAGGTGATTCTGCCCCTTTACTCTCCTTTTTAGCCTCTAGGGGAAAAGACAGTTCCAGGAACACCTTATATCAACCCTACAGCACCTAAAGAGGGCCTAAAGGAAAGAAAGCAAATGACTCGTTATCAGGGCATAGAGTGATAGGATGAAGGGTAACAGGGCAACAGAGTTTCAGATTAGATATGAGAAAGAAATTCTTTACTGTGAGTGTTGAGACACTGGAACAGGTTGGCCCAGGTTGGATGGGGCTTTGAGCAACCTGGTCTAGTGGAAGGTGTCCCTGCCTCTGTCAGGGGGATTGGAAATAGATGATCTTTAAGATTTTTTTTAACCCAAACCCTTCTATGATTCTGTGACATTTGCAGAAGGGCCTGCTCCTTTGTGGAGAGCAAAAGAGGAAGCAGAAGTGCTGACTAGATCAGGGCTGGGATGGGGAGGAAGGGCCAAAAAAAATGTTGGTCACTTCTTGGTCAAAGGTGGAATTTTTTTTTTACATCATAGTGAAACCAAAGTATGCTGTATACATCATCCACATCAGCCACACATGTGTAGTGGGCCAAATAGCAAACTTTCTTGAAGACCTAGTCCTACTCTTTTCACATGCATAAAAATATACTTTCTCTAACCCAATATATATACTAATTTCTATGTATGAAATTAGTAAATTATTAAATGTTTTTTGATTTTAGTCAGTAAAGAAAAAATGGTTCTGCACTGAACGCAATTTCGCAGTAGGGTGGCCACATTTTCTATTGGAACAGCTGCTCCAGTTGACACCTTTTTAGCTCAGGACTGAGTCATCACAAAAAAACAGCTTAGAAATTTGCTCTACCAGTGAGTGGAGCTCTTTCTGCATAACTAAATCCAATGCAAGCTTCAGCTGGTGTTTAAACCAAGAGTATAGCTCATTCCTCTTGTCACAAGTATTTACTTTACATCCCCCTGCCCTTTCTATTATCTGTTCTGAGAAATATCAAAGTCTTCATTACAGCAGATGTTTAGCTTTTTTAAAAATTAAGTGGAAAACAGTTCTAAAGAGTAGCAACCCATTCTTGCTGGTTTTAGGGGTATGAGTTGTTGACATAAGCCAGCAAAAATTAAGATTTGTGATACTCCCCACAAGTGCTACATAGCAATAGTGCTTGTTCTTCTGTAGAAGGCTGGACTCTGGCAAGTTTGCACACTCTTTCACGCCACAAAGGAACGGACAGTGTGCCTGTGCATGCAGCCTACAAAGGTGGAACAGATGTCTAAAATCATGGTGTCATTTCAGAGACATTCCCCACATGGTGAAGTATTGCCTCAAATGGGGCAGTTAAGCAATGTAAAGCTCCACCACCCATGTGTCAACACAAAAGGCCCAGATGAACCCTCTTCTTCACTAGCGACACAGCAGTTCATGTCTGCCCCAGCAGAAAAAGGAGCTCCAAGAGTCTCACTGAGCACCTGGACCTCTGTCCCATCTTCCAGTCTAGCTCCAGGTCTTGTGCAAAGGTCCAAGCCCCAACAAAACATGAGTCAAGAGCACTTCAAAGGAATCACCTGCTTTTCACATTAGGCCTATGGAAGTGGCCACATTGAATGTTCAAAATGCTGAAAGCACCAATTTCCTAAAACCAAGAAATAACATGCAAAAATGGACACAGACACACCAAATATTCAAAGCCTCTGAAGGAATCCCAGCCAGCGAAATTATTTGCAACTCTATCACAAATGTAGACTGCTACAAATCATAACAGATCTGATAATTTAAATGTATGAGCAAACTTTCAGTTTCCTCCAAAAATCTTTCTATAATGATCCTTTGGCATCCCAGGCTTTTGAGTAATACTTAAAGTGGGGATCAAAAGGTGTTGTTTGTTTTTAAAAATACAGTGTTGAGAAAAGAGCACAGTTAGACTACAGGCCTCAGATCTGATGGTACAATACCTGTATAGCATCTTAGATCAAAGGAGAATTAAATAATAAGTAGATCATATTCTGTTTAGTGGGAAATGGGAGCAGGAGAGCACTTATATTTCAGTCAACAAGTAGAGCCAAGACAACTTCAAGTTTTGCTCAAGGAAAGCTCCTTACCTTCCAAAGACCTGATAAAAGGCATGATTTTATTGCCTGGTTGCAAAAGACAGAATCTTTTCTGACAGAGGTCATGCAGACCTTTACTCTGTTGTGATTCTTGATAACATACATTTCCCTTTCACATCGACCCTCAGCCCCTCCATTGACATTTCATTCTATCATTTGCCACTAGTACACGTCTAGGACAACAGCTCCTTTTGAACAAGATGAAGCACAGCAATAACACACTGGAAATGGAGCAATACATCCTCTGACAAAGAGGGCAGAAGACTTTAAAATACATCTAAACATCAGTTTGTCCATCGAGCTGTTCCTTTGTACAGTCACCTTCAGAGCACTGGGCTTTGAGCTGCTTCTCTGACATTGTGACGAGGAGGCACAGATAAATTCATGAACTCAAAGTGGGCAGGAAACAACCAATGCAGAAATGACATATCAGGGTTTGCTTCATCAGTCAAAGAGCTAGACTGTGCTTCATGAAGCAAATTTAGAATAACATCCATTTTTAAGCTATTACTGAAAATAAGATGAAGTTTCCAATCCTGTGGCCATCAGAAAGTGCTGTATTCAGCCTGCTCAAATTGCTTTAAGCTCCAACCAACACAGCATTTGCTTGGGCATTTTAAGATACTCTAGAGGTGTGGAGGTATGGGTATGTCCAACAGATCTGGAATAAATAAAAGGGGAGGTAGGAAAAAAATGCTGAGCAGGGAATCACACCTTCTACTGAGGAGTGAGACAGTGCTTACCAGGGATCATCAGCATCCTGACCCTGGGGCAGCAGCTCCCTTGCAGCCCCCCAGAGCTCACCCTGTGCCCTCCCTCCTGCACCCTGGTCATACCAACATCCATAGCTTCACACATATGCTTCATCAGACTCCTGTAGCTCCCAGCCACCTATTACCAAGTTAATTAAATATTATTACACTTAATTAATAAGTTCCCTTAGAAAACACACACATGTGCTCAGGGTTTCTCCTGCAGCCCTGTATAGGTCAACAGATTACTGGCCTGGACTGATTAGACTTTCAAAACTTGCCGCCTGATGGGCTGTTCCTGGCAGGGCAGGAATAGACAGCAGTTACAGGAATCCATGTCAGCAAAGCCATTACTTAACCTGGCACTGCTCACACCCTTGGCTGGCTGCCTCTGAGGTTCCTCCCTCGCCTGGCCTCCAACACAAAATGAAAAAATCCACCACCAAGAGGAAAAGAAAACAGAGGAAAATCCAAGAGGCAGCAAGCAAGAAGGCTTTGTGACCCTGAAGGTTCCTTCATGGGGAATGTGACCAAGTAAACACACTGAGAAAGGTTCTTTAGAGGAGCTGACAGCCGGGGAAATATGAATGGTCAGAGCATGAAATACTTGAATTAGAGGCACTGTTTCTCACTAAAGAATGTGAACATGGGGTTAGGGGCTTTTTTGGTTGTTTTCTTTAAGTCTTTCCTTCTGCCCAGGGATCCAGCCTTAACCAAACCAAGGCTGGTACAGAGATGTCAAAGCCATGATCCGGAAATACTGGTTTTGGACTTATTGACTCACACACAGATCTCCTGTGTGACCTTGGGCAAGTCATTTGTCTGTACTGCACTTCAGCTTCTAATCCATAAGGCAAAGACAATGCCTTACAGGCAAGTTATGAGGTTATTAGTGACTACAGTAGCCACAATGATGGGAGGTAGAGCGGCGATCAGGGAGATAGGAAGATCCACCTCCTGCTCAATCCTGATCCCTTGGGGATTCTGTCTGAGATAAAAATTCCCATGAGCAAAATGGCCACTGCATTAATAGCACTGATTTCTAGACATGGTTCATCCTTTCATACCAAAATTGCATTTATTATTCAAATACACTTAATTCAGAATAAGATGGACTGTGGGCTCCTCCTGACACAAAAGAGTTCTTCAGTTGCCAGGGAGACAGAAGACCTTGTCCAGCTCTTTGGTCTTCACCTTCCCAATTCCACTCTCACTTTTCATACCCCCCTATCTCCCACTCTATTCCCCCTCCTACTAGAAGGGATACAAACAACCATGATGTCCTGGTTATGGAGGGTGGTCAGACATTAAAGTCTGCGGGCTAGTGGGGAAGCAGTTGCTTTCCCAGACATTTTTAGCTTTAACGTTCTGTTCAAACTTCACAGAATTTTAAAGAAAAGCACAAACAAGTAGTCATTGTTGCACGTATCCTGGGCATCTCCCATGAGGGCCACCACCTTATGCAGCAGTTCCCGGGCCCTTCAGAGTATGTCTTAGTTTGTTCAGCACACCTGTGGCACCACAACCTTCACCCAAAACTGGAGCATAGTCACAGAAAGAACTGCAAAGAGGTGTCCCTAAGGATGAGGCTGATTTCTGGCCCACTTGCAGGGCTGCCCGTCAGCTCCCAGCACTGCAGCCGTGCCCTGCTTCCAGCATGGGGAGCACACTCTGCAAGAGCCGACTCCTCTCCAGAACAAAGGTTTCTCTGTTTTATTAAAACAACTGAGAAGTCTTTCTTTCAACAAACTGTTTTGCTGAGTAACTTCTGACATGCTCCAGCCAGGAAGAGGCTCTACTAGTTTGTACCTGCTGAGTTCTCAGCTTTTTTTTTCCTCTTTTGGCTGTTACTATTATATGATTACTTAATAAGCATGTTTATGATCAATAAGTATGTTTTACCGAAAGAGTTGTAATACATGAAGTCATAAATTGGGAAGAATCCAGTAACTAGTTGTTAATTAATAACTTTGATCCCTTGCAAGTTTTTAACCTTTGCCCCTTCAGCTGGAACACTGAAAATAATCATAGGTACTTTATCTATTTTAGTTAGCTTTAGAAAGTATCCCAACTTGTGCTACTTATTTTTTGAAAAGTAAAAACAAAGTGGTTCCAATCCTGCAATCAAAAACATACAATGTTCTGTGTTGACATAACATCCCATTTGGGAACAAAACCTGCTCCAAGTTACAGGATCATGACTAATCTAACATCATTATTTCAATTATGGTGTTGACTGAGGCAAGAAAACATTATGCCAAGTTATAGAAGGCAAGTATTTAAGTTAGAAGGGACAGCTGAAGACATTCCCAAGCAGAAAAATACCTTTCAGATTTTGAAATCTCAGTCTTCCCTTAACTTTAAATCACTGATCAGCCAGTTTTAAGGCGGAAAGAAAACCCACAATAGCATTTCATTACTGCTGAAAGCTTAGTAACTAGTCAGGCTAACCCTTCAATGATTTTGGAAGATCTCACCAGAAACACAAGCACAGCATGTGAATTGCACTTTTTTTCAAGAGAATTTCCTAACATCGGTTGTTTGTATTTCTGTGCTGCCTAGCAGACTGCATAAGGAGCCACAATATAGTTGTCTTTCAATTCTTGATATCTCTTGGACAGCATATGTTAAATTCCTAAGCCAAGCTTTTAGAAGCAGTTAATGATTTTGCTGCTGTGCTGAATGCATCGTAGCAGGACAAGTTGTAGAAGCTGAGTACTGGCTCTAGAAGAAGGAGCTCCCTCTAACTAGATTCACAGGAAAACCTACAATTCTAATTTCCAAAGATGCTCCAGCAGCACTGCACAGCCTTATTTAAGAGCCCTGAAAGTTGTGCATCTCTTTAACTTCTTTCATTCAAGAGGTCAAGAAAAGCAAAAATTCAAACAGGAATCCAGAAACTTTGGTTTGGTGCATTCCTATAGCGTTTGTCAGTGAGGAGAGGAGGAGTGCAAGAACTGAAACCACCGCATTGCACAGGAGGTGTTGCAACAAGCACGCTCATTGCAATGCCCCAGGCTTGCCCTCGCTTCCAAACAGCTCCCGTATGCACCACAGTGACTCGAGTATCGGTCAGGGGAGGTGCAACCAGCTTCCAGTCTGGGCTCCAAGAAGAGGTGAGGAGAGAGGAAGAATAAGGAGAAAGGGGACTAAGGGGCTCCCAGACACTGTGTTCATCCTGACACCACTGTCAGGAGCCTGGCACAGGTGGAAAAACCTCTTGTCCAGTGCTGACATGGGGCAACAACACACCTTGCATTAAAACATTCTGTCCCCGCTTCTGGGCAGCAGCGTAGATGTGTATCCAGACCCTTCTACTGGAGTGCTGTCACCCCCAGGAATGGCTTTAACAGGTGGGCTGTAGTCAGTAAGCCTTCTCTTCTCCTCTTTCACGGGCTTGTCTCACCCTATCAGCTTGCTGCCTAGATTTATGGGGGTTCTGCACTGCTACCTGCAACCCCAGATGAAGAAATCATGACACTTGCTCCTCCTGCCTCATTTCCAGATCACAGACAGATAAAATGAACCAAGTATGTGTCAGCAATAAATGGAGATGATTAGGAGCAGCATACCACAAGCAAGTGCAGAATAACCCTTCAAAGACATGGGTACACAGCAATTTAAATAAGATGCTAAACACAAGGGTGACTCCCCCAGAAACAGCCAACACAGGCAAAGAAAATTAAAAAAAAAAAAAAAAAGCCAAAACAACAGTTCTGACACTTGTTATTCTGTTTATACCTTGGTTTGGATTTTAGTCTGAGATCATATTCATAGGATAATGGAAGCCTCAGGCAAAGAGCAGAAAGAGAGATTACATTGTAGAAGGGAGGACAAGCACTTGGGAGAGGGAATGGAACAGTCATCTTTGTAAGCACAGCACTGAAAAATGTTCTCTTAAGCTATGTACGGCAAATCTTGCATACCAGAGTTGCATGCATTTGATGATAAACAGTGTAATAGAAAGCCAAATCAATCCTCTTCTGCTCACACGTAAGACACAGAACTTGCTTACAAGTGCAGCCAAACAGCACTTAAACAGGTGTATCTTACACCAGTATTTGCTGCCTAGACATGAAAGATTTATTTACAAATGTACGGATCTAACAATCCATAAATTGAAGGGATTTGGAGGGTCAGTCTCATTTGTGTTCCTATCCATAAGTTTACAGGCTGATTAGCTCAGCTCGCTGTCTTGAATCCCAACTACAAAAATACTTTATCTTCCCTAGTCTCCTACTAAGTGCTAACTACAGCATATTAGGAGTACTCTTTTTTTGTAATAAAGCCAAGGCCCAGGCTTCAAATGATTCTTATACTGGGACTTTTTTGTCAGAAGAAAGTAAAACTGTAGTTGTCCAAGGACAGACATTCCTGTTTAAAGCTACTATTGCTATTTCTGTTCAAACCTACTACAAGTTCAATGGGCACAGGCAAATAGTAGTAGTTTTAATTAAGTAACAAATATCCCTTTAGAAGATATAAATTTATTTACCTCTTCATGGATGGCTTAATAAAAACAAGGGCACTAAAAAAGCTGCAGGTGAACCAAATGATTCACAAGAACTCAAGAAAGTAAACAAAACAAAACCTCACTGGCATTTTGCACACATCAGCAAGCACAGCATCAGCACAAGAAAAGTCACTTGCTTCCTGGATAACATGCACAGAAATGAGGAATAGTCATACCTTTTGGATTAGTTTTTTGTCACCCTCTGCTCCTAGAGCCAAGAAAATCAACATACAAGTACTCTCCTGGCCACAGCCATAGGGGATTGGTCCCATCAGAGCTTTCTGTTTCTGTTTCGCCCCTCAAGAAAGAAAATGAAAATGTAATAATGCATTGCCAGGCCTTTTTTAGCCCAAAGGAGCTACCTCAGAGCCCACTTAACTCTTCTTCACAGGTACCTCAGAGCCCACTTAACTCTTCTTCACAGGTGACTCTCCCTGTTGCAGCACACTGATGTAACTATCCACAACCTCTTCCAACTTCCTCAGCCTCATTCCTGCCCCTCCCTCCCAATGAAGCCCAGCTGGACCATTTGGCATTGTTCACCCCACTTCCTTTAAAGAAGCAGCAAAAGGTACTGATGATTTGCTAATAATGAGGAAGAGAGCCTGGAAATCCTCATCTCTGCAGAAAATCTCATGCCATTAAAGATGGTGTCATTTGGACTGAGCTGAATGTGGGTCAACCTCCACAAGCTGTACCCATTATTGCTGGAGTCAACAAAACCAAGCCCATTGACTCTAGTGAACACTGCTCCAATGGAGGGTAACCAAAAATTAGCCAGTTTCTGGACACATACTATTATAATTTAAACAGCACAAGCTCTCCAGTCCATGACTAATTATAATCTCTGCCTTCTTCCATCTCTCAGACTTTGAATTAATGGGCAGAGTAGTTAGCGTGGGTTGGGAAAGAGAAATCTGCTAGCAGTGATGTGAACCCACAAACACACGTGCTCATGCTCACACACTAAATGAACTGATGGGGCTCAGCACCATAATGATAAATACTGAGAGAGTCAGCTATGACAAAGAACTATTTCATGTTATCCTTAAAAAATAAACAGAGCTTCCAGGTACTGTGTGTCGTATCAGATTTAGAAAACAAAGGTATTCATGACTAAAGTTCATGTCCACTAACTGGAAAGCATTAATAGTCAGCCACACCTGAAAACTGGGCTGGAGAATACGACACATAAAAAATTACCCACAGGTTCTGGTACACCGCTGGCAAATATCAAAGGTCTTATGATTTGTTACTGTTTTTCTTAGCAGTGCCAAGTATCATGCAATTAAGACAATCTGGACTCTCATTAAAACAAAATTAAGTTCCCGGAGCTCAGAAGTGCTTCAAAGCAGGTATCTTTTACGAATCAAAACCAAAGGCAAGTGAAACCTGAGTTCCTAAAAACGTGTATGTTCAAATCAGCTTTAGAAGCTCAGCTGCTAATTTGTTTTTGTATGTTGGTGTTAGAAATACTTGGTTATGATAGCATTGTGGGATACACACTCATCACTGATAAAGTCCAGAGATAAACATAGACATGAATGTGAAAAGGTATAGAGAATCACAGAATAGTTTAGGTTGGAAGATACCTTGTCATCTAGTCCAACCTTTCACTAGACCAGTTGCTCAGAGCTGTGTCTAGTCCTACCTTGAATGTTTCCAGGGATGAAACATCCACCACCTCTCTGGGCAAGCTGTTCTGTGTTTCACCACCCTTCTTGTAAAAAAAACCAAACACTGAGCCCTCAAATCATTACAGTTTGTTTTTCTAGCCCATAAAAATTCCACCGTTGCAAGTAAACTGCCCCAAGAAACATAATGCTGGGAGTTCAGACGTCCTCCCATACTACCACTTGGACATCCTAGGTATGGGTGAAGGAACTCTGGGAAAAAATAACCAGACTACACCATACTGGTTGTTTAGGAGCTGTGAGTCAGCCAGCATGAAAATTAGTATTAATAAGTACATGTGTAGAGGCATAAGCCCTATCACAGGACAGCTAAGTCCACCCTTTAATCTTAGGTTTGGTGCTACAAAGTGCTCATGCTTGCTCCAATACTAAAACACTCCAATATTAATTGCAAGAAGCCATAGTGCGCAAGCATTTTCCAGTACTCCTTGTCACATGTGGTCCATCCGCTTTTCTAAAACCTCAGCCATGCAGTTCACAGAAGCAGAACGTCTGCCCACACTGTCTCTTTCCTCTCAGCAGCATGAATCACTGGTGGTGTGAAAGCCAAAGGGTTCCTAACCCCTGCCAGATGGCTGCGTGTCATGCCCTGCGTGCTGGGCGGGCAGGTTCTCACTGCACACCCCCATCCCTGCATCAGCTCCTCGCCACCAAGCTCCTGGCACACCTCCCCTCACACGGCCTGGACCATATACCATGAAACTCAGGGATGTTCTGGGAACAGAGAAGCACGCAGACAGAGTGGTGGTTGCCAACAAGCCAAGGACGCTTTGATTTTGCTTCCAGTAGGAGTTTCTTCAGTTCAGCCTAAACACTGACACAAGCCCTTAAAAGAACAGAAGTAGAAACTCCCTCTTAGGTCATCTTGTCCACTCTCCTGGAAACCAGCTCAGAGAAGGACAACATGGCTCATCTAACAGTTGTTGTATTTATTTATTTTAAAATAAGGATTTAAGGAGAATCAATCAACCAATACACAATGCTAGATTGGCACTGTTAATACTTTCTCTAATCATTTGTACTGTCTTCTGTGAAAATCCAGACAGAAAGGACCTCTTCCTCCAGGACTTCACTCTCCAGGCTGACTTCAATAAACACCTGTCTAAATGAAAACTTTGTTATTTAGGGTAGTGGATGTTACCTGTCTTTGTATGTAATTTTCTTGGCTTGTAAACACCTTTCTCTTTCACGTCAGTGTACCGAGCTGCTGCCACCAGTAGCTTTTTGTTGTCTCAGCCTGTGGAAATGCAGTAATCCAGGCAAGACAGAAAAATAGATAATGCAACACCTAAACCCATTATGTGTAGAACAGTAACCTGCCTTGCCAAAAAAAAATAATTGTGGGGTACAGAACTCAGTTATATTTCTGCCTGGGAGATCTCAGCAGTGAGAGAGCATCAGCAATAGTGCTGGTCAGCCTGGCCATGTCAGTCCAGATGGCTCTGTGCAGGCAGGGTGTGCAGCTCTGGGATTTCAGGACACCAGCAGGCTCTGGTAGAACTGCAATTTCACCTCTTGCTGCATATCCAGAGGTCAAGAAACTCACAGCAGATGCACAAACTTACCACATTTTGGTGAGTCAACAGCAATATGCCCTGTTCTTACTTCAGAAGGATACTGCAGATGAGAAGTATTTTAGTGTGTCAGTTTGGATCTGCCACCCAGCTCATTCGGATCAAAGACAAATGTCACTCCATGGGGCAACTGCAACAAAGACACACTGGGATTTATACACTTCTACCTGTTAAGACTGTTGGGCCATGTTACCACCATCTTATCATAAAGCAGCACTATGGTGGCAACTCCGGGGAGGGTTGAAGGGAGACATGAGTCATGCAGAAGTCACAGCATCCCACAAGTGCAGCAGCAACCCACAAAGCAGGGGGAGAAGAGGACACCACATGGCCTTGATAGGATTGGAGTGGGATTTTATGTGCAGCCTGCCCTGCTCTTCAGAGACAGCACACACAGCTCAGCCCCACAGGGTGCAATCAGCTACAGTTCTGATCAGCAGGACCTCGCACAGTGACTCAGCAGCACAGGAACCCAACCTCCAGGGATATCTCTCTTCCTTGTGCCCATGGCTGGCAGAGACACCAGCAGCAATGCACTCATCTCCTGCCTGGCAAGGTCAGCAGGGCAGCTTAACAAGAGAGGGCTTAGCTCATCCCTCACAGTCATGACTGGAGGATACAGAGAAAAGTCAAGTGGGATCACCATCGCCACACCCCAGTTTATTCTGGACGGCAATGACCAAGGTTCAGAGTCTGTATTCAGCTCGTTCTCCCATAATGCTGAGAAGTCCCAGTATAGGGACGAGCCACACCAAAATGGGAGGGTGTTTTCCAAACCTCTAACTGAGTCTCCTCTGGAAAAATGACTTATTTGGTGAGGCAACAGCGTGGAACATTTTCCTTGGCAGGGCACAATTGGGAAGCAGCATCCAGTATCCACAACTGGTTGAGGGCACCTGCACCTCCTCCTGATGAGCCCACCTAGGCTGGCTCCCAGTCTGACACGGGGGAGGTTCACTTTATGTGTAGCCAAGGACCAGTGGCACCTGGAGTCCCCAGTCTCTGCCCTCAGCACTGCCAGTGCCTTCTCCATCCACAGGGACTAACAGCTCAGCACTGTCAAGTTGGTCTGAGCTGGATTTGGGATGAGACTCCTCAGGAGTGTCCAAGACTATCCACAGCTGGAGCTTGTCCATTCAGGGAGAGCATCAGCTGAGTTTTATGCAGCAGGAGCTGGAAGTGAACTTCATCGGTGAACAGCTGGATTAATTACCCGGCCTGACAAATCCCACACTGGCAAACCCAGGCTAAGAGAGGCGTGCGGCAATTATTGCCTCCATGTGCCTTAGTAATAAAAGGCACTATGCCCAGGGAATTGTGCTACTTAGCTATGGCTTATGAAAAAAAGATTTTATCACCTTGCCCTGTGAGAAACTACGTTCAAAATATTGATGTTTTTCAAGCTTCTCTCCAGAATTAAATTAGACTATGTTAGTGGTCTCACGTACAGTCACAGGGATGAAAACTCTGCTTCTGAACACACCCAAATTTTGGGAAAGTTTGAGATTTTGTGACTCAGACACACTTTTCATCCCCCACCCCCTCACCACAAAATGAATAAGCATCACTTGAAGTTGCTCTGGGATACAGCATTTCCTTCACACAACATGGATTAAAATCCACAGGCTGAGAGGCTGGGAAATACACAGTTAACAACATCATCCTTGCTGTACTGGCTGTAACTTCACACTGTTTTAGTAAATTTAAATAATATTTTAAGCCAAACACTGTTTACATTCACCACGGTTAATAGTTTCTGACATTAATAAGGGCTAAATCTGTGACCGAAGTGAGTTACAGAGACCAGCATAGCATCAGTATTTTATAAATGTCTGTGTCAAGTTACCAAAATTACTTCATTGAGGTCTGGATCACTTCTGTAAAGGAGATGAAATGGATGGGAATACATTACTTTCCTCTGATGGCAGCAGTAAACAACATTAGAAACTCAAATATAAAATGCTGTATTGTGATTAAGGTAGTAAATTAACAGAAAACAAAGAAATCTTCCCTATTCCTTTTATTGCCTGAAAATATCTACAGTAAATGGGGCTAGGTTTGGTGTAGGGGTTTTTTGTTTTCTTTGTTTTGGCTTCTTTTTAAGATGAATCAGTCATCCAGACAGATTTTGAGCCTCTGTTTATTTCATGGTAGAGCCATTTGAACCATGGTTCTTACTGTGAGTGGAGCAGTATGCTGACAATTTTCCACCACTTCAAAATCAAAGGCTTACCTAAACTTTGTGAAAGCAAAAGTCTGAGGAGATAATCTTGCACATTGTTGACACCAGTGCATTTGTCCGAAGGCAAATGAAACTTGGATTAAGTTTTAATGATCACTATTGCCCCCATTTCCCTCTTCTGGTTTCATGGTCACTATCCTCAAGCGCAGACAGTGTGGGCTGTTCTGGTTTGTCCTGGATTTGCCAATTTGTATGGTCATGCTGCAGACCACCTACTTATGTTTACTGTATATGCCAATGCTAATCACTACATAGTAGATTGATATTTGTTTTTATGATCCATTATGAGAAACTTTCACACATTCTTCCATTTTCCTTATACTGTTTTTATTGAATTATGATCTTGTTATGATCTTATTCTTACTGTATAATCATTACTCAGAAATAGAAAGTAATAATAATCCCTGTGAAAAATATTTACAGCCTTTGGGCTGTTTATACATTTTTGTTAATGACACAGAGACATTTGACATCATGACTTGATTATCTTAATTGCCCAGTGTTGATCCTGTTTCCCAATGGAATGCCACAGTGTTCATAAACATGCTGCAAGGCACCACCAGTGTACAGTGCAGTTACCCACGCACAGACAAGGAGATACCTTAACAAAAGGGCAAGGCAGATGATCCTGCAGTATATGAGGATCTCAATTATATTTCCTATATGTCAGCATAAGTGTTTTCCCACAGGTAGCCAGTCTATTTTTTAAAGACAGCAGATGTGTCCAGCCTATGATTGCTGCCTATGGAGGCTGTAGCTGAGGGACAGCAAGAGGTACTTACACACACACAGCCATTCAGAGTTCTTTGCAAAGGGTCCAAATTGCACAAAGTCCTGAAGTGACCAGGAGAAACAGATGTGCAAGATGTGTATGCACCTGCAAAAGGACAGATGAGAAGAGTTTAAGGAAAAAAGCAACCACTGAGAGGCACTGGCACCAGGACACCAGCAATGCCTGCATACAGGGCAGCCAAGCAGGTGCGAGGCTGATGGGATTTGTGAGGTTCTGCTGAGAATAGGGCCATGCTAGAGATGTGCCCTATTGCACATCAGATCTTTGAAGAGGAGATTCATGCAGGCAGGCACCCCAGTCTCCACCCCACACTCTCCAGAAAACCCAGCAGGAACCCAGCAAGGGGGAAAGCAGTAGCAGTTAGCTCCTCTCTTTGCTGCCAGCCCCCTGAGAATTGGCCCTAACACCAGGCAATACAGCTCTGCAGCTGCCCTGATTCCTCACTGTCCTGCCCTTCATCACCACCTTGATCCTGGCACTGTTCCCTGTGGGCAGTGTGGAATGGAAGCAGTCATCCTCCTCCAGCTTAGAGTGGCTAAAGGGCTATGAATGGAGAGGACACAGATCTTCCTCCCTTCCCTCTAGCCCCAGAACTAGTTCTAAATGAGAAAACCAAAAAATATGTGAGACTGAAAGCACTCTGGGACTCAGCGGTATTATCTGGATTCTGTCTGAGACCTTCTGTTTACTTAGTTTATCAGATATTTTGATTGCCTTTGATTTCTCTTATTGATCACTCTAAACTTTATATATATATATATATATATAAAACATTCAGAGTCACAGGTCTGATCATAACATGGGTAAGCTCTTTTTTATTTACACTTGAGTGCAATGATATTTTTTGTTGTTGGTTGAACTGTAAATGCTGTCCACTGAACCATTACAAAGGGGAAACTACAGCTTTGCAACAGCAAGTATCACAGAAACCAAGAAACCAACCAAAATGATCCTGTCCATTGTAACAGCACCTCTAACCCCTGAACTGGAACAGGAGGTCCCATTTAGGAGTCAGTAGGGGATCTGGACTCTGTTGCAAACCCCAGGATCTATCTCAAACTGGGAATCTGTAAGCAGCCTGCCTTTGCTAAGTCCAAGCACATGTTGGTGTTTCCAGAGCTGAAGCTCAGGCAAATACCTGAGAGATGACCCAGTTGTGCAGTGACACCAAAACCAGTAGTGTGACGACACAGGTCTCTGAGGGCACGTATGAATACCTGCCCACAGTTCTCTCAACCTGTCAGGGTGTCAGGCTGAGAAAGAAGAAAAGTGACGCCATCATCTGGAAAATACTCACCACACTGCAAAAACCCCAGTTCAAGCATTTCAGCCACCACCAGCTGTTGAGGAAAATATCTGTTGCTCCACTCGGAAAACTGTAAACCTGCAATCTGAAAAGTCTGGGGGCAAGCCCCAAAGTAATATATGGCTCTTAGACAACAGGGTTTACAAATTGAACCCAGGCTGCTAACTGCCAGTACATGGCCATCATTTGCCTTCTCCCAGAAGCCAACAGTGATGTAAGCCCAAAATGTAACTAGTTTGAATGGCAAGGCTGTCACAAAGTAGTGTGGAAGCATTGGCAGAGGTGCCATGCCAAGGAGACGGGGCATGTGAGTTTGGGAAGGCTGGGTCCCATCCCCTCTGATGGCATCGTGCCTCAAGAAGCCTATGGCTCATCTCCAGATGGGTTTTCCCTAGCAGAGTACATTCTCTGATCTCACTACTTTTCCCACAGCTGGCAGGTTTACCACTGAACGTGTCTGTGACAAAGAATAGCTTTGCCTTTTCCCTCTGAAATGCAACCAAGGAGCGTGAAAGTGACTTGTCAGATGACTAGATACCATCAGAACCTACCAGAAGATTCAAAAACAGCTTTGACCCAGCCTTTTTCTATCTCTTCCATCAGCATATGTCATGCAGGAGGTTTGCTGCAGGCCAGCTGTCAGGTCTGACAGAAGGAACAGGAGACACGCTGCTCCAGGCGCAGCTGAGCCGAGAGCAGAGCATGTCTCCTCTGCCCAGCCAACACAACAATCCATGAAGCCAGCTCTGAACCTACTGCTACCAAAGTGGTCCAGATAAACTTCTGTTACACTTGGATTTGTGTTTCAAAGCAGGTCTTTCTGGCTGAACTAGATTGCAGAGCCTATATATCTACTTACCTAGCATGTAAAGTCTGAGAATAGGGGTTAAAAGGCTGAGAGAGTTGGAGTTGTTCAGCCTGAAGAGGAGAAGGTTTCAGGGCGACCTTATTGCAGCCTTTCTGTACCTCAGGGGGCCTAGAGGAGAGCTGGAGAGGAACTGTTTACAAGGGCATATACTGATAGAGCAGGGGGGAATAGTTTTAAGCTGAAAGAGGATAGGTTTAGATTCGATAAAAGGAAGAAATTCTTCTCTATGAGGATGGTGAGACACTGGAACAGGTTGCCTAGAAGAGTCATCGATGCTCCATCCCTGGAAGTATTCAAGGCCAGGCTGGATGAGACTTTGAGCAACCTGGTCTTGTGGAAGGTGTCCCTGCCCATAGCAGGGGGGTTGGAACTAGATGATCTTTAAGGTCCTTTCCAACCCAAACCATTCTACATCAGATAGAAGAAACAACAGTCTGGGCTGATTAATACCTCATCCCATGTGTACGTTAGTCCTAAAAGTGTATTACACAATGGTTCAATAGGAAGCAAGATGAGACACCACTGCTAAAGCCACAGCAAAATAAGGGCAACTTTTATTCTCACTGTCTCATCTCTGTCTGCAACAAAGGTAGAAAACCCTTGGCAAGGAAGTCCATGAAAACAGTTATAAATAAACTTGCTTTTTTCTGTTAGCAGTGGGAAGCAAAGAGGTAGGCTGAGCGTTTTACAGGAGTTGGAATTAGCTGAAAACAAGACCCAGTGGGTCACAATCTGGTCAGATCAGCCCTGCCAGCACAGTCTTGGGCTCCCCTCTGAGGGCAGCAGGGGATGACTGCCTGCTCACTTGCCCTTCTCTAGGTCACTGGCTCCAGGGCTGCCAGCTGCCAGGACAGAGGCAGCCCTGCTGTGTGGGCACACAGGCATGCTGGCTGATTTGGTGTAAATGCAGCCTATGCAGATCTTACAAGAGTATTGGAGGGCACACTGGGGTCCCATCTCCTGCAGCAGCCCCTGGCCCAGGCATTGTGAGAGCCCACACATGGGGCACATCTGCAGTCCAGTCCCCTGTACCCACCCTCCCCACATGGGGTGACTGGCTGCCCAAAAATATCCCATGTGGGTGCAGCTCTTCAGCTCTTACACCCTCTTGAACCGGTGGGACAGGAGCTCATAGGTCATGAAGTGACAATACCTTGCTAAACAGTATTCCATTGAGCTTTCCAGTGCTCACAATGTATCTCATTGTTCCCTACATGCAGCTCTGCTGGTTAAACCACAGAAGGCTTGACAAAGCCAGTTTCTAAATGCCTTCTCTTTTTCTGCTCCCTTCTTTAAGTGCTCAAGAAGTGTTAGTTCACACACACCCAGATTATTACACAATGGCTGTGTTGTTTCAAAAGCAATCAAAAGAGTGAAATCCATTTGATGTGATTATAGGTAGACTTTGGGAGATTAGATGATGTTGTGATGAACAGCAGAGATAGGTCTGTATCAAACTGAAGTCCTCACCATGTTATTATAACCTTCTCTGCAACATTTCCTTTGCAATTTAACTTTCAGATTGGAATGTAAAAGTACAGTAAGTGCATAAAGCAACTTAATCGTGGTAACTGTGTTTTATTCAGAGATTGGTGGTGGTGAACAGGCTGCCTTAGCCAAGCCAACTATGAGAGAGGCCAGACAGGCCAAAACAACAAAAAGAATGATTTCTCAGTAAAGATGTCTCTGGAGGAAAGAAGCATTTTCTCATATTCTTAATTCCAAGAAGAGGGAGGGGTTTTTTGCCTGCAAGTAGTTCCATGACACAAGATGTTCACCCCAGGCAGAAGAACCTTGACATGGGTCTAGATGGTCTGAGCAACTGAGAGGCACCAGGCAAAATTGTGCTTCAGAAGAGCAGCAGCATCCTATCTCAGCAGGCATTCAGGATTTGTTTCTTCTGGCTGCTTAACTCTCCAGAAGTTCTGTCTTAAGTCTGAGTTCCCTCCTTTTGGATGAGAAGTTGAACAGGAGTCCTGGGAAAGGGGTGACACTGGCACTACTGCCCAGGGTGGCTGAAGGCAAAGCTGGCACAGGAGACTACATTTCCCTGACAGGTGACCACACAATTTGAGAAGTGCTGATTTGTGCTCCAGGTGGGATGGCTCAGGCCTGCTCTCAAAGAGCTGTTTCTTGGAAACATGCATGGGTTTCTACCTTAGTTCCACACAAAAAAATCAGCTACAGAAATGGATTTTTTCCTACCTTCAAATGATAGGGCCTGAATTTAAATCCTCTGCTAACAACAACAGATGTAGCCAGCAGTGGCTGTGGCTATAAATCAAGGCTGAGATATTATATTAATGTTATCAGTTGAGCTGTGGTGGAAACTACTTTCCTCCCACTCTATCCATCTTTCCCCAGGCTGAGTCCCCCATGATCCAGTCAAACACATTTGTACACTGTGGATGGAGCTGTCAGCAAAGAGGAATTTCTATGGGAAAATGATTGGCACCTCAAGAAGTTCTGGATGGAGTTTGTTCACAGATGCAGATAGATTATAAAGGCAGGTTACTTCGTCCTACCTCAGCAGGCTGTATTACACAGAGCAAAAGAAATGTACCAAACTAAGGAAATACTTTCTGGTAGAAGAGAACACCTCTACAGTGAGCAGAAGCACGATCCCCCACACTTGACCATACAAGCCCACACACAGTGTCACTCAGGAGAAGTGGAGATTGTGTGGAGACCTCTTAGCAGCCTCCCAGCATCTGAAGGGAGTCTACAGGGAAGAAAAAGGACTCTTTCAGGAACTGTAGTGATAGGACAAGGAGTAACAGGTTCAAATTGAAAGATAAGAAATTAAGGTTAGATATCGGGCAGAAATTCTTTACTGTGAGAGTGGGTGGTGAGGCACTGGAACAAGTTGCCCAGAAGAGTTGGGGATGCTCTATTCCTGGCAGTGTTAGAGGGTTGGATGGGGCATTGAATAAACAACCTGACCTAGTGGAAGGTGTTCATACCCATGGCAGGGGAGTTGGAATTAGATGATCTTTAAGGTCTGTTCCAACCCAAACCATTCTATGATTATCCCAAGTTTGCTGCCTTGTCTCCAAGAAGGAGTGAGTCTGTGCCTCTGATTCAAAAGTTCACATCTAACCTAATGGTTGACTGAGGCCACTTCCTGCCAGCTTCTTCACAACATAGCTTACTGCTATTCTGGAAGAGATAGGAGACTAACACAGAGAGGCAATGAAAGAACCTCTGGAGGATACCAGGTTGTTTTAATTCATAATTCTGTCTCAGTGCTGTAATTATGATACAATCAATCTCCTTATTCCACTCCAGTTACTTTCAAACTCACTGATGTGAGAACACAGTCTTAAATCTCCCAGGTATCTCAGAAAGAAAGTTGTTGCACCAGAAGGCAAAGATGATTTTAAAAGTAATTTCCATATCAGTTTGAGTGATAATGCAGTCATGCAGGTGTTGTATAACTGATACTATATTCATAGTAGCTTACTTTTTGGAAGTGAAGTATAAACATTTCCAGCATACCTACTTACAAGAAATATGCTTACAGAGCAAGATTACTTCCTATGAGAAAAAAACCCCGACACTTTTCTCTTTAAATTGGCAAACACAATACATTTCCTCTTCCCATACCACAGTAAAGACTTACAAATGCACATCACGTACACATAAATAAACCTTCACATGTGTAAGATCCACCACACTATAAAAAGGAAAATGCCATAAAAGGACCCTGTAGTAATTGTGCAGCACATCTTGATGTAAATGAGCATATCTCAGAAAAGCTGCAAGCCTTGTTGTCTTGTTTTGCAGTGCTAACCACATGCAGACACACACAGAGCAAACTACTTTCATGTTAGTTCAGTTCCCCTTCCATAAAGGTTGGTGGTAAAGCCCTCCCTGACATCCATCAAAGACAGGGACTGATGAGGTGAGAGCTGATTAAGGTTTTGAATAGCCAAGGAAAGTGATTATTTGAAGAAGCTAATTCATCCCATCTTAAACAAATGCTTGTTTCCCTGGGAACTCATCAGAACAGCTGTTCTGAAAAAAAACTCCTTTCTTCTCCTTGCCATACCCTGTCCTCAGGACAAAAGGATTCCTCTGGCATGTAACTACCTATTTTGATTCCCAGTATGAGCAACAAAAAGGGATATGTATTTTTGGAGCATTCTTTTCACATCTCAAAGTGAATATGTAAAATAGGTCAGATGAGTTACTCCCCAAAAATGCATGTTTCTCTCTGCTGATGGAAGAAGGGAGGCTACCACAGTGAGCTTCCACACCAACCTTAATGGGGCCATGCCTTATCCCATGGGCTGAAGGCAGGAAGGAAGCACTTCTCTCTTGGCTTGTAGGAAATTTCCTGTTCAGCTCTAAATCCAGAGATTAAACCTGAGGACACAAATGGGCTGCACCATCTCTCCACCAGTGCACTGAACAGGACTTGTTTCTTCCTTCACCATACATCCTGCCACTATTTATCCATAGCCAACCTTTAGGGTAGTGTCCTGGGGAGAGTAGAGGGTTTCATCCATAGCTCCTACATTCCTACAAGCCCGAGCACAGGTTTAATGAAGGGAAACGTAATTGGTGATCTAGTGTCCTTTCCAATCCCTTGGACAAGCTAGTTCATGGTTATCTGAGGACATGTCTTGTTTATTATTAAGAATTTTCTTCCTCTGCTGCACAATCACTTCAATAACTTGGTACATTCCATTTTGAAAAGGATTTAGGTCCTTGTCCCCATTACACTGCTTGAGAGACTGATCCAGAACTTTATTCTTTGAATGGTTTTACTAATTTCAAGACTAAACTCCCTTGTGACCAATTTCTAGCCAGTTGGGTTTGTGCCAGTAGTTCATTTAACTCAAATGCTTCTTCTCCCTCTGTGATTTTTCCCCCTCTCTCCCAGTTCTCAAAATACATTTATAAGGAGACACCATTAATGTTTCCAGTTTCAGAAGCCAGCTTCTTTTCATGGTTCTTCCAAAGGAAGATATGACCTTCTTCTCACTGTAACCATTTAATGAATTAATTCTTCAGGAACATGGGTAACCAAACCTATATAAATTAGTTTATTAAAGACTGGGAGTATAAATGTACTAATATCTCCCTGTCCCTGTTAAGAAAATAAAACCCCTCAACTGGTAATCAAATTTATCACTCTTTTTTTTCCAGCTCAGCAACACAGTGGTGTTTATGGCACCCTCTCACTGACCAGCACACCTTAGCCTCCTTCTTCAGCTAGTCCCTTCTCAACAGCAGCTGCTGTGAGAGGAGACCAGGCCTCAGAGCAGTGTCAGTGCTAAGCACTAATTGCAAAGCAGGGACAAAAAGAGATTTAAAGGCCTGCAATGTTGGGCCCTTAAGCAATGTCCATATTAGTTGCTGGGAGTGGTGCTGCGAGATCCTTGGCTCCAAAAGCACAGCTCCTTCTACTGGTCCCCTGTTCCTTACATTCCCCACTTCCCAGCCTGGTGTTCCCTCTCAAAGAAGACACAGCCGTAACTGAATTGATTCTCTTCTCTCTGCTCACCAGGTGGATGCCACAGAAGTAGCAGGGGAAGCAGCAAGCACTGTGACCATGTTATGCATCCCTGCCAGGCAGACAGATACCACACCTGTAGAAGACAGGACCTCACACCACATTCTCTCATCCCTTTCCATGTGTTTCTCCAGGGAAAAGGATGAAGTTAGCATACCTTGGGACAAATTACATAAACACACATTTAAAATAGAGCCTCACTTCTCCCTTGTTTCCCCTGTCTTTGCACGCCAGTGTGATTCAGCTCCCAGCACCTTGTTTATTTTACGCATTGAGAAACCTTTCTCTCCCCTGTGACAAATGAGTGAAGCACAGGGCATGGGTCAGCCTTTCCAGCATGCCTGCTCCTGCTGTGATGATGGAGGTACTGCAGTGCCCAAAGCAGCATATCTCCTGCCCTCAGCCCCTCAGCTAATGCTGCCAGGGTACGCAGAAGGAGTGTACAGTTATAAGGGCCAAAAGCAGTTGCCCGCTTGGGACTTATATTTAGCCTGAGAACAAACAGTACTTTTGGCTTACGGCCTGTATTCCCATCAGTAAAAAAGGAAAAAGAAGATCTGAGAGGCTTTTCCAAATGCTTTCCCCAAAACCATCTGACTTTATTCCTCTCCATGGGGAACCTTTGTGGTTTTACACTGATGAGTTCATTCACCAGTTCTTCTCAATACAACTCATGGCAATGTGAACGGAAACTGCTGAGTTTTTTCTAAAGAGGAACAGAAGTGTGATAAATGAAAGTATTTAATCCCAGCTATAATTTCAGGAGTTTTGCAATGACATTCATTTCCCTAAGTAATACCCAAAATTTTTTTCTTGCTATGGTCCAGCCAATATCCACTTGAGCTTTCATATGAGGAAAAAAAAGTAAATGTGAATCATGCAAAGCTGAAAAAAACCAAATCGACAACTATACAAACTTCAGACAATCTCATACAAAAGTATCTAAGCTATGTCATTATCTCCTGTTAAAGGGTAATGAGGTGGGGGAAAAGAACCACAGTGAAACTATTCAGAGGACTGGGTATCTCACAGTGGGTTAGATGAGCCCACAACATCGGCATCAGCAGTGTTAATTAATGGGGTTGTTGTTCCACTGGGGAAAGACCCTGCATCTGATCCTTGGCTAGATTAGTGCTACTCAATGTACATCAAAGGAATCATATCCAATAGGCAGTGCTAGCAATCCCAGATCCATCGACTTTTTTCAGTTTATAAGAAAAGCAAAAGCAACTAGAGCAAACTACTGACTTTGTTCAAGCCTATTCTGTTTCTTCTCATACCAGTCTTAATTTCATTAAAGTCAAGGACTGCTGGACAAGGTGATTTTTGATATACATCCCAAAAACCTGGACAACCCCCTGTCGGAGCAAAAAGAGGCAAAGATGATTCACAATCAGATGAGGTGTTGTGAAATAACTTGCAATTCTTGACAAATGAACTTTACACATTTTATCCCTGTCACTGGCAGAGCATCACCGGTGTCAGATCTCTGTGCCCTAGTGGTGTTTTGGTAGATGGAATATGGTAGCAAGCAGGACTTCCAGTGGCATCCATGGCAGAGAAAAGCTTGTTAATATCACATTTTGTGCATGCTTGGTGACTTAGTAAAAGCTTTGAATAAAAGCATGTGAGTTGCCCCCGTCAACAACATGCTCAAGAATAGGTATTTCTTCAGTCAAAAAGCATTATTTTATTCCACTTCTGTCTCCTAAGACAGAGAAATGAGACTAGCCCTGTGGATATTTTTCTGGAAACAAGGAAATAAAGAGGCAAAGTTCCATTTCATTGCTAAAAGATTTTGCTAAACTATTTCCCTGTGTCCAGCAGCAAAATTCATGTGGTGCTGCAGAGCCTGTGGAGTAGGTAACTGCTGACTGAGTACTGTAACTTTACTGATATGGTTAAACTACAATGGGTGTAGCAGCTGCTCTGGGGGTAAAGGCACCATTACCTGAGCCCTGGGCATCTATTCCAAGTGACCAAGCCACATGAAATACACCTTCTTGTTCTTTTGCTAAATTAACATTATAGGCTCCCAAACCACTTGCATCCTTAAAAAAATCTTCTAAAAGTGCTAATGAAGTTCAGCTCACAGTTCAGTTCAGTTGTACAAAGCAAAGCATTAGACTCTTTCAAAATTAATTTTTGAAAAGACTGAAAGGAATTAGTTTGCAAATATTTTGTTGTCTGTAGTTCATTTGTGGGACAGTCCTGATTTCCAAGAATGTATTCAGTTTATTCTGCCAGGGGAATGTCAAAACAGCCCTACAGCTGTTTGCAAACAGTTTTGTTCAACTGCTTACAAGTCATTAAAATTGTTTTGTAATGCCAGCATTATTTCAGCCTCTTTGACTGAGGCATTCTGAAAGGAAAAATATGAATAATGATCAATAAATAACAGCACACTGACTATGGAAATGAATGCTTGCAACCACACGCAGATTCAGGCATTTGTCTGAATGAAAGTCATCTTGCTGAACACACAGGCAAGCAAAGTCCAAACAGTCTGGGGCAACAACCTCTCCCTGTAAGCGTGGCCTCTTCCCAGCAGCACCACTAGTGTCACAGCATGCTGCAGAGTGCAGGGACACCATGGCTGAGTCCCTGATGACTTTTCAGTGCCATCTTATCAGTCCAATAGCAGGTGCTTTGCTATTGAAATACTTTCAGGGCTAAACACCACCTCCTAGATGTGCAAAGTGACATGGTCAAACAAGCATGCCAAGGACTCTGCAGCAAGGAAGCTTTAGAGGCTTGCCTACCTAGCAGCTTCTGTGCACTTTGTGGAGCAGTGGAGCAAAGTTTGGTTTTGCCAAAGCCCAGTGTCTGTATCCAGCTGGTAACCAGAGGCTCCACCTCTCTCCACCTGCCTGACACATGGGTGGACATGCTGTAGGATGCTAGCATGAGGACTCTCTGCAGCACAGAGGGGAGCTAACCCATGAGGCTGCCATGTTTTCCCTCTCTGAAACCAAGGTAGTGGCCACATACTTGCAGAAGGTGGCCCCTTGAACAGACTGTCATGGCTGAGAAATTCCCAGTTAACAACTTACATATTCTGATTGTGCTGGTAGGGACAGAATTGGTTGCCCTTATAGATGGAGGTGGCCAAAGCAGGGCGGGGGAACCAAAAAAACCCAACCCAGTTAACATCCTTATTGCATTTAGCCCACTTTTCATTTAGTCTTCTAAAGATCAGAGGTTTATGCAAGCTTGAGCTGTCTCTCAATGTCTTCACACATCTGTTCCCATACATCCTCCTAATGCTCCTTCAACAAACATAACCAAATTTCACAAACATTGAGCTTTCAAAGACAGCAATATCCTAGAAGTTGCCAAAGGAGGTAACAGAAGGGAGTGTGGTGTCCTGCAAGTGCCTTCAGCTGACATAAGCATCTCAGAGCCATCCCTGGTCAGGCAGCAGATCACAAACCACAGAATCATTTAGGTTGGAAAAGACCTTCAAACACAGAGTCCCTTGACCAAACACCACCATTCCAAATCAACCGTAGCACTATGTGTCCTCCCCAGTTATTTCTTGAACATCTCCAGTGCTGGTGACTCCACTACCTCCCTGGGCAGTCCATTCCAATATTTGACAACTCTTTCATGAAGAAATTCTTCCTGATGTCCAATCCAAACCTCCCCTGTCGCAGCTTTCATTCCCTCATCCTGTCTCTAGTTTCCTGGGAGAAGTAATCAACATTCACTTGGCTATAACCTCCTTTCAGGTGGTTGTAGAGAGTGATAAGGCCTACTCTGAGCCTTCTTTTCTTCAGGCTAAACAAGCCCAGCTGCCTCACCTGCTCCTGATATGACTTACTCTCTGGACCCTTCACCAGCTTCTCTCTGGCTCAGAAGCCACATCAGCTGGTACCTGCTCTGTCCCAGACCCTATTGCAGCAAACCACAATATATAGAGCTGTAGGAAACCAGGTTTCACCCACTCTGGAAGTGGGTTAGGGAGAATTACATCATGACCTGCTTGCAGACACATGGTAGGTACGTTCCTGTACAGCAGCGCAGGTCAGCAGCAGGAACTTCTGAGAAGAGGCACCACCTGAGTTTCCACTGCAACAGAGGCCAGGTCTGCTGTGTGGGCAGGGCATTTGGGTTCCTACTGCTGCTGACAAAACACTCAGGGTGAGAGGGAGGCCGGGGTGCTTTTGCAAACAAAACTGCCCAGCTGTCTCTATGTTGTGTGGTGCCCCAGCATTTTAGGGAGAAAAAAGGCGTGGGGATGAGGGGAAGGAGAAGTACTTACCATGAAGCAGTACACAAAAGTTGACAAATGTCTAGCACTTATTAAAGAGCCACTTCAGTCTGCTGTTCTTCAGATCTATCAGACACAAAGAGTCAGTTCAGAGAATCTCAGGCCAAGGTGAGCCCTTCAGTGAAGATATAGTCCTGCACAGAGAAAAACAATTTTGTGAATGGCTTTGGAGAAGTCTTAGTGACTGCCATGCACAATACAACACCACATTGAGCTGTCTGCAAACTATCCCTAACTACTGGTGAAGACCTCCTAGGAAGTGGTTAGAGTAGCAGATGGTGCCATTTCCCATTAATTTTTATAGACCTGAGTGACTTTGGCAGTGGCATGTAGTTACTGTGGAGCTGCATTAGGTTATAAAGAATAGCAGGAAAATATTTGTCCTGCAGGAGATTTTTGGTACTAGGGGTTAGAGATCTACAGCACAGTGATGCCTGAGCTTCTGCCTCCACCTCTAGGAGCAGAGGTATCTAATGGGGTATAACCAAGACAGTGGAAAGACCTGAACTTGCTCATGACCTCATCAAATCTATGGGTATTCTTCTACCTCACAGGGAACCAACAAGCTTTCAGATCACTTTTCTCTGAAGAATATTAATTCTGAACATGTCATTGCTACCATGAGTACACTAAGAGGAACACTGGTGCCATAGATCATGGTGGGGATACATCTCAGTGTCAAAGCCCACCTCAGACTAATGCCATCCCATGTCATTCCCAGCAGCTGCAGCACAAAGACCAGTCTAACACAAGAACCATATGATTCCTCTCCTTCACACCCACTCCCTAGAAAATTAATGCATGGAAGCTTGAGCCAAAGTATAAGTAAGGCAAAAAAAATTTCATCCAGAGTTGAACCTTAAAAAAAATAAACCAACAAACCTTCCTGATAAATTGATGTCTGCGGTAATACCACTCTATTTCTGTTTTTTTCATACATGTGCTAACATTTGCATTGCAATAAAAGACTGTTCCCCAGTAACCCAGGATAGCCCTGGGCACATTGGGGCCTGGGTATCTTCTATATGAAGCTAAGGGAGTTCCCTTCCATTGCAATCAGCCAGTCAGTGAACACAGAAATACTCAGGAGTACGGGGGAGAAACGGGACCCAGTAAGTCTCTCAAGGAAGTAGGTTTTGTCAACATGAAGCTGAATTATGTCCTCCATTTTGGCTGATGCATGCGTTCCACTGCTCTCTGAAACTTTTCGTTTTCCATTTTCAGACGCTTTAGATTTCCATCTCTTACCCTAGCAACTGTTTTGGTAGTTTATTATTTTTCTGGCCCCTTCTGATTTGCTCAGAAGGGCCAGATAGGTCAGCTATAATAAACAGTCACAGGATGCACAAAGTCCTCACAAGAAATAAACAACTCTAGCCTCTTGTTGCACCCACAAATGACAAAATCACAATGAAATGCTAACCAGAAAGCAATCAGCCATGTAGGGGTGAGATCTGATTTCAAATCTAATCATCCCTTAAAGTTTCTGAGTGCTCTTTAGTAGAACATCAGCTGGCCTCTTCTAGGGACAAAACATCCCTCAGAGGTACCGCATTGTTTTGAGATGACTGAAGCCTTCAAAGGATGAGGTCTTGCCTCACAAAACAAAGTTACAATAAACCAAGGGTATACATTGTGTACTCTATTTTTAAAGAAGGGTGCATGGGCTTTGCTTTTCAACACTTACTCATGATTATTTCTATATTGCCTAAAAGAAACACTGGAGCCACATTCACCAATTCATTGCATGTACTCCCTGAAATACCCCTAGGCAGCCATCTCCTCTGGCCACTCTTCTGGAAGCTGCCCACTTCATTTGGCAACAGAATCCACCCTGGCCTGTCACTCTGATGTCCAGCAGACTTCTCATTACACAAATTGTCTGTCATTACCAAGCAGATATAAAGCTCCAGCCAAATATTAATAAAAGGCTACATAAAAAAAAAAAGGAAAACACTCTGAATGGACAAGCAGTGCGCTGTTTTCCACCTTTTTGCAATCATTCATGCCGAAGCAAACTGATCAAATGGCGTTTTAAATGCAGAGCACTTTAAACCACTTTTTTAGGTTTTTTTTTTAATCAGCAACATAGAAAAGCACCCTTGTGATTTGGATGTAAGAGAAGTGGGGAAACATTACTAATGTCTTTGATTTGAGAAGTTTTAACACTATATGGCTCCACCAACCAAAGGAAAGTGCGAGACACCCAAAACTGCCACGCTTTCCGGTACTAAAACCATAGCATGTTCAAGCTGAGAGGCCTGTAGGAAACCAGTCAGTTCTGGTTAAAGGAAAATAAAAAATCCAATTATTTGTTCTGTTGACCTATTTAAATTGAACCTGACAGACAAGCTGATCATCAAAAGACATTTTGCTGCCAGAAGTCATCTCAGTGTCTTCCAAGGTGTTGCCAGCCTGGCCATGGCAAAAGCAATGACTGTGGCATTAGTAATGACAATCAAGCAGATCTAAAATCCTCCTAGTTTCTGCTACTTTGCCATGTTTTGGTCATGATAAGCTATTTTGGGCTTCAATGCTTCACCAACCTTCCAGAAGGAAATGTAATTTTGGTGAACAGGCTGATACTTATGAAAGGAAGAACAGCCAAAGTTAATGCCCTCTTCTCTAGAGGAAGATTTGAGCAATTTAAAAAAAAATGTTCATATAATAAATTCTCCATTTGCTTTCTTATAGAGAAATAATTCTTGATGCAAAACATTTCCATATAGGAGTTGAACATATAACTAAGAGTGAAAGACTGGAAAATATCCTTTAAGAAGCTCACTCTTTCTCATATATCTGTCAGAATGTAAACCAAGTGCAGCCCTTAGTTTTGCCTGCATTCATGAGGAGCCCGGATCATGAGGAGTCATGAGTTTGCTGAGGAACTACATAAACTTTGGTGTTAGAGTGAAGGCAGCCCAAAGAAAGGGCTGGTATATTAACTAACTGCTTGGCCTGGGGAAAACAGTCTCAGAGTGGTGTGGAGAGACTGAAAAAAACCCAACGAATCACTTCTAAGTAAGAAACTTGACTGTGAATACCTGGATTCAATTTCCACCTTGGTTTCCTCTGTCACCCTGGAAAGTCACTTAATTCTTGTGTCTATTACCAGCTGTAGGAGCTCTGCAGCAGCAAGTCCCAGCAATGACCTAGTGTGGAGAAGGTATGGTTGTGAAAGCCAGGTAACAGAAACAAAGCCTCTATTGTAGGAGAAGTTGGTGGGAGAGGACTGAAAGAAAACACAAAAACAAGCTAGTTACAGAGCATTAGCAAGCCCATAGTAAATTCCTAGAAGAGATAAGGTGACTGTTTTTTACCACAAGATAACTAATGAGGACAACTTGCTCCACTCCACCCATGACTAACCTCACCACCTTCTTCTTCGCTTCACTGTACTTATGGTATTTGCAGTGAGTAAACCTTATGTAAACTGCAGATAGTTCATCCCTAATAGGCTACTGCGATCTGCATGATCTTTAAATCAGTTATATTAATCTTTTAATTAACATAAAAAGTCTTAGTTGATGGTTCGGAAAGCTTCATTTCAAAAGGCTTCATTTTCCTAGGTGTGGATTGGCTCACTTCTCCCATAGACACAGACATACAAAATCAGAGCCAGCCTTTGAAATGGCAGACCTTCACTCCTACACACACACACACACACACACACACACACTTTCTTAAAAACACAGTAGCCACGGGCTGAGTGTGGTCATTCACAGCAGCAGCACCACAGTGGCTTTTTAATTCTCTTTAGTCAGTAACATCTCATTGGGAATATGGTGTCAAAAGGTCAAACTCTACCATTTGCCTGTACCTGAAAACAGTACAGGCTATAGGATTTCCCATCAGAGCTTGAGAACAGCTTTGCCAATAAGGGGTCTTTTTTAAGAAAATAAAAGGAAAAACAGGGAAAAAAGTGAAAGTCCACTACTACCAGTTATTTTATTTAAAGGGGGCTATCATATTCTTGTCTTGTGATTGAAACCTGAGGGTACAAAAGCAGAACAGGGGTCCTGGCAGCACCAAGCCCAGAAGTGAGGATAGCCCCCCAGGCTTGGCTTGCACTCCCCACACCTCTGCCTCTGCTCCTATCTGTCCTGCAGGGAGCACCTCAATTTGTCCCTTCTGGTAGGAAAAGCAGCCTGGACCACTGAGTCAATGAGAGAGGTTCATCACAATATCATAATTTGTTTTTCAAGTGTTAAAAAGCCCTTTTGAAACCCCACTGTATCTTGGCATGGATAGGGAAGGAGTGCTGTGCTCTGTAGCACCCAGGGCAGACATTACTGTCTCATAGGTTTGGCTAAAGGGCGGACAACTTCAGGGTACCAAGAGCTTCCATCTCTCCTCATCCATTTCTTGGAGAGCATTCCTCATCCATTTCTCTGTATATCCACTCAGACCTTGGAGGATGTACCAGGCTCTCAAGCTGAATTATGAGGGTAGAGAAAAGTTGCTGTGGTTCAGAGTTGCAGGGGAAAACTCAGGAACATGAATTTCTAAAATCTTTTGCAGTACTAGGACCTTGTAATTTTTGACTAGTAGGACTAGTAACACAGGACATGTGATTTGCATCATAGACACTGACTTGTTCTACAAGACACTGTGACAGCATAGGGCACCAGAGCCCTGCAAACTCCTTTTCCCTCTGTGGCCCAGCAGTTCCCACACAGCTCCCCAGCACTATGCTCAGTCCCTCAGGTTGGGAAGCAACACGAGCATGTCCTCTCAGAAAGACCTGAACAGCTTTGGAAACACTGTCTGCCTGAGAAGGAGGCTTTGCTGGGGGTACCGCCCTTTGCATAGAGTAGCCGGGTTTGGGTCTATTTGGGCCAAACTGTCTACTACCATGAGAGCCAAGTCTCCAATTACTTGCTTAGCCTTGGCCTGGAACACACCCTGCTCCCTCTCCTGTCATGAGCCCTGCCTATACCTGAGTCATGGAGTACCATCTTCTCCAGCTCTCTCTTCCTGTTTCCATCCCCATCCCCACAGGGCAATCCCCAGGGGCACTTGTCCCTTGGCAAAGTGGGCCATGTGGGCAGAGGAAAGGGATGCTACTGATCCACGAGTGCCTTGGTGAATCCATTTGCCATCAGCAACAGGCAACCTAAAGCTGGTTTGACCTGGTTATGTGAGGGATTCAGCAGAGGGTCAGTGGGATCTGGCCAGGCCCTTGCAGCTGGCTGGCATTGTCACCATGTCCTGGGGAGAAGAGACAAAAAAGAGATTCTGGAGGTGCTCAGCCAGAGCAGTACCAGGACTTCCTCATCATGAGTGGAGCTGGGCTGACCTAGCACTGTGCTCAGCCATGCTGAGTTAGAGGACGTGTTGCAGTTTTCCTGGTAGAGAGAGACAAGAAACTGCATTACGATTGTGCCAGCACACCCTGGGAAGGGAAAACACTGATTTTCTCATTGCTCAGGTCACACTGAGATAGAGGAGGTGACCTATTTACTGACTCCCTGTTGGAGGAGTGTAAACCACCTGTGATTTACCAGGATCCCTATTTAATATAGCTAGGATACATAAACTGGAATCTCTGCCTTGCTGCAGCTCCTAGCTGCCACTTCTGCAATTAGGAGAAGAACAGAGCGGTTTACTAAGCACCATTTGCGAACGTAGTTTCAGTTTTCAGTGTGTTCATCTGAATATTTTTCCATTTTATTTCATGTAAGTTCACGCCCTTTGGGTTTCACATAAAGCCGTAGGGTCTGAGAAGCTCAAAAAAATCTCAAAATCAAAATGTCAAGTTGAAACGAAACCATAAAAGGTATTTGGATTTGCATGAAAACGGGCCCAGATTTGCTTCAGGAGTTCCTGAAGCCTGGTAAAGCTTTTGAAGAGCCTAATCTGAGTTTTGCGGTTTCAGTGTAGACTGAAACCAGTGCAAAAGAGCAGATGGGCTCCTTTCAGGAAGCCAAGGCAGAGGAGAATGATTAAGAAGTTATGAGAACAAGAACCATGGGGTGGGGGTTGGGGGGAATTTAAAAAAAATCTCCAAAACCAGATTTTCAAGTGCAGAATGAAACATATTGGGAACTAAGAGGTCATGACACAGGTCATGTCAAGGCACTACAAGATAGCAGACAGATCTTCTTTCTGAGGATCAGGTCTGAATGGGAGTACATCTGTCTAGAAAAAAGTCCAGCTGTAACATTGCCATATGGCCTCTGCCCTTACATCAAATATTCATCTCCCCTTATAAAAAATCTCCTTCCCACAATACTCCAGCCACACATGAGGTAGGAAAACAAAAAGAAACGAGTAATCTACTGGGCTTATGGTCTCTGGTTAACACCTATAAGCCTGTCCCAACTTCAAATATTTTAAATTTTGCCTTTGATCTATTTTTTAAAAGAGTTATTTTAATTTCATATGCACTAAATTGATTCTTTTTACAGTCTTCTCATGATATAAAAATAAACACTTCAGAGTGACAAGTCAATTTAGTAGCTCACCTGAAGACATGCAAACACTAGAATAAATTTAATTGCAAAATTAACATTTTTTTCCATTAATAGTCTATACATCTCATTCAATTACATTCTTCACATTAACATCTTTTACATTGGCAGGATGTAGAGGCACTCATTCATTACTTAAGATTTAGTCTCCTGACTGAGCAACAGTGTCTTAAAAACAATATATCTCATCATGACTGACATAACATGAAAACAAAGCATTATGAACAAAGTGAGCAAAAACTGACATTCACAAGTAACTTTCTTTGAGAGCATTGTGCCTCTTACATAGAAATTGAACATTTAACCTGCAAATTGAACTTTTAGTCCTGCCTTCATGCCATTTCTGAGAAAAAAAAAAAAGACTAACAGAAGAAAATATAAATTTGGCTAAAAAACTAAGCATTCCCCTCCGTCAACATGATACTTAGTTTCACGTCTGCTCAACAATTCTTCTTGCCAAGAAAAATAAAATGGCTTCCCATATCTTCAGCATTCACTTGAATTCACTTGAACTTGCAATGCTACTTGAATGCTCTGTCATCCTCCTAGGACCATGCACTCAGGAAATATGATGCTCCCTGCTGATATTGTCATGCAGCATCACTACAGACCAGCCAGCAGCATTTCCAGCATCTGCACATTTTTAACCATGGTTTGCAGAATAGGATAAATCAGTATTCTGGTGTCTAAATTTCATCTTCCTCCAGCATTTCATCCTCTCACAGGTTTACATTCAAGTAGGACAGTAAACTCACTTAACCTATGAAGCCATTTACTCTCCTCATCTTTTCATCACCACCTTTTGTGATATAAACGAATTCCCATTGGCTTGGCCAGTCCTCATAGCACAGACTCTTCCCAGCCATGTCTTTTCTTTTGAGAATGTGTCACAAGTGCTACTGTGTACTGCAGTCGTGCCTTGGCTGGAGTCCTTCAGAGAGGATGCAGGGGATGGTTAGTTCCTTGCACCTTCAAGACCTTTCTGTATCCTATTGGCTAAGATCATACCCTGGCATTCAAAGAATGCTTAGTCAGATAATTTCCATTGAAATTGGTTAAGTGCTTAAGCTGGCTCACAGGCTGGGCCAAACAGTCTCTGTGCCTCACCTATTAGATATGAAGACAAATATTCAATCCTACACTCCCACACTGCAGAGATAACTACTAGGTTTGTTTGGAAAATTGTAGTGGGTCTGCTTTGCCATCTTACTGCTCAGCCTCAGTTTTGACAATACTCAGAGTCAGGGTGAAAACAGCTGAAAGGAAAAAGTGTTCCAGTCACAGCCAACCAAACTGCTGAGGAATGTTCTTCTTTCTTAATGACGATGTTTCAGTCATTTCAGTTAATTTCATAGAAATAGGCTGTAATAAATTACACAACCTTAAGATGAAAACCAAATTGTAAACCACAACTATTCACTCCATCTAAACAAAACTAAAGAATTTCATTTTCTCTCTTGGCAGGAAAGGTTGCAGAGAGTAGTCTGAAGTCCTGTTGTTCAGTCAGCTTGGACCTTTGGGCAGCAGTTTCAGAAAGATATCCCAAATCATAACAATCCAAATTCTCACAATTTCCATAAGCAGCATTTGAAATGTCCAACTTGGCCCTGGGCAGATACTGCAGTACATACAGGAGGCGGGCACAGGCAGCTCTCCATCCTTCTTCTCTGGCATCCCAAACAGCTCAATGCCCTGTAGGGTTACTGACCCTTTTATAGTCACTTCTCCAAAGGAGCATCAGGTTCAAAGGAACAGCTGCTCTGGCAGCCAGACAAACAGGAATTTCACTTAAATAGCTTCCATGTGGACTTCAGCCTTCTCCTCAGAGAAGAGAAATAACGAGCTGCCCAAAATCCCAAGCTCCTCTCCCTAGGTCCATGGGCAGCTTGCAAGGTGGTACAGGCACCACTGCAGGCATTTCTCCCCATGAGAACATGCAGTTTGTGTAAGGGTAACTGCTGCAGCAGGGGGGTGGAACCAGGGACATGAGTAGGGTCTTAATCATAACTAAATTACAGCTTCAGAAACTGGGTGTTCATTAAAGCCATTACCACAGGGGAGTGAGCAGATGGTTCTGGCAATGTTCCTGCTGCTTCCACAGAATTTCTAGAAGGCATTGCCTTAAAAGCCACTATCAATATCCCAGCTTCACTGTAGAATCATCTTAGCAGCATTAAGTGAAAGAAGTAAGTGAGAGAAAGAATCTTTAAATCAAATTTTAAAAAAAAATGAGGAAAAAGTAGAGGAGTCTTTGCATTATCTATCCAACAACATTTACAAGTCACGGCAAAAAAAGGGAACTAAATTGGTACAGGGAAAGGGGAAACACAACAGACCAAAGACATGACCCAAAGGATAGCTGATCCCCACAGCGTGGCTGCCTGAATGAAGCAGTCTCACTCTCTGGCTGGGTGTAGGCACAGGGAATGCTGCAGGCACCTCACTGGACTTGCAGTACTTGCTCTGGAATTTGTCACTGCACCTTGTCCATGGCCAAAGGCAAAACCAAAAAACAAACAAATAAAAGCAAAACAGAAAAGGAGTGAAAATGCTACACGATGATGTTATATAAAAGGAGAAGCACAGCTGGAATCATTTTGCAAGATTTGGGGTTTGTCCTGTAGCAGCTTCATCCTTGTGGTTTTTCTCGGTATTGATGCAGTGTGAAAAGCATACAGCTGTGTTTCCCTTTTTAAAAATAAACACACAAGCAGAATTTGCTTGGTACATGACGGAGCCAATTCTGCCTGATCTCTCACCTATTTGCACAGGCAGAAACTTGCCCAGAGGTACCACGATGTTCGTCTCTGTGACAGACCCACATGACCCCGGAGCAGATGCATAGGGGTACTGATGTCTGTCCCGCTTCACCTCTGCTCTCCGAAACCAGCCAGGCAGCAGTCTCAGAAGACTGCAAGAACAGTTCAAATACACAGCAGTGTCTGCCCTGAATCCAATCCCAACCTACAGCAATTTACATCTCAGGGACTTCCTAAGCCAGAAGTAGTTTCTGTGTGTTTAAAACCTTCACTGGGTTTTTTCACTCAACAGCAGAACAGAGCATTGTGCAAAGACTTAACTTTATCTATTACTTTCAAATATGCCACTGGTGATGCCTGGCCCTTCCCAGGCTTTGCAGGGTGTGTGAATGGGCTTGTGTAATCCTTGATTACCGATAGAACTGCAAAGGCCAGCAAGGGACTCCCCAGGAATAAGGCTGGCTTGGAGGTCATCAAAGACAACTTGCTGAGAGTGTGTGACCCCACCCAGAGCTGGGACTTCACACCAAGCAGGCCAGGGAGGCTAGGCTCTCTCCTGAGCAGAAAACATGAGCCATGGTATGCAAGAAAACGCAGGTCCTGCAGCTGGGTACCAAAGCTTCTCAGGAGCTTGGCACTCCAGCAGACACCTAAACACACGGCCAGCTTTTCCCATAGCTCAGCACATCACGCAGCACACTCTTTGGAAAACCTGACTCACAATGTTACAAGCAACATCAGCAGCTTGAACCCTGTTATTTATCTGTAGCACAACCATGTCTAGAAGCCCCAGGCAAGGCGTAGCATTGCTCTGTCCAGGCACTGCGCAATTCTGCTGGCTGCGAGCAATAGCTCCAGGAGAGCTGACCTGGCATTGGCAACCACCATCAGCTTCTTGGGATGCTCTAAAGCAGACATGCCTTCCCACTGGCCATAACCCATCCCATTTCTCTTTTCTGATCAATCACACCCCTGCAGACAATATGTAGATTTGAAACCACAGCGACAGACTCCAGCAGCCCTGTTGCTGTTGGTGAGGCATCCCAAGCACACATTGCTTGGCTTAATTTCAGCCCGTGCAGATTTAGCCCCACTAGGTTTGCATCACAGGCGAGACAGACACTGGCAACCATCTTTTTCTGTGGCTCATGTATGTGCTCCTAATCCTTCATCAGCCCTTGGGGAAGAAGCTGCCACTCCCTCCCTGAGCTCATGTTTTGCTTCAGCCCATCAAAAGTTTTTCCACAACATGCTCTCTGGGAAGGCAGCATGGGATTTCATCTCTCTTGTGCTCCAAGACCTCCTGAAATGATCCAGCTGTGACTTCTCCCATAAATGGACATTTAGGGGGGACTTAGTAAAACAAAGCTCATGCCACATGGGGAAACAGCCATTCTTCTGGCATCAGTTTCACCATGAAAGGGATGTGGAAGACAGCTCAAACATCTGGACAATTCAGAGAGGAAGCTGACTGACAGCCTCCTCCAGGAGGAGCCAGATATGGTGTAGTGACCTGCTGCAGTGATCCCACAGTTTCAGAAGACCCATGAAGAAGAAAATGTTCTCTGTCAGTCTCAAAAGGAGCATGTTTTAAAATGCAAAGGAAAAAGGGGGCTTCCTTTAGCACAGGAGAGAGAAGGAAAAGGTGGGTCTGGGCCAATGTAGAACATCAAGATCTAGATTTACTTCTCCTTTTTTCTCCCCCAGCCTTCCCTGTGGACTTAGGCAACCTGCCCTAATCTTATTTGCAGAAGTTTTGAGTTTTCTGCATGTTCTGAAAGGGCCAGTGCTCAGCACCCTGGCAATCAAGCTGCATGCCCACCCGGTTCTCACTGGTCATGCCAGGGACAGCACAGCACCACAAGGACATGGAAAGGACGCCTGAAAGGAGCCCTGATTGGAGCAAAGCAGAGGCACCTTTTGTCTACAACGTTTACAAAACAAGAAACATCTCATGTTGCCATTGAGAGGACTGTAGTTAGCTCTGAAAACACAGAGGAGCTTTCTCCCAGAAATTGAACTGTCCTTCACCATACTCCCAATCCTAAAGTAATATACAAGAGGAGACTAGTGTCACTGCTACCAGACATTAAAGGACTCGCCAACCCATCTGGCCCAGACCGAGGGACACCAGAAGAGGAAAAGTCCCTGCTGAACTCTAACTAATGGCATAGCATATTCCTCTGATCCAGACCAGTCTTGCAGGCCTTCCACCAAAATTGTGGGACAACTCCTTACCCTACATGAGTCAGCAGGAGTGCATGGGTTTCTGTGGAAAGGAGGAACAGTTCCCCCACATACAGGATAAATGTACCTGTATCTTTTTGATAGGTGTACCCATGGTAACCCATTGGCCAGAAACATGTGCTAGCTAACAGGGTATCTGAAAAAAATGGCCTGCAAATTTAACTTTTGGCAGAAAATGAGCCAAAGAATAGGTCCTTGTACCAAACCCACACCTTTAAGACAGGTCTTGAACATTTACTACCAAATATTAAACTATTAGCTCAAGCTAAACAATAGAATTAGGGAGTAATCTGAAGAATTATTTATTATACAAATACCCAAGTTTCAGAGTATGCAGACACAACTCCAAGGGCTTCAACTTGCAGACAGAGATACCAAGTCAATATTAGAAACCATTCTCATCTGACTCACGCTGAAAGCGACAGGGGATTTTCAGTATTCTCACAACACAAAACGTCATCTTCCTGTGCTGGCAAGCAGATTGGAAATGACTGACCTGATTTCATAAAAATATCGGCATGTGTGTGGTGTGTGGTCTGTTGTTCTTCCACACTCCTGTGGTTTCTGGGCACACAGCAGCAGCCTGCCTGCTACAAACTGCCAACCAAAATACAGGTTGGGAAACCAAAAAGGTGGGAGAGGGACAAAAGAGAAATGCCTGGACACATCTGCACCCAGTGTAGTTCAGCTAACATTTGAATCAGGACAAAAGTAATAACTGAATAGGAAAATAATAATTTCCTCTCCTTCAGAAATAGCAGCAGTGTGAGGCACAGGAAGTTCACGTGCTCTCACATTTTGATTTTCAAATAAATGTCAGATGAAATGACATCAAGAAGAGACGGAATAAGCCTGGGAAAGTATTTTTTCTCTCTCTTTGCTTTCCTTCCCATAAAGGTAAAATTTTGGCTTATTTCTACATTTGCAGATTCATTGAAATAATTTCAGTGGTAACTGAAATTCAGGGTACATTACAAACTAATCAGCAACTGGGCAAAAAAATATTTTCATGGTTAAAGCCACGGGTTACTTCAAAGCTGAAGTCTATTAACACCTTAGAAAAATTTCAACAAGAGGAAAAAAGTGACAGAACCCAGTGAACAGGAATTAATTTTTTCAGCAAAGGCCTAAAAACAATTTTTTAAAAATGTTCTTTTTTGACATAATCCCATGTCTTCTTTCATGTAACTCTCTTTCACACGACCAGACCTGGTGGCACCTTTTGAAAGATCTTCGCTGCTGTAAAGGGTATTGATTTTAACAGGCTTGGTGCAAAGGCAATATTACTCATTTCTACATGGCTCTGTTATTTTTCTTGAGCTTCTGATTCAGCCTTGGGTGGCTTCTATTCCTTTTTGCTCCAATTAAATGTATTCCTGAGTATCATTTCAACTCTACACCTTCAAAGGCAGCTTCTATGGACCCAGTGACCTCTCTACTCCATTGATGAGATGAGGGAAGGAGCAGAGCCTCCTGGCTGCCAGGGATCCAGCCTTGGAGGTAGCAGGCAGTGAGTCAGAGGTGGGCTCATTCTCAGCATTTCACACAGAGCAGCAGCTGGTGAAAAGTTTCTGTTTCACAGACTTGCTTCTTGTGAATGCTCCAGTCCCACTGGGTCTTAAGGCTAATACTGGCAAACCCCATTTTGGCCCCAAGATGCATGATACAGACAGCAAAGGTTGTGACATATACGACCAGAAACCAGAGACAATCTGAATCCCTCAATTCTGCTCAACCTCTGACTGGTAGCCAGCATGCACCAAGTGCTCACACAGACAACTGTAAGAAAGGGTAGGTACAAAAATGACAACACTGTTCCACAAGTCAGGTCTCGTGTAGAGATCTAGCACTGTACAGAAGGCACCAGCATCTTGAAGTAAATATTCAGCAGCATATTGCTCCCTATGTGGTCTTCTTCCCAGTGCACCAGGTTAGGGACCAACCTGTGAAAAACAGATTAAAGGACTCATACCCCAAACCAGCCCCTCTCCTGAAAACTAAAACCAAACTCTGTCCAGGTTCACTTCATGAAAAGCAGAAGAGGAAATGGGTCAGGCCCACAGCCCACCATCCCACAGGCTTGCTTCTGGAGAGTTCCTTCTCTCTGCCAGGCTGGGGTGGCATCTATACTGACTGCACCCAGCCCACAAGACGGTGGTTTCTTCCGCTGAAGGATCCTTCTTCAATCCATTTGCTCCCTAGCCAGCACTGAAGCACTATCAGCTTCTTTGCATTCATCAGATGACAGAGGTATCAACACCTTTAAAACTGTGAGTACAACCCCTGTGCAAGATTACAGCCATGGCAGGTTAACCTGGCTCTGCCAGAGCAAGGTTTGAACAGAGCAAACAGCCTTCCAGCAGCAGCCCTGACAATTAGAGTAACTCATCTCTAGGGAAACACTAATTTATAGACCAGCTCTTCTTAAATAATGGTGTAGACTCATTTCGCTGCTAGGAGCATCCAAAATGTGCATGTCTCCCCTGTTTCAAGGGAGATTTTGCTGAGTAATTCTCCCTCAAACTAGTTTGCAGCAAGATGGCTCAACAGGGCCTCCTACGTCATGTAGCGTGCAGTGATTCCCTTTGTCAAACAGCACTTTCTGTTTTTAAAGCAAGAGAGTAACCAAGAAGATTACCCTCGTTTTTCTAAGATACATTTATTGTAAGTGATTGAAGCAGTGTAGGAGGCTAACTTCAGAAAAACAGGTTGAAAGTATCTTGCTAGTCACTGATTTCCCCTTTGCTTCTGTCACTTCCTCTTTTGTAGGCATTTATTCATTTTAAAAGTGTAGGATAATGCCTATTTTAGAAGGTTAAAACCACACAGATTTGTGGTTTTCTTTCCCTTTTGTGAAACTTAAACAACCCCCAGTGGTACTGGATTTGGAGAAGCCAGTTGGAACTGGGGAAATAGAAGCATCTTCCAGCAACTTGAACATGAACCAACAACCTGAATATGAGAGGTGGAACCTGCACACACACAAAGCACCTCTCCAGCTCATCAGAGAAACCTAAGAGAAAGATGAAAAGGCAGGGAAAGGGCAATACTAAGAAAATATCTGTGAAACAGCCTGCTTCAGGGTTTAATGCACAGCGTCCATAGCAGGGTGGTTGGTGTATGAGTAAGAGGCTGCAGGGTTTGAGCTCTGTCCCTCTCATGCAGGAGCTCAACCAAGCCCTTTAATGCCTGGCAGTGCCCATGTTACACCTCACACTCAGCCTATTCCTCCTCCTTCTCCCTGCACCTGCCTGTGTGTCATGCCAGTCTCCTGCCCTCAAGCAGAGGCTCACCAGCAGCCAAACACTGCAAACGGGAGTGACTCAACAGATCTGTGGGAATTGCTTTGCACACCCACACAAGAAGACGGCGAGGTTCATTCCATTGCCAAATCCTGTCTCTCACTGTCCTCAGCTCAGCACCTCACTCCTCTCCACAGCAGGACTAAGGAAGTGTCTCTCGTGACTCAGCGCCATAATATCCAGCACCAGTGCTGCAACACCAGCTGTGAGGGAAGATTTGCCACCTCTAATCAAGGCTGTAAGCTTCTGCTTGCTGCCCACAGTACACCTTGAAAATCCTCTTTCTAAGAAGGGGGAGGAGGAGGAAGAGAGGAAGGAGGGAGAGAGAAGGCTCAGGATGATCTGGTGGATTGAAGCAGGACCCAAAGTAACCCCCAGCCCAGGAGCAGCTCCGATGCAAGGTAAAGAGGCCAGATGATGAGGGGGGACAGTACTCCTTCCTCCCATGCCATGCAGGTTTCTAGGGCTCCTGGAGCAATTCCAGGCCTGTGTGGGGCTCACTTGACTGCTACTAAAGCAAATCAGAAAAAAATAGGCAAAGGGGAGCTGCCTGCAATGCATTGGTTCCTGGGTTTGGTTTGGGGTTTCACTTGATGTTGCAGGTGTCTGGCTCCTCTGCCCTGCACACTCCCTGGTGCCACTGTCCTCACAGCTAGGAAGTGCTAAGGCTGCTGCTCCAAGTTTGTCTGCCTTCCCCAGTAGTACAATCACCAGAAGTCCTGTTAGAGTGTGAAAACAGCTGTTGTCTGCCTAACTACCCAGATGTATCAGCTGCAATGATTAAATATTTTGCAAGATCTAATTCCCTTTCTATGTAAATCTGGTTTAGATGAGAGCATTTTTCACCGCTCCTGGGAGGTCAGCAGAACATTTATGGAAATGATTCCTTAAGTCAGAGCGAAGTCCTCCGGCCTGGCTTTGACCAATGACTCTTGTAAGCCACATTATGCATGTCCAGGGAGAGATGCTGTCCTTCAGCAACCCCAAAACCAGAAACAGTGAACGGATGAACTTATATTCCCACTGGGCTTCTTCTTCTTTCCACTCCCAGCCACTGCCAGAAACAGCTCCTCCCTCTCTGCCATGCTGCTCGTATTTTGGCATGCCTTTGTGATTCACAAGTACATTAGAGCCACTGAAAGGTCTGTCAAGGGGAATTGAGCTCTCAGTATTGCTTCAAGGCAGACCTGCAGCCAGAGCAGCATGCGTCACCACCTGTCACATCTACAGTTGTGTTTGCAAATGTGTGTGTTTTGGAAGGAAAGTTCATCCTCAAGTCAGAAATTTGTTATGCCAGTGTTGAGCTAGTTCGGATGATAGCAGCTTGGTACGGCCAGCTTGTTTTCTCTCTCAGAAGCAGCCAGGTATGAAGAGTTTTGGTTTGAATATTGATATTTTCCTGCAATGATAATGATTACCTTTCCTCAAAGTGTGCTTCAAAAGTTTGTATACCAGACAGCTGCTGAGAGAGAAACCCCTTTATACGTGACTTCTGAGTAGAGGACAACAGACCCCAACCATGACATCATCTGCTAGCTGGAAAGGACTCTGAGAATCTCTCATCTGAAGATTAATTGCAGGCATGCAAGGAGACTGCTGGTTCCTGATTAGCAGAAGGAAATTTCAGCATTTTCCCCTCCTTTCCTCCTGCTAAAACTTAACTGTGAAAGCCTCACCAAGAACACCAGTTAGGGTGAAAATTGCTAGTTTCAGCTGTGGTAGCTCCCAAGTACTTTGGAGTCAGAGAGGCTCAAAGATCAACCCCAGAAATTATATATCTGATAATGAGAAACTACAGCTTCTCCGCTCTTTAGCAACTGAATCACTGCTTTCATCACAAACAAGATAAGTAACTGTCTGAGCTGTGAAATGTCTCATTTGACACTGAAACAAGGATTCACCCTAATACGTAAAGATCACAAACAAGAGTTGAAATGGCCTTGGTTGGCATTCCCCACAGACTTTTCACACAGCCCATGAAAATCCAGACGCTGGTGTTGCTTCCCATCAGCTGTAAAGTCATCCTCCAGCTTAAAAGATCTGAAAACTCAGAGTCCACTTTAACTACAATAAGCACTTGAAGATTTGCTGTTCTCTCCTTCATCCACCATTTAAAAATACCATCGGCCACCTTCCCATCACTGGGGATAAAAGCAGTCTCCTGTTTCCAGCCCAAAACTACTTGGGGTATGTTTCACTGCTAAGCATCACAGTCTGGAGATATGAATGGACAAGACTTCCACATCTTGCTGTGTCAGCTCAACAGCTTAGCATCACAACATACCCATAACCTGCTTTCCTCCTTAACATGCTGCAGCTACAATACGTTCATTCCAAGGGTTAAAATAACTAAACAGGACTGCTTTCATCTCCAGTGGGTTACAGATAACAAGCGGTTTTGCTGGCAGATCAAGTCAGGGCTTCGCGTTGTCTTCCTGCCCGGTAGCTTGCCCTGCACACTCGTGCTGAGGGCAAACTCTCAAACCACCAGAGCCAGCTGCTTGCTCTAGGCAGGAAGATCGTGCCTGGGAAATGCTCACAGGGATCCCACCACGACACACCAGAGAGGGCTGTCACTATTGCAGCTGCCTCCCTCTGGCATGAGCAGTAACAAGCCGGCAGGCAATGGTAATATTTTCCTTTAGCACAGCTGGCTTAAAGTGAATTTGCCTTATATTAACTGAGCAAGCAATATTGCTTAGCTACGTACTTAAAGGGAAAAAAAAAACCAAACCACAAGAAGCCTCCTCTGGAGAAGCAATCAATTTATAGTCCAGCTGTTGCTTATACAGTTACAGCTTAATTTTGAGGTCATAAACTCTTTCGTGCAAGGTTGAGACGGAAAGGTTGATTTTAACAAAATAACAGCTTTGAGCTAAGATACAGACATTTCATCTAAGCTAGACAAAGCACTGATAAATATCTAAGAGGAAGGGGCTTTTGGCAAGCAGAATTAATCTTTTTTCCACTGATGCAACAGAAATTGCATTTTTAAGTACTGTCTAACATTGACCAAACTGAAGATGCTTCTCAGACCACAAACTTGAGGCAACCAAAGCCTTTTCTTCAGGCTCCAACAAAGATTTGCAGAACAACGCTCTGTGTGTTGCAGTTACCCAAGAATGGGTCACTTCACAACACACACTGTAGATAAAAAAGCCTTTGGCTGGAAGTTGGTGGACATAAGTCAGACATCAACCATATAGAAATGTGAATGTGGGTGAAAAACAAGTGTGTGTGTGTGTGGACAAGAAATAAGAAGAATCATCACACAATCTTGGGTTAATTTTACACATCTAACTTAGGTGTGTATACTAGCCTTATGCAGTCACCAGAGTAACCACAATATGACACAGATCCCTGGAGTCCAAGGTTGGGTTGTGCCTCCCCAGGCAGATTTTCTGCCTGCACCCCTGGCACAATAGGCATCTCAGGTGCCCATGGTTCTGCAGAGAATCTCCCATGCTCTAGAAGAGCATCAAGTTAAATTAAGGCTGGAGGGAACAACAGGAAAATGCGTAGCACCCAGACCAAAAACACTTGCCATGTCAGTAGACTAGTGACTGCAGAAATAAAAGGCACATCACTTGCAGCACCTTACAGTGGAGGATCTGAAAGAAGAACCTGGAGCTGCTGAAACCCTGGTCTCTGCTCAGACCCCTCCCTGAGGTATTGCTATGAGACATCCTGCTCTGTACCTACACCCACCCTTACTTTGCTGACTGGGGACCTCTCTAGGGACATGCCACCAGCCCGTATATTCAGTTGCTCTTCCGAGTGCTGACACCCTGTCTTCTCAGCAGGAAGCAGAGCTACTTGACTCAAAACCAGTTCCTGGCTGGTCTTGCCTTCTCTGTCAAAGCACAAATGCTCTCTGCATGTCACAAGCTGGAACAAACACATAAATGCAGGCAGCTTCAGAGGACCACCAGCTACATGTCACAACACCTCTTCCAGAGACTTGAGGGTCTACAGATGGAATGCTACTCAAGCCAGCATATGCTTCCTCCCAACTTTACAGGAGACATTTTTGGGATGAGGTGAGACCACGATATGCTTTCATCCAGCCACCAGTCCCCATTTCCTCTGCAAGATTCATATGTACCTGTCCAAAATTACAGAAGCAGATATCTGATGTTGGACTGCAGCCAGATAATCATGCTGAAGAGCCTTCTTTAAAGAAATAAACATTATTCTCTCTAGGCCATGAACTGGATGTAAGCCACTCAGGTACAAGAGAGAGATTCATTATCAATGTCCAAAGTACCCACTGACATCTGCAACTTTCTTTTTAGTCTCTGCGTGCAACAGTTGGAGGGAGATGCTCCCCCTGTCGCCCCTCTGCTCACGGTACCCGAGATGCCCCAGAGAGAGCCACATGGAGACTACAGGAAGGGGAGCAGAGAGAGAGTTTATTAACATGACTTGGGGCATATATAAGTTTTAGGGGAATCCAAATTACTACCAACAGAAATCAAGGGATAAGGACCAGTGGGAAAGGGTTAGCAAAGGGCCAATAGGGAAACTTAAACAGAGGCCTTCAAGGACAAATTCCTTAGGGCTTAGCTACATGGACAAGGTGTGTTTCAAGGGGTCTTGGGAAGAAGAAGGATGACTAAGTAAAAAAGACAAGGAATCAATTTTACAACACAAGAAAAGCTTCAGGTTTTAAGGCACTTTGGCTGGTTTCTTCATTTTCTTCACAGGCCCACTACCACATTTGCTGTGTACGCATACACACAATCATAGGTCCTTTCCACCACTCCCAGCTGCACCTACAAGTGTAGTTCATAGGCAGCAGTCACACATGAGGCAGCTCACAACACCCACAAGCGGATTGGCAACTGACCATCAAGTGTCATGCAAAGGTGTCACCCCACAGACTCTGCCCTCTGATGAGCCATGGGCCAGACATGGCCAGACTCTGCCAGGGAGAACATTTCAGAGGTGGTGGTGCAGGTGGTCAACTGGGCACCTCCAGAGGCAGACACAGCACCCAATGTCAGCTGCTTGTGGGAGACTCTGGATGGATCCACAGTGTAAAAGAGAGGAGCAGAAATAGGATGCTTGAGCTGTCTGACGGTTGTCTGAGGGTTGGCAGTGTAAGACAAGAAAGGCTTTTCCTGCCATAGCAAACCTGGTCAATGCACAGACAGCAATCCTACCAAAGCAAAAACCTCGGCAGAGTTGCAACAAAGGACTCAGCATTTGCCATCACTATGGTGAGACCCAGAGTCCCTGAGCGCAGAGGCAAACTGTTATCCTGACTATCCTGGACCATCTAAACACTCTGTGAATGCAAAAAGTGCAGAAATGCCATAGCCCTACCAGTTCCCTCCCATGGTGACAGGAAAAAACTCTGGAGGAACAATGCACTGATTTGCAACAAGTTGACTTAATTCCCCAACAAGCCCCTAAAAGCAGCGAGAGCTTCCCTGGAGCAAATGCTGGCCTCCAAGTGTTTATGAAACAAAACCCCCTGGTGTTTCCTATATCTTTTGGAGCTATGTTCCTGCTGCTCTTGTAAAACAACAAGGGCCAGCAGGAGTCAATGGAGACCTGCCGTTTCACATCAGCTGGAAGAGAACACCTGAGTTACTACAGCACTGTTTTTCTCACATGACTACTCTATATGATAAAACTTCTAATTAACTACATAGTAAATGCGATGGGAAGACTCTTTTGCTAATTATTTCTCTGCCCTTAGGCAACAGAATAAAATCAATATGTAGCAAGAAAATGATAGTTAAATAGCCTTGGCAACTTGTGCTGTAGGTAGATTAACAGCATGGCCATGGATGGGAATGCCTTCACAAATCAGGGTACCAGCGAAATCGGGCTCCAGATGTGTGTCACCCACCAAAGCCACCTCTGCTTCTCTCAGTAAAGCCCCTCAAGTCCTTGCAACGTGGTACTACAGCCCCTTCTTTCACAACTGCTCTAGGGAGCCTACTCAAAGCAGAGTAGGCTTCCCTACACTTTCTGGTATTTAAAAGTCTATGCTAACAGGTACTTGCTTTAATGCTACTGGAACTGCCAAAAGGAGGGAAAATGACCTTAGTAGCCAGGCAACCACACTGGCATAACATTGCTTGTTATTTCTCAGAGGGGAGAAAGTTTTTAGATTCAGTCACACTTGTGAAATTCACCATAGCGTAATTCCATGGCCCCTTATTAATAGTTCCCTCTTCCACATGCAGGGAAAGATGAAATTTGAAGATTTAAACCCAAAGGATTTGTCACTTTGGACCCTCTGTTTTGCTGTGTCCACATGCATTGTCCTTGAGGGGATCTGCACTTCCAAAAGCCACTGAAAGTTTAGTTAAAGTTGGGCACCCAACCCAAGAGCTACACACATCTGAAAGCCTTAGTACGTTAACTTTGTTTGTCAGCCCCTGAGTTAGCTTCATTGATCTGAGAGTGAGATAATGATTTACAAAACAAAACCACAACCACTTGTTAGCTGTAAGTGCCTTCATATACGCTGCATTAATTCAAATGTGCATTAGACATGGAAATGCAGCTGAAGCACTCGGTGCTGGCGGAGCAGCGTTCCCTTCCAGACTGCTTGCATCAAGTCCCGTCCTGCCACATTCCCATGCCAAGCTGGCAAGGGCCAGGCCCCGCCAGGAGATAAAGCTGGCTGCTGCACAGGAAGGCGCATGCAGAAGGCATGTCTAGCAAGTACGCTCTCATGACTAACATTTCATTTCTGCGATAACAGGCTCGGCCACCTACACAACTAGCCCTCTGAATAAATACTTTTCTGCATGGGTTCCCATGAACAGCAGACTGATGGGAGAGCAAGATAAGCTTTAGCTGTCACTCTCACAAGGGTTTTCTAGGTCTGGACTGTCTTCCAGATCTCACACACAGCTCTTGTGGCTCTGCTTTCTATCAGTCATTTTGGTCAGGTCCACTGCTCCACTACCAAGGCACCAGACCACTGCTTTTGTTCATACCCATATGTCATTGAGCATCCCAAAAGCCCACATGAGCACAAACTGCAGCAGGGCAGATAGACGGCACAGTGAAACCCCTTCCCATTAGACCACAGAAACACTACCAGCAAGCCAGATGGGTTTTTCAGACCCAATGCTTAGCAGTCCCTACCTGGTAAAGGCATCCCCCCACCTCCTTTCCGTCTTTTCCCTCCCATCACAATGTCCCAGTCTGGAGTATTTAGAGAGACATAAGTCATGGATCCATACTGTTATCACACACCAGCAAAAGCCTTCACAGCTTCCAAATCTTCATCAACAGAAATTGTTTGGCTTTCAAATACAAGTTCTCAGGCTTGTTCACAAGAATGAGTTTACATCAAAGCAAGCTGTCAGCATAATTGCATTGATTGGCACAAAATAAGTATATCCAACAGCTGGCTTTTCTGTTGGCACTAGTTATTCTTTCAATTTCTTCCACACTGTGCTCCTGGCACTGCAGGCAAAGTAAAGTACTCGTTTCTCCCAGATCCTCAGTACCTTAGGATCATTTCCACAGTCCATGATGGGCTAGCTAGGAATAGCCATGTAAAAAGCACTGCATTCCACACTAGTGGTCACACCTCTGCCAAAGAGGAGTTGGACAGCGCACCCTCAGCAGATGCTGGGAAAAGAAAAAGCAGTGGTTCCCTACAGAGAGCAAGGACATGGTAGGGACGAATGAGACATTGTACTGTCAATGGAATGAAAGGAAGCCATGCTCCAAAGTGTATCACTCATTTGGGAAAATCCCCAGGAGTTTGGGGGTAGTGGGATCCCAGCATGGATTGGATAGGCAGGAAAATAACCTAGGCAGAGAGATACAGGGCTGCAGGCAGGGTACACCCAGAGAGAGCAGCCCCAGAAAAGAGACTGATAGGAGAAGTTTCTACGTTGGGTTTTCTAATAGCTGCCATCATTGGGCAATGAATCATCAGCACTCACTGAGCCTAGACTCTGTGCAAGAACCAGGGTGGACCACCACAGCAATCATGGGTAGCTTTATTTCTCAGGGCCCTGTAAACTAGAGCCACATCACCTCTCTCTTTGAGTTTGTATGAGGAGTCTCCTTTCCCTGATATCTTTAATTAAGAGGGTTGCGTGTTGTTTTTCTTTTACTGTGTGGTAGCTTTTATCTAACAGGTATATGTAAAAAGTATGCCTGGGGAAAATCATATTCATGGGAACAAACCTAGCAAAGCCACTTTAACCCGGCTGCTTTTTTAAGAAGCACCTCAGGGCAAACCCTTGAAGATATTTATGCTCTGCTGGTGAGTTAGAGGCTTCTGAAAACTCCCACTAATCCCATTTCCCTTTATTCCCCTGGGTACGAGCAGTGGGAAGCGCCACTGTCCCTCAGCTCTCAGTCTACAACATTCATAAGGAGCTACTTTAAAGCAAGATGATGAGCTCCACCCTGCAAACTGCAGAGGCCCCCAGCCCCCCACAGCAACCAGTGAGCACTCCAGCAGCTCGGAGGGTTCAAATGTGATTGTGAAGCTCATACAAATCTAAATATCTGCATAAACCACTGATGATGAGGCACCTTATGGCTACATCACATCAGCCAGGTACACATCACAAACTTTTTGTGGGGGGAGCAGAGAAGTTGTTGGCCTGGGGTTGTGATGTCTAAGTGATGCAACTGGTTCTGGCAAAATGTGGCACAGGTGGCACCACAGTCACAGAATCACAGCATGGGTAAGGTTGGAAAGGACCACTGGAGATCATCTGGTGGAGATCATCTAGCTGCTCAAGCAGGGTCATCCTAGAGCACACTACTGATAATTGTGTTCAGATGACTTTTGAGTATCTCCAGGGAAGTAGACTTCACAACCTCTCTGGGCAGTCTGCTACTGTGGGTGCTCAATTATTCACACAGAAAAGAAGTTCTTCCTCATATTCAGGTGGAACTTCCTGTGTTCCAGTTTCTGTCCATTGCCTCTTGTCCTACCAAAACTCCATGAGAAGGGAAGGTTTCAAGCTAGGGCTGGAGATTAGAGAAGTACAGGGTATTTTTGCTATATTTTGTCATTCTTTTTGGATCATATCAATCTGCAACATCATTTCTAGATAAGACTTTAGATTCTGTTAAAAAAACCTACATAGGCTACCTGAAAAGTTTGATCCACCTCCTCCTGAAGTCCATGTCAAAGGGTTTTCTGGAAGGATCGGTCTCTTCCCAAGCAGTTTTGGCCAATGCTTTTGGAGAGGAGAGACCTACAGCAGAAAGAGGGGGAGATGAAATCACGGTGAATAACAAAGTCCTGCTGCCAATTTCACCAGCTTTAAGTACTCAGAAATGAGGGACAAGCCTCCTTCTGCCTCCCCCACACAGACCTTTCCCATACCAGCTGAAAAAAAGCCCCACAAGGCTAGCTTGTAAATTTGGGACTTTAAGGAAAAAAAATTTAAAATAACAAAATCAAAAAACCAAACATCTGGGCGGTTTCCCTTCAGGTGTCTGAGTGTGGGGAGTTTTCCAGCCGCAACCCCAAATGCTTTCACCACAACCCCGGGGGCCAACACAGCTCCCTCTCAGCAGGGCAGGCAGCTGGGAGGTCAGCAGCGGCTCCTTGGCATAGGAAACCTTGGGCTGCAGGATGCAAGAGAGCAAGGATGAGCAGAACCAGCCTGGTGCATGTGCTGTGAACTGTGGCCCCGTTTGCAGAAGCTGGCACAGCTGTGTGGAATGCACCAGCATGTCTATGCCACCTGTGGACAGGGAGAGGGAGGGAGAGGGAGGGAGGGAGAGGGGAGCCCACTGGGCCTTGGTAAAAGTAGGTGGAGTTAAAAATTGCCAAAACCAGGCAAAAAATGGGGGGGTTAGGCAACTTAAATTGAGAGTGCATCGCTCAGCAGCTGCAGCATAACCCTTTGCATGGCGCTGCCAGTGGGTGGAGGGGGAGCCACGGTAATGAGGGTCCCACCAGCACTGCTGCTGTTGGGCTCCAATGCCTGCACTGCACCCAGAGCAGAAACAGTCCTGAAACACTTTTAAAATCGTGTGCAGGCCCTTGATGCCAAGGAGGCTACAGCTGGGCCCGGCTGAAGGAGACATGGTCACACGTCTGGACCCATGCTTGTGCTCGGGGCAGCACTGGGGTCAGTGTTTGCTGCTCTTGGCGTGTGATCCTGATCCACACACGTCCCACCGGAATGCTCTGCACCAGCATCTGGCCACAGTACTGGGAGTAGGGGGGGAGCAGCAGTGGGGTGCAAGATACTCCTCTCCAGCTGAGTGTACTGCAGGAGGGAAGGGTTTGACGTCGGCATCCTGGTCACACAGACCCTGCTGTAGGGCAGGGACAGGACCCTGAGCCAGGCAAACCTGTGGCCTGGTCCCTTCCAGATGCTCCTTGCATTCACATCACTAATCCCTTGTCTTGGATATGAAACAAGCTCCAATTCTTACTTCTCTGCTGAAAATTCTGGACAAGAACAGAAGCAGTTTCTTTCACACAACTCCCTTCAGTTGTTTTCTGGTGTTTCCTTTTTCCTGGACAGTCAGTTTACTGTGGCACTTTTCCTGCTCCTTTTTTGGTTGTAAGACTGGAATGAGAAAGAAGGTGCAAGAGTGGATTTTGCTGTTGAGAGGGACATTTCAGACCCTCCCTTTCTGCCAAGGCATGTGGAGATGGGTATGTACCATGTACTGGCATTTGCTCAGTGCAGGCTGCTCTTGCCACATCTGCAGCACCAACAAAAACAGACAAATCCCAATGCACAGGCTGTTTGTGGGAAAATGAATAGAGGAGCATGAATGTGATAAAACAAAAGCCATCAAGCACTCACACTATTTTCTTGGGCCTCATTTACTCTGCAAAGATGAACAGCCAATGCCAGTCTCTTTGACTTTGATTAACCTAGGTAACAAAATGGGACAGGACCAGAGGCCAAGCAGCACTCTCCAGTAGCCATCCTTTCTCCCCGCTAGCTGGGAGATTGGGACCCATCTGTGCTGTCCTGGAGAACAGCCCCCAAGGATGCACTGCCCCTGCTGCCCTGGGACCGGGGCTGTTCTCAAGGCATTACACTGGAGGTGAGGCAGGGGACACACTCCTGAACCCGCTACGGCCCTGCTCCCATAGCTGGTGTGGATGTAACTCTTTTCGCTCTGTGTTTGCACTGGGTGTTTTATATGGGAACCTCTGAGGATCACTTTGGGATCCCTTTGCAGCCCACATCACTGTCTGGCAGCTCTGAGACAGCAGTGTCACCTTTGAGATGATATGCACATGACTCTTACACTAACAGGCGCAGTAAAAACTATCCTATAGAGCCCTTTTCATTGCTGACATCAAAGGTAACCTCCTGGCAACACAGACTTCACAAGAGGCCTGGAGAACCTGCTGAATCATCACCACTCCACTCAGGATTAGGCAGGGAGTCTGCTGAGGTTTACAAATTGGATACCAAAAATACAATTATGTGCATATCGTCCAGGCTGGGGGTTTTAATTGAGAAGATGGAACAGAACTATTATCATTATCATTGTTGTTGTTGTTATATAAAAAGTATCTGTTTCCAGGAGGATTCAGGATCTCCAGTTTTACTCTGGACTCCACAAATAAGAGAAGGATGTTCCTGTCAAAAATGCTGCTCAGCTCACTCCAGACCACAAACTAGCAGCTTGAAGTAGCACAGATGAAATACAGCTGAATGCCTTTATGTTCTACCACCAGCCTGGGCTGTCAGAAATGAGCATTGATGGGCTAAATCTCGTAAAACATGTACTGGACCCCTTCTTGAGATGTTCTTTTACTTAGGAACTAGGAGGCAGTGGTCTAAATCACACATCCAGGCATGTTACACTGTAAAACACCTCCAGCACAGTGCTATATGTTAAATGTTGGTCTACTGTGAGCTTCATATCAAAGGGAAAATGCTGATTGGAGGGAGTCAAAGAAGTGCAGCAGAGAGGTAAATAAAAGGAAAGGCCTTAAGAGGCTTACAGCTGCCCTGGCATAAAAGAATCATCTTTCAAGCTGATAAAAATGTTGTTACAGGCTCTGATAAGAATAATCTCCCAGGCTGTGATAAGACTACAATGAGAACAAGCCTTTTACAACACAACATTACTGAACCACAACTCCATCCTGCCCAGAAATACCCTTTCTAGGTGCCGCTTCCTTTTGTTCTCCAGCGGGGCAAGAGCTGAAAAGAGCTACTGTAGCTTTGGTCCCCATCTAGCAAACCTGAGTGAGCAGCCAGGAAAGGACTCAATGGACTCCACCCTACTGAATATGGAGCAATTCACTCCAAAGCAACTAAAGCATGCAAATAATTGCATTGACTTCAAATGAAATTATTCCTGTGTTTAAGTGCTGTACTGAATTGGGGCCAGGGTGCTTGGCACTCTGGAGTATCAAGTCTTAAATGTTTTGGAAGGCTTTAAGTGAGAGGGAATGGTTTGGGAAATAAGGGGGAGGAAAGTGGGCAGGAAAGGAGTTCTCCTACTGAATAATAGGTCAATTATCTCTGAAGTTTGCGATGGGTATGAATAGACAGAAGAATGTTGGAAGGTCTGAGTCTGTTTGGACATTTGTGTTAACCATGACTTAGCACCTCATATCCCCACTGACCCAAAAACTGGACTGGCTATATTGTTAGGAAATTGAATTAAGAAATACATCCTGTAGTAGTCTATGCACACAACTTATCTTCATTCTCTCCTTATTTCCATCACATACAGAAAAAAAATACAGAACATATTCAGACAACCTGCTGTTCTTGAAAGGATGTAATAACTTCTATGGCATTAAAAAATGGCTGAAATTCTGCATGTCCCAAGCTGAAGAAGGTAGATACTGTTTTTGAGTGAATCTTGAAGTCCATGAAGATCCATAAAGACAGCAAAGCATAAACACCTACCCATGCACATGGGGGGACCTGTAATGCAGGGGGACAGCTCAATACCTGATGCCAGGAATGGAGCTGTTTTATTGAATAGGTCCCATTGACAGCAGGAGGTGCAGGGATGGCTCCCCCAGAGCCACTGGTTTGGCAGGAAGGAACAAGACAAAACCCGATGGAAATGACATGCTAAGCTGGGCCACAGCCAAGCACAACACATTTGGCTGCAGACGTCCAAAGTGGCCTGTGAGAGAAATCAAGGAAAGTGTAAAGTGAGAATGGAAAGCTATAACCTGTTACATGCCGAAAGACCAGGAGTATCCTCTTCCATGGTCTCATCCCAAGGACCTGGACATACCAACCAGTTAATTTCCAGCCTCTCCCAGCACATCACTGGCTTCCTTCTGCCCTAAGACAATTTGTGCTTCTCACGCCTCATCTCAGTTTATTCCAAAAACAACAGATGAAAGGCAGCAAGCATTAAAGTAAATAGGAGTTTTGCTCTCAACCACATTTGGAGCAGAATTTGACCCAGAAATAAGAGGACACTTTTTACTGGGGATCTAGCAGGTTTCTGATGCTGTTCCAGTAGCTCCAGGAGGCACACCTGCTCTTGGATCTGCATGGCAATTTCTGTGGTTTGGCCACTGGTGATGGTTTTATATTATTTTTAAATGTTACCATTAAAAAACAGGAGCTTTTTTTCTCTTTTCCTTTTCTTTTTTTTTTCTTTTTTTGCAAAAAGCTTGGACAGAGGTGAATAACCATACAGGTGACTAAGCCATACAGAACATATTCTCAGGGTTGTACATAGAAAATATCTCCCACAGTTGCTCCAGGTACTGCATCCAGCCTCAGCCTACCGTCTACGGCCCCTTCACTCAGCTGCCTACCTTCTGGTCAAGCAAGTTGACTGCAGCAGAGGACCACTGGTACATCTGGTGAGCTCCCAGGGGACCACAGTAGCCTCAGCTCTGTGTTTCTGCCTCACTTCTCTCCACTAACCATGGGAATTGAATGGCAGGTGATGGCAGGCTGATAGACCCCATAAGCTTTGCAATCCACCCATTTCTATCCCATCTTACATAGAGAGAGTGAGACACAGCTGCTGACTCAGTCCATATCACAGGATCAGGCTGGGTAGGAGGCAAAGCTGTGGTCTAGTGCTTCCCACCACTAATTCCCCAGGATATATCTTATGCTTTGACCATTGCATAAATAGCATGAGATGAATTTGCTATGAATGACCAAATCAGAAGTGAAAACATTTATGAAAACATATGAAACTGTCTCAAGTGATACTGAGCAGCTGTTACTGCAGTTTTCCACAAGTGTTGCAAGTGGTGCAGAGGACAACTCCAGTTCAATGAGGGCAGCTCACAAGTCATGGTAAAACAATCTTGTATGATGTGCCTTCTACAGGAGAGTTAGGCCAGGTACCTGGACAAAAAAGAGAGTCTTTAAGGCATTGATTATGATTTTAACCAGTATTGGACAATAAAAAATGTGTAGCATAAGCATATGGGAAATGATGCTTAGACAGGCATCAGGAACAATTTCTACATATAACGATGGAGGAAAAAATTATGTTTAAATCAGAAAAAAAGGCCAGAGGAAAGAGTATTTTACACCAAAAGAAATTAAACACCCCTTTCAATACAACCTACCTGCAGCAGGAGCGCAGCAACTGGAGAATTTGCAGGCCTGCCTTCCACCAGGATATGGAGAGCAATAACAGTCGAGCAGGTCATTCCTGCCCGGGAGCCAGCAGCAGGGCTGAAATTGGACCCTGTCATTTGCGTCATCATCAAACAATTAGTAACTGCTTCAGGTAACCTGGGCCACCAGCCAGTGTTTTTGAAAACGTCTGTGGCCGGATAAAGGCTGTCATATTTCTGATGTCAACGCCGAGGCTTTGCAGTGAACTCTGCATGGTCACGTAAGAGCTCCTGGGCTAGTGGAGGAAAAACACCTCCCAAGGTAAAGAGCTGCTCAGGGTAATGCCAGGACAGAGTTGGGACTGCAAGGAAGGAGATGCTGGGCCAACTCTCTTCCCATCAGTGTGCCAAGTTTGGGTTACAGTGGGAATTTCCACCATTAAAACTTATAAAGACAGGGAATCACATTCACAGATGAAATATCCACAGCTTGCTGATGTACACTTTGGCCAGTAGAAATCACAACACTCGACGTGCTACTTTAGCCAACTTACTTTTTAGCACTTCATAAAGCAAATTTGATGACAAGCCTTTTCTTCAAGTGGGAAGAGCAACAACGTAGAAAAATTGGGCCATTACAGAAAATGCTTTGACATTCTCTGTAATGAGACATATTCATGATTCACCCTAGATCCAAAGGGAAACATTTCTATTACATGTTGCAAGTCAGCCAATTCAAATAACATCTGTGAGACGTGACATATTTCTCTCTGGCTCAGCAGCTCTCACTTATTCATTTTTCCATCATGAGGCAGATGTGTTGACAACCAGAAAAGGCTGTTGTCCTCTCAAAGAAACATGCAGACCCCTAATAAAAAGACAAGTATTTTTAAATAATACACCTAGGCAACTTTTTGTCTCACTAAAAAAAAAAAAATAAAAAAAAATTACTGGTACCATCATTTCCATCAGGTGTCCTTTTGGATTTTAGACTTTTAGGGTGGCAGTGAGTTACCACATCAGATGCAAAGACATCACTGTGCATCAAGGACACAGGAGGTGCATGCGCAGGTGAGGCAGGCTAAGGACAGCAGCTCACAGCAGTCAAAATGCACCAGAACCTACAAACCAGAGCTTTTCAGATAATTGCTTTTTTTCCCCTCAACAACAAAACATCAAAATTTGACTGGGGGACTAACTGCAATTCATGTGAAATTCACATTTTCCTATTAAAAATTATATGCTATTAGCATTCAGAAATGCTTTGGTGAGAGAGAGGGAACTACCTAGTCCATATGGATAAAAAGAACAGCAATAATTACTTCTGTAAATGTAAGGAAGAGTTGCTCACTGTCTGTTTTAGGTCTGCAAATAATTCCTAACTATTAACTTGTTAGTCAGTTGATCTCATAGGCAAGATAATCACCAACTTTCACAGCTTTTGGATCATACCTCTAATAGTTTGTAGGCCCTGCATCTATTGTTTACAAACAAACCCAGGGGAAAAAATCCACATAAAACAATAAAAAGGGAATACAAAAACGACAGAGCTGGAAGGGAGACCAAAAACTTAGCAACACCACCATTTTCCAGTAATCACTTCCAGAAAAAAAGAAATAATTGCTATTAATGTGCATATATTAATTTCAGATCCCTCATACTTATAACCCTTAGATGTTTTCTGTGGATTAAATCCATTGCTGTTGTAACAGTCTGGAGCTGAGTGGAGCTCACATTTACCATGATTCGGGTTCCACCTGTTTTTAGGTAAACTCTGACTTCCCGCTGTCAGGCATATCCTTCTTCCAAAAACCAGAACACAAAGATAAATTGTTTTCATTGCTTTGCCATGGCTGAATTATACTGTCATAACACCCAGACCCAGTTCCAAAAGGCAGCAACACTGTCGCAAGTAGACAGGGTGGAGGACTGGGCCAACCAGGCTGGTTGACCCCTAGGGTGCACATGCAAGTGCATATTTTATACATAGAAAGGGTGTATTGTAAGGGTACAGAAAAGGTATTTCTGTACCACACAGGAAAGTTTTAGAGGAAGTAGGGAAAAGGAAGAGAATAGAGAGCTTTTGGACTGAGCTATTAGTGCCTTTCTTGAGATGACCTTGTACTGCTGTTCTTTTCACATGAGAAAAGCCTATGTTTGAGGAACTCAGAATATAAATCTACATAATTTACCATCCAAAGACAAACCCTATTCAGGTTAATGGTAGCACTCACCTACAAGCCCAGTCTCACAAGACCTCACATCTGCTATAACCTCTAGACTCCTTGTGGTAGAGCAACAGGATAAAAACTAATACAAAGCAAGCCGTAAGACTGAAGTCCACTGCAGCCCTGCCATTATACTGGAGAACACTGTAGCCACCCCTAGAGTCACAAATCAAGGCATATACAGGAATCAGAGAACATCTGTCCAGATGTGGAGAGATCTATACTTAACAGGAAGTCTTAACCTGAGCTAATACAGAGGAAATGTATGCCTGTTAGGAAGCTCCCTTCAGTAATGAAATTCATTTGATGCAAATGTAAGCCCCTATTAAGAAATACAAACCAGACATTGCATGTGCATTTCCAAACTAGAAAAGCTATTTTCCTTTCCACTTTGCATATATCCCAACAGATTTTCAGAATATGTTTTCAGCTCTCTGGATTTTATTAGTCAATACATAGTTCACATCTTGTCTTTTTATGCACCAATTGATTTGGTCTCATAAGCAGCAGTAAGTGAACTCTCTATCTTCAAGTACCTAACATTTCTATTTTCCATAAGGAACAAATCCTTTTTCACTCAGTTCAAGCAAACTATCAAGGGAGAAGGATGACCTTCATGCACTCACAATGCTTTCATGTACTTCCTCTGCCTGCTCTAAGCCTTAAGCTATGGTCTTTCTGGGCAAATATTACTCCATCTGAGAAACCTTTTTTCCATTCCAGGGTTATAAGCCATTAGCAAACCATGACGTAGTCGGGAATTAAGCCCTTCCACAAATGAAGTAATGTGTTAAATTCTGAGAAAAAAAAAAACTTCCTAATCACTAGAAACCCCCTTGAAATAAAGGGGGGGTGGGGAGTGAAGGTGGACAATTGCTTAGCTTAAACTGCCTGGAGTACCAGCGAGCATTTGGTGCCTCCTCCTGCACAAGATAAGGCTGCCTACAGACGCAAGAAAAACAGACAGTTAGTTGCTTCTTACCAGTTTCATTTTCATAGTTTCTGGCCTTGAGGAGGTGGTGGGAGTTAAAGAGGGCAGCAAGGTTTTATCAGTATCCCCCAATTGGTGTGGGACCAAGCAGGTGAAGACCTCTAGAGGTCTCCACCACCTGCACTAGACCTCCATTCGTCAGGTAGCCAGTAAGAAAGAGAACACAGTGGGATGTCTGGGAGCAGGAAGGAGAGCCTACCCAGCACTTCTTCGGCAGGACTTGAAATGCATCCCAGCCACCCAAACCCTCCCTGTGTGAGGCCAGGTTGAGCTCTGCCGAAAGCTCTCCCTGTGGCCAGGCCAAGGGTGTCCAGCTAAAGCCGTGCTCTGCCTCCTCAAGCACAACTGACCATCGCCTTTTCTCTACTGATGTTGGCTGACTCATTGCTGGAGTTGAAGTTGTGTATTGCTAGTACTCTTTATTTCCCAAGAAAATCAGAATCACAGCTATGACACAAATTTATATGCTGAAATGGAAAAAAAACCCACGTCAATACAACAAAATAACCAAATAAAAGACACCAATACAAAAGATAACCAAAAATAGCACACTATGTCTTCAGGGAAGCAAATGGAAAGAGTTGACTTTAAATCATCATATTTTTATTCTGCAAATAAAAGCAGTTTCTTCTACTTCAGTCCAAAAATTTTATCAAGAAGTATATCACACACAGTAGCAGTTCCACCTCGAGAATTAACAATATGGATACACAGATATGTGTGCGTAAGTGTATATAAACACTTGCCTTACCCCAGATACGGGTGTAGCTTGGATTATAATGGATTATATAATGCTACCTGCTCTTGGTTTCTTCACCATTCCAACTGTTATGCTGAATCCAAACATTTACATGATTGTGTGTTCCTTCAGCCAAAGACCTGACGAAAACATCTAACACAGAGCACAGACAGGGTTTACTCTTAATTCTATATCAATGCAAGGAGTTTTTTACCCCTGGCTGGAGCTCACATAGTGCCCATTTGCAAATGCAGACAACTGGATATCAGTTTTATAAATGGATGTGTATTAAGTTAATAGCATGTAAACTGCTTATTTGTCCTGAATGAGCAGAAATGAGCTAGACTTACACAAGGACAAGAAATTATAAAAGGCAATGATTTCCTTTAAAACACCGGAGAATTAGGTCAATCTTCTCTCTGATATGCACATGATGATCTGGCAGCACTGATTTTGACAGCATGGAAAGAACATCGGACAAGATAACATCTGAGTCATTCAAAACACAAAAGCTCACCCTGCAAGACACAGCTGGAGCTTGCACAGTTCCTACAGCCCATGATTCACTCCAGCTATGCAGAATTTCAGCTCCAACCAAATTATCCTAGCCACCAAATATAACCAGGATGTACAGCCAGTGGCAGAGTCAACCTTGTGACATGATAAAATGGCCTGCCATTGCACTAGTTGGGCAGCTGTGATATTGGACACAGCTTTCTGAAGCCTCAAGCTGACCTGCACGTGGCAGCTTGGCTGAGTTTTTCCTGAAAAGCGGGAAAGAGGAAGGCATGCTGATTAAGCAGGAATCCTGCATCTGGAGTCCGTGTGAGAACTAGAGCAAGAGATCCTGAAGCTTTCCAAAGCCAAATAGATAGGATGTGCAGCACATCACCACACTGCTCCCTGTCACCCTTCACAATGTGCAGTGATGTGCTTGGAGACATCCAAACTCTCAGCTTCCACATGCTGGGAGCCAGCAGAAAGAGGAGCCCTGAGAAAGATGAGTTTCACACAGCATCAGTATTGAAGGCAGGGAAATACCCAGTCTAGCAACAAGAACATCACCCACCTACCAAGAGAAGGATGAATCACGCAGTAGCAGTTCTCAAACTACATAAAACCTTGATTTATTGGTAAATTCCGACAAGTGCACTGGGCTGTTCACCTCCAAACAGTCTCTGCCATTCAGGGGAACCCCCCCCAACATCATTTGTGATGTGAAGTGCTGGCACAGAGCTGCTGAGCTCTTTGGCAGGAAGGACCTGGTTTCTTCAAGTGTGGTTTTATTCTGAAGTAACTGCCTCAAAAAATTACCTTCACTCTGCAGGCTGTGTCTCTGCAGAGTGAATCAGAGTGTAATAGATGCCTTTGCTGACCGAGATAAAGTTTGCATGGCCAAACACAGGCAACATGCTGAGCACACTCTGCATCCTGAGCTCAGAGTCCTGCCACAGCTGGGGGGCAAGACCACCCACCCCTCGGACTGGCTTGTTTCTGATGATCCAGTGGCACAGTAAAAGCTATGTCTCATGTACGGAGCCTTTCATTTTCAACTGTTTTGTATTTAAAGCACCTCCTTCTAGTGCCTCCAGATGCTTTTTACTTTGCAATATTAACTACAAAAAGCAGACACAAAATGCACTCCATTAAAATGCAGGAGACCCAATTTCTGCTTTACACAACACTAGGAAATTAAAATAATATGTCACCATGATTTCTTAATTAACTGGATGTTCAGTCCTCAGATGAGAGATGGGGCAGGTATGGAAGCAAGCTCTCCTATTTTCTTCACCCTGAGTGTGCCACATCACATAACTGCATTACCATGGACTATATATAATTTTCTCTGAAATGTCCGGTTTTGGTCCCTTCCAGACCCATGCACATGGTCAGTGGCCTGAAGCAACCAATCACTATTGTCAAAAGGTATTTTGTTAAAATCGATCTGGAGAAGGAGGCAAAATGCAAGTTCTTTAATTTGCTCCTTGACTTCAATGTCTTTCTCTCCCTTCCCCAGAAGAGCAGGCGGTGGGATTCCCCAGCTGGCTTTTGCTGTTAAACATCAGTCTTGTCTGCCAGACTTTACCCTGAAGGCAACAGAACTCACAGAAGAAAAAAAAACTTGCAAAGCAGAAAAAAACTGCTTGTTGTTTTGCTGCATAGCACAAATACCTGAAATACTTCAGGGAAAAAAAAATGTATTCTTGTTTTAGAAGAAAAACCTGCAGATTTTCCCTTAAGGTTCAAGGAAGACTAATCAATTACTCAAGTCTTCCTTATGTCCCTGAACATATTCCAAGGAAATCTATGGACACATGCTGTGTTTTTAATGTACCCAAGTTATAAAAAAGGGGAGTACTTCAGATCTCAAGTCAGTAATCTCTTTCTTAAGACATAAACTGCCAGAATAAGGTTGCAGCTTGAGAACATCCTCTTTTATATTTCATTAAAAATTCTAACTAAAATTACTTTCCTTTACAATTTCTGAAAGGAAAAATTGCTTGACAGTGGGACAGAGGGGTACTCTGAAAACAGAAGAGAAAAACACACTGTACCAAATTACCTTCAGACCAAAACATTCTCCTAAATCCAGGCTGAAGCTAACCATGGGTTAATATTGGGCTAGCAAGATCAGCACTTTCTGTGCACCCAGTCACTCTCCACTCATATATGAGGGTGAGGAAAAAGAAATGGGAAAAAGTACGAGTATGAGGTCAGACCTCCAGAAAACAAGAGCTGACTTTTTCTTTTCTCTTCTCCCAACTTGCCTTTCTTTTGTTGGGTGATGCTTTGGAGCACACATACATGTCTATGTTATCCACGCTTATGGCCTGCACTGGGGGCTCGCAAAAATGAATGCAACCTTTAGTCAATTCACAGAGGCAGTAGGAAGCCCAAGCCCATGCTTGAGGGCTTTGATACACCGAGATTCATCAGCAGGCCCCGCAGCAGAGCCAGACACAGGTGCTGAACACGCAGATCTCACAGCTGGTAAAACATCCCTGCTAGAGGGGCAGTGAGGGCTTTGGCCAGGGTTTGCACACAGTGCAGTGCAGACAGGGGGAAGCCCTGTGAATCACAATGGGCACTTTCTCAAGGGCTTCTCAGGAGATTTACAAGTCTAATTCTAATTGTAGTTTACTCAAGCATGGCCTCTAGCAGAGCTGCAGGCATGCCACCCCCTCGTGCTCCACCTTCACATCCCCCAGGCAACCATCCCATTTCCCAACCATTTCTTGTCCCAGTACACCCGCATCCCCAGGCTCCAACCCAGCACTTGTATACACCTCCACTGTCTGGGACCCAGCCCCATCCCTCACCTTCATGAGCCAGGAGCTGCCCACACATCCCCTTCGCCACCAGCCATGACCCATCTCTGCACTCTGCAAGTAGGGCTTTTACTGGAAAGGTAAAATAAAATTTGCCCTCATTTTGTGCATAATGGAAATCTTGGGTTTGGACTCATCAGTTAGCATGCTGGTGGACCTCTCTGAACCAGCTATGATACTTTAACAGGACTTAACCTTGCTGCTCATCAGTGGACCAGTTTTCTCAGAGCTGCTGAATTCTCAGGAGATAATTCAGTGCTGTGAAAATTGGTTTGCACAAAGGAAGGCTGATGATGGTGGGGTACTCTGCATAAGGGCCCAGCCTGGGCTGTGGGAGGCAAGAGGGAGAGAATCCCAAATCAGCACATCAGCAGGGGAGGGAGGCATGGTACTGGGACCAAGTACCTACATATTCCACCACAAACTGAGCTCCATCAGCAGATTTCTGGGTGAGGAGGAAATATCGGTACAATACATGATGGTCAGAAAAAAATCACCCTGAGAATTTGGACAGAGTATATGGATCTTTTTCTCTGAAAACCCCTTTAATATAATTTTATGTTTGCTCAGCCCTCCAGATTATTGCTGACAATTTTGGGGTTTTCAGCAGAATTGGTCATGCTGTAAATTGTTACACTTGAAATGAGAACCACAATCACCAGTTTATCATACATCTAATTAAAACAAACTTAAGTATTTCACGCTATATATATAGTATGGTGTTCATGTGCCAAACATCAAGATACAAAACGCTTTGGAGTTCACATTGACGTCAGGTTTTTGCTTCAATCAACATTTACCTTTTAGGTCAATACATTTTTGTGTTTGCTATAACAGAAGCTAGAATCAACATGCTTCCGCCTGTAATTATTTCATTTAACTCTTTCAATATTTGGAATAGAGTTTGGAAGAAAAAGGCAAAGTTGAATACAAGTGCGTAACAGCTTTGCCTAGGCTTTTGCTCAGTTAAATCCAGAAAAATACTATTGCAGGGCTGTTATCTGGAAGAATCGCCTTGTTCTTTGCCAGCACTGGCACAGAATATCTAACAACACTGCCAGTAATATTAAATACCAGTAATAGCCCACCTGAATAGCCGGGAGACAAACATTCAGTTATTAAAAGTGATGGTACAGAATTGCCTCATTAAGCCCAGTAGCTCACTGTTTACAATGGGCTACTGCCAAAAGAAGAACACAGTTTTACAGCCTTTATTGCTATTGTCTCAGTGCCTTGAAAAAGTAGTCTGTTTTCAGATGATCTACAAAAAAACACCCCTATTTTAATCAACATGAAGTATTCGAACTCTGTGGCCACCATTTGATTCAGCCCTGCTGAGATAAGTAGCATATATGTTCATCTGTTTGGTTTATACAAGTAAGTAAACTGTCAGCTTTGTTTTACTCCACTCCACTTGCCTGTGTTCCCCACATTGACTTGAGAACTGGTGGAGAAAACAACATCTGCCCAGGGGTGGATGATCCTTGTCATATGGGCTGCAAAGTCTGGTCACAGGAAAACCATGACTGTGGGTACTAATGGCTTCCTCAGCACTGCCATCCCAGGGAATGATTTTGTGTCCCCAGGTATACAAGCTTAAAATGGGATCAGGACGAGAACACATAGAAACAATAAAATGTGCAGGCAAAAAGTCACATGTGCCCTGCCAAAAAGTACACACGCACACTCACATGGCAGGCTTGTTGGCAGGCTCTCTCCCTTGCTTTCTCTCTCACATGTATATGTATATATGCATATATATGTGTATACATATATGTATGTGTGTGTGTATATCTTTCCTTTTTTTCTGGGCCACAAGTCTTCCTGCAAGCCTAGAATTGCCAAAACCCCTTTCACTGGCCTTGCTCCAAGTCGCTGACAAGACCAACAGCTGTCCTACTCCACCAATAACAGAAGTGAGGAAAAGCTGTGCATACAGCAGGGAAAAAAAGCCCCTGCGCTGGTGGAGAGAAGGACAGGAGCACAGACAGGGTTTCACCGTCCACAGGTAAAGCACTCCGTCATGGAGGTGCAGGACTCTCTGAATGGTGTAACCAAGAGTTTCTAGGCATCTCTCTAACAACTCCATTCCAGGGATGGGAACACTATTCCCAGTTTCACTCTGGGATGTCAGCATGGGGTGTGTCAGAAGCTGCCCCTGTCCAGGGCAGGGCCATGATGCCGGTACCAGAACTGCTCTCGTACAGCACCAGTTCTGTACTTCCCTGCACTCATCCTCCTCCCAATTACAGCTCCTCAAAGCAGAAGGGAGGAGGAAGGTCAGTGTGCCCCATTGCAGACTGAAAATAAAGATAAAAAAACCATTCAAAATTGGGTATTAGCGCATGAAAGACAAACACTGCCTCACTTTCCAGTAACTCACTACCTTAAAATGGCAGAAGATAGACATTTAAAAGTGTGGCTTCCGCGTTAAATCACGTTGGGGGCTATGGCTTAAACCCACTTTAAAGAAACTAGGCCAATCATCTCATGAGGCGTGGGAATTGTTAAATTGGGCTACCCTTTCTGCTTTATACAATTGCATGAAGACTGGTATTGCGGAGAGACTTTAATGAAGGCCTTATATAGCTCTAGGTCAGGACATTTGCATTTGTGAAGATTACATTGAAAACACAAGAAATTAAACAGCATGAGCTAACAGCAGTGTTTTCATCTTAAAAAAAAAAAGGAAAAAAAAAAAAAGAAGAAAAACAACTCACATTCCATCCGTGGGAATACCGTACAAGGGACTGGGAAACAATGGTTTCTATTTCCAGCTATGCTGTCAGCTTACAGGAGTCTGACCTTAAGCAAATCATTTTACTCTGGTGCATCATTTATCTGCCTCGGGTGTGTAGAGGCTCATTAGTATCCTTACTAACGAGCTTCATATAATCATATGCAAAGTATAGTATTTTAGTAGATTTTGGAAGAGTAAGATTTGTAAAGCCCTTTGAAATTCATGATGATGTAGATATGTAAAAATCTGCTTCTCACTCACTAGCTCTCTCACACACATACACTCTCTCTAGGTGATAAAGACAAATGCCATTAAAAAATGTCAAATTCCCAAGCACAAACAGTGTAAACTCAAAGTCCAGTTTTTGAAGTTTCATTACTTCTTTGAAATGGCAGTGCTAACACTCACACTCAAAGGAAGCCCAAACGGCAGCAGGTATTGAAGCAGTTGGTCTTGAGCAAGCAATAAAACCCTATACAAAGCTGAACTTTGGATTACACGCCATGTCGAGTTACTGAATTTGACAGGTTAATTTGTTCATTTCTTTGACCTGATTTATACACTTGCTGTATACTTGCAGAACTCCTCCTCTTCAGGTGTTACTTTTATACTTCCTACCTTGTTGTAGCCTCGGTAGCACAGAGGCAGTGCTCACCTGCTATGAGTGCACAATTGCAAACCTGTGTCTGTCATGAAAATAATTCATACAGGTGGAAAAAGCCTAGTTTTCATTCCTAAGCCCAAAAGCAAAGAATTATTCTGTTCCCAAAAGAGTGTCTTAATTTTTGCAGTTAAAACAGTTAAATAAAATATTTTACCTTTATCTACAAACCTTGCCCACCCATTGTCCTTTTGTGACAGAATACCAGGACAAAAGCTTTGACTTAGCCTCCTCACTGGAAAACAGTTGCACAGGTTTTGACTGGGATAGAGTTAATTTTCTTTACAATAGCTAGAATGGGGATGTGTTTTGGATTTGTGCAGCAAACAGTGTTGGTAACACACTGATGTTTGAGTTACTGCTGAGCAGCGCTAATACAGCACCAAGGGGTTTTTGTGCTTCTCAGGCTGCCCTGCCATGAGTGGGCTGGGGGTGCATCAGAAGTTGGGAGAGAACACATCTAGTACAGCTGACCCCAACTCACCGAAGAGATGTCCCACACCTTACGGAGTTGTGCTCTGCAATAAGAGCTGTAGGGAAGAGCAGGAAAGGGGGCAATGTTCAGAATTATGGGTTTTGTCTTCCCAAGTCACCATTATATGTGATGGATCCCTGCTTTCCTGGAGATGTCTGAACACCTGCCTGCCCATGGGAAGCAGGGAATTAATTCCTTGTTTAGGTTTGCATGCATGAACAGCTTTTGCTTTACCTATCAAACTGTCTTTATCTCAACCCATTAGTTTCCTTATTTCTACCCTTTCAATTCTCTCCCCCATCTGGCTTGGCAACTTACTTGGCGGGGGGAGACTGAGCTGCCCACCAGGGCCAATCCACAGCAACAGGCCATTTTTAGCGGCCTATTTACATCCACAAAAGGCTGGAATTCAGCAATTCTGCTTTAATCAAAACAAATAGTAACTTATGCTACTTCAAAAATATTGAAGTGTCAGGTTGAACATTTTTCAGAAATTAAAGTATTTCTTAATGAAAAAAAAAGGAAGTAAAAATCAGGAGCACTTTCTAAGAAATGTCAAAATGGCCTTAGAAGCAAACTGCAATATCCTTGTATAAAGCTGTGCTCATTTTCCTTTCCACATACAAATAGTGAGAGGCATACTCCACTAATTTTTATTATCCTTGGGTCTAAAATAAGGATAATCACTATGAACATCTCCAGTACAGCATGCTGGTAAGTCTCCCCCATACAACTAGTTGCATGAAATCAGTGAATAAAATAATTCATCTGCACATGAAAGCTAATTTGGACACCAAACAGAGGCAGGACCCAAGCAGTCCATCTGCTATGCTCACACAGCCTCTTTCCTCTCCCCAACAAACCCCCCAGAGAAGGACCATGTTCATTTCATGGATGTGAAGCTGAGGCCCCAGTGCCATGAGATTTTAGCCTATGTTGGTAAGCTGCAGAGACTCACCAATCCCCATCAGGTGAGTAACCCTCGTAGGCAGCACCTGATGTGTAGGTACAGCCTGGACAGACTCTGGGCAAGCCTCCACAGGTGGGCACTGAGCAGAGCTGTGTGCCAGCTTCACCTCCACTCTCCACAGGCAGAGGTGAGCCCTCGCTGCTCAGGGAGCCATGTACTCACACTTCAAATGGAACACTTTCCTGGGGAAGAAAGGAAAGATTTGCTGGGGGAAAAGTAGCCAGAACAGTCCTGTATGAGGCCTCAGGGCTCCAGGGAGCCACAGTCTCCTTGCAAGCATATCCCAGCTACATGAGAGAAAGGAATAGTGTTGGAAGATAATTACAGTGGTGGGGAATTTGTCCTGGTTTGTTTGGGGGAAGCTTTGTGCATGCTAAGTGTTTGCTGGGCTGGAGGTTTTGGACGTTAAAATTATAGAGAAATTATATTTTCAAGTCATAGATGAGGCAAAGGTCCCCTTGGTGACTGAGGCTTTGCAAGGGTGAGGAAGCAGCAGAAAGACCGCAATTTTATAGGAGATGAAATCAGCTTCTTATCGCTGATCAGTTTTCTACCATTTGTTTTTTCAACCTAATTGCATTACTTTGCATTTATCCTTGGGTAAGGAAAAGGAAAACAGAAGTAAAGTTTGATTTAAGAGAAATTAGGTCAGGCAAGGAGGTGGGAAGGCTTTAATTATAGCCTGGTCTCACCAATTGACTAGCTTTGCTCACTCTGCACTTGCTGTAACCTCTCGGAAACACAAGGAAGGCCCTCCACACCTTTCTACAGCCAGTCATAAAATTCCACCTCCCTTTGCCTCCCAGAGGAGACACAAGGCTCTCTTAGTATTTCACCATATTGGGAGCAGATCTCAAAAAATGACCCAGATCCAGCAGGCTCCTGGGCTCCTCAAGCCAGCATCCCTTTGCCTCAATGGGCCAAACAATCTCCAGCACAACTCCCCCTCCATGCAATTTGGGGAGAAGGTAGCCAGCTTTCTGCTCCCATCACCTTCCTCCCTATGCTGCTGCTCATCCATCCCCAAAGTGAAGGATTTATCTCTCTTAATAGGATCCAGAAGTAGTCCATGGGATCAAGCCTAGGAGCAGACAGTGAAGGGGTCTAGGTTAAAGATAACATCTTAAAAAATTTAAAAAAAAGTGTGGAAAGAATTGCTGAGGCCATGCAACATCTGGTAGAGTTGGGGATGGTGATTGTTGAAGTGGGTATGAGGAAGAATGGGGCAAATCCTAGTGCCTCAACCTGTGCCCCTGAAGGAGTCAGAGCTGGGGTCAATTGCCATTACTTTCTGATGTTCCCTGTCCTGCTAAAGCTGGTACCAGTGCTTGAAATCCTGGGGGGATCGGTGTCAACCCTCCTTGTTGAAGACAGGCATTTCCCTAAGGGCGGGGTACTTTGTTCAGAGAAACTGTCTTCAGGGCAACAAGATTTTTTTTCCCAGCCAGAAGCTGGCAGCTTGCCACCAGGTCAAACAAACACAACAAGCACCCCAAAACAGCGCACCGACACACCAGCACCCACGAGAGCCTGTGTGCGACTGACATGGGGATAGCACCAGAGCAGTCACCTGGACTGCTCCCAAGGGATGCAGACAAACCCAAGGGCCCAGCGCCCAAGGGAGAGGATGCTGCTGACAGCCAGCACCTCAGAGCCTTTCCCATGGAAGGAGAGGGGACCTGCAGAGCTTCCATGCCCTCTACTCTGCCCGGTACTGAGCTACCCCTGCTACCTGCGATTTCTCCTATGAGAGGACTCCCTTACGACACCCATGCCACAAAGGTGACAGCCAAAGTATAAAGAAATGTCAAGCGTGGATTTAAGGTTTCTCATCCCCCCAGGGTTGGCTGTGCCAGTGCCACTCCTCATGTTGTAAAGTGGATGTGGACTGAAATGGAGAAAACATCACGGTTCCCATTTCTCCACTGCAAAAAAACATCTCTTTCCTTCCAGACAGGAATGAACCAGTGTGGGGTAGGGCTGTCAAAAATCCCCACACAGCTTGCAATTACCAACACAGTTGTGTTGCCTGCTTCTGGTGCCAGGATCGACATTCGGGTGTTTCTTACCTCTCAGGCCCAGACAACTAGCAGGCCCACCCACTCCTTCCTTAAGGGAATGCTTGTTCCCTGCTGGGTGCATGAGCTGGCTCTACATGCATTTGCATGTTTTGTGATAGCACCCAGAGAGTCGCTCTTCCAAAATTCCTGCACTAGAGACACTAGGAGTATAATGAGATGTTATGATGATTAACGCCCAGCTTGATCTCCACCATGCAGACCTTTATCCCTGTGCCTGCCTCAGGAACTTGCATGCAGCTTCAGGATGGGTTGTGTGTGATGAAGAGGATGTTTTTGCACTTTGGCCCCAGCCCCCTGCAGGTACTTGTGCACGCACATTTGCACAGGCAGTTTTACAAGTGGGATCAGAAGAGAGCACCTTGGGGTCTGAGAGCATGCTCCTGGTGCCAGCAACCCAGGCAAGCTTTTGCATGGTTCTGGAACACTGGAAGTGCTTTGCTGTTCCTCTGAGAGCAGGAAAGGGGAAGGGAAAAGCAAGAAAAGGTTTTAAGAACAACCCTCTGCTTTCCCCACTGCTGAGGATCTCTTTCACTTGCACCACTGCTCCTTCTCCCCTAAAACAAGGTTTAGCTCACCAGAAAGCAAAGAAAAGCGACAAGGAAAATGGGAAACAAGAGCGTAGCAGCAGGGAGAGCCAGGGCCCGGGCCTGGCTGTTCAGGGGAGAGCAAGCCGAGCCATGCCACCAAGAGCTCCCAGGTTCACATCACCTCCGACCTGCTTCCATCGGTGCAGGCATGCCACTTGCATTGCCATGGTGCCAAGGCATATCCCCCCACGCGTGCTCCTCCTGCTCCTCGCCCATCCCAGCACAGAGCATGCCAAGGCAGACAGGCATTGGGCTGCAGCCAAGCACAGACTTTTTTTAAAGTAAGCTCACCCATCTCCACATTCGCAGCTTAGTGATCAGTCTCAGCATCACAGCCCATCCTCACCCCAACCACTGTGTATTGTACAGTCAAAATGACCAGGTATTTCCAAATCTGTTTTGTGGGGCCTTCTTTTCTGGTTAGCGTGTCTTGTGCAGAAAAAGCAAAATACCATCTTTAACAGCTGGAGTACACTGAAAGCATTGTGAGAGCACTGCAGTTGTGACCTCTATAAGAGTAGAGCAGGGATTCCTTCCCCTACAGCATGGGTACTGCCAAGGTGTTATCAGGTTCTGCACCAAAAGAGGATGGTGGTACTAGAAACAGTATACAAGGGTAGTTACAAGAGCTGCAATGTTTCTCTACACTGCCTTTCCCCCAAGGCACCTCCACTCGGAATAGTTTCCAGCTGGGCTGACAAACTTGGAAGCTGAACTTCTCTTTTGCAAGAGAATAGGCCTAACATAGATCTCCCCATGGCTTTCTGATAAGGACATGACAGCCAGGAACCACACCTAAGGAAGCTCTTTCTGGGCTTGTTGCAGTCTGCAAGGTCTCTGTCAGCCCTGGCAGAGGATGGTGTTGTTGGGCAGAGAGGGGCTGTGCCATCCCCTCCACAGCAGCCCACTGGGATGTCCTTGGGCAGCAGCAGCCTCCTGTCCCCTGGGCTATGGCTGGGATACCAAAGGGAGAACTGGACACCACTGTACCTCTTGGACACATTTCTTCACAGAGGGAGTGATTTCCACACAAATGCCTTGAGAGTCTGCTGAGATTTATCGTTAAGTCAATGTGTTGTGCAAGAGGCCCTGTGAGATGTAACAGGAGCTGGGAGCTGCCATTGCACTACGAAAAGAAAGTCAAATAGCTGTGTCCTCCACCTGGAGATATCACCTATGTTCTATACCTTATGTCATGCACCTAATGTGTTTTGAAGGGACAAGCCAGCAGGGTACATTCTGGTGATCCAAGGTGTCAGCACTTTATTAAGAGGAAGATTGAAGACAGGCAGATATGGGCATGCAGGGAATACCTTANGGGGGATAAAGTACAACTTTCTGTGGGAGACAATCTCCCCACAGGAAGAAGTAGAGGTTTGTTTTAAGTGGGTTTATGTGTTTTTTTAACATTACAAGTATTTTGTTTTAAAGGAATGGTGTTTCACCTGCAAAACCAGAGTTCATTTTATCTCCACCCACTCCCCATTAATCAACCTCAAAGAACATTTTTACAATAAAGAGATACAATATTAGTTAAACTAATGACTTACATAGACAGAATCATTCCCGCAATCTTGCAGAATGCTTGGAGCAAGCAGACAGCTCCTGAGAACTGACAGTGCTGGCTGGGGGGAATGAGGCTCTTAAACAAGGGTTGCACCATGGAAGATCCCAGCAAAAAGCAATGGCCTCACCAGCCTCCATCAACTGCTTCGTATAGTGCTGTGATCTAGGCCATAAAGATATGGCACAGCAAATAAAACACTGCTGGTGAACACAGGCTGCAGCTGGAAATCTTCATGGTCTGGTTTTGGGAAAGAAAGGGCAATACCAAGGCAATAGCTGGCCCTCGTGATGACAGGCAGGATGCAAAGCAAGTCAAAATGGCTGTTTTAGATAAAACCACATGTGCAGGGTGGGCAGGAGAGTGAGCTGCAGGCTGTGCCAGCCTACAGTGTTGGTGAACAGAGAGACAAAAGGGCTGCTGGTCTGCATGAGTGCTGGGACCTGCACATGAGGGAGAGAAGCAGGCACTCAACATTTCAGCAATGAGTTGTGTATGACCAGAGGAATTTTAAGAGGAGACTGAGATGGTAGAACAGGTTAATTCTAGGCACATCAGCAAGCTTTGTCTGTTTCTAGGTTTGACCACTTTTCCTTCCTCTTCTAATCTCCTAAATTTCAATTTGCATTTTCCACAGCCAACACTCCAGTAGTAGCTGACATGAAATCAGATGTCTTGGTGATGCTACAAATGAAAACTTCAGCTGACAGGATTTATGCAAGTTGGAAAACAGAAAGGAGAAGATGGATGCAATGGCAAGGCTGGAAATGGATGTGACTCTGGGAACAGCAACACAGAGCACAACACAGAGTGGTGATAGATACTGGATGCTGTAACAAATTGACAAGCCTAAGCTCCGTAGAGGTGTAGCACTCAAAGGCACCAGGAGACGCAGGAGCTGACTGCCTGAGCACAGGAAAAGTGTTCCAAGACGGAGTCTGAGCAGGAGATGGGGAAAAGGCCAGATGGATGGGTCTTTGGGCAACATGGGCTAGTGGAAATTTTTCCTGCCAGTGGTAGGGAGGTTGGAAGTAGGTGATCTTTAAGGTCCCTTCCAACCCAAACCATTCTTTGGTAAGCAAGTATCAAAGTGAAACATGATGGACTCAATACAACGAGATAGAGACTTTTGAGAGCTGCTCAATAGTCACCAAAGAGCCATCAGCAATAGTCTTGAGTAAGAAACCAGATGTTAAGATGAAGTTTGTCAGCAAGGAGAAGGAGAAAGTTGCAAAGTGTATCCCATCAAAGTAATAGGGACACCAGCAGAGAAAAAACCAAAACTACTATCAAAACAAGAAATAAGAGGGATGGGGAAAACTGGACAGACAGAGGATATCAAAGCATGCATAAGAGCAAAGAGAGAAGACAGAGCAAAAAAAATTGACCAACACTCTCCTGTGTTCAGAAAAGGTAGGCATGATGCAGGCTGTGAAAGAATGAGGTAATCAGGACCTGGTGGAACAAGATAGGGCAGAGGGGTTGCAGTAAAACCGTAGACTCACAAGAACAGGTGGGGAGGATGCTCCATATTATCAATGCAAGATACAAGGAGATGGGGAAGGAGGAACAGGGAAAGATGAGAGAATGGCCAAAGCACGCCAAAAGCAAAGGCAATGGATCTAACAAAGATACAGAGGAGTCTCTACTAGTATGGCAACACTAATTAAGAGGATGTGGCACCAAGATATGATGGCAGCAAATAATTAAAGGTTGTTCAGAGGAAGTAATTTAAGGCTAATAAGAGGCAGTAATTTATCAGGAGCCAACAAGAGTAAAGAGTTCGGGAGCAATAAATTCAACAATGGAGTAAAAATAAACAGGCAGAGCAAGAACCAGAGACACCAGCAGGATAATAAGGACAATGTTGCAGCAGCATATAAACTCTGTACACAAATGGCCAGCAGTTGATGGAGGCCCAGATGGAGCTGTCAGGCCTCTTCCCTCTCCTTATTCAAATCTTCCCTGAATATCTATCTGCACCAGAAGGCATTTGGGAAGATATCAAGCCAGTGATCAGGGAAGACACATCTTTTTGAAGTAGGACCCCTATTGCACTTGTTCCTGCACCTAGCATCTCAAACAAGAGCCCCTAGGGCAGAGGCTGTCACAAGATGCCCACCATAAATGGGGTGGACAGAGTGGGGATGGATGCGAGCCTGGGGGAGGGCAGCAGCCACCAGTAGATCCCTGAAGGAAGGTGCCACTGCTGGCCTTGCAGAGCACAAGCAACACGTAGAACAGGCAAGAGGGCTTAATAGTTGCAACCTCAGCTAAGGAGTGACAACTAAGCACCTGTCCCAGGAGCAAAGAACCATTTTCCATGGGAGTGGGGAAACAGGAGTCCAGGCATCAACTCTGGAGTGCAAAGGCAGAAGGAGCAGGCTGCCTTCCCCACAGCTCTTTCTGCATCTTTACAGCACCTTCCTAGAAAGGACACAAAGCTTATTATCCATTCTCCTGGCACTTCTCTTCTATCCAGCCCAGTCGGGCAGGAGACAATTGCTATTGTTCCTGCAGCAAGGACACCTCTCACTCGCTCATGCCCAGTGTCCAAAGCCAGACAGACAGAAGTATGCACCCACTGCTCTCCACATCCAATCTTGAAAATCCCAATCCTGTGCTCAGACTGCTTCAAAGCGAGTGAGTGGCCAGCAACCGTGTGCCAGCAGTCGGGTTTGCTCCAGCACTCCCTGCCATCAGCTGTCCCTGGGCTCGTCCCCAGCCACCACAGCCTGGTCTGTGCTTACAGCTGGGGACGCGAGGCATAGAAAGGGCTGCCCTGGAATCAGGAGACACACCTTGAGACATGGATGCACAGAGCGTGGGAAAGAAGCTAACGACATTCATGTTCATCAGAAGGCAGATAAAACCACTACAATAATAAAATTTCATTATGACAGCTAAGGGAGAAGAAACAAAAATTCTTTGTTTACTGTGTCTATAATAAAGTACAAAGGTACCTGCCTTTGCACTACTGGTTGCACAGGCAAGTTTCAGCCCTGGGTGAGGACTAGAAGTTGCTGGCGCATTGTATGTTGTTTTCCAGGTGGCAGATCAACCCTTTGCAGTGTTAACCCAGCCTTCTGTGCCACGAGGTACATGCAAAACACCTTTCCTGGGGTCCTTCTCATTATGGGAACAGAGAGCAGAGACAGCAAGATTTACCAGTTCAACACAGATGTACAGATTTATGAATTTAGAAGAAAAAGGGAAGATATTAGGGTCCTCATCAACAGCCAAGAACTGTGCTTCACCCTTACTAGACATGGGAGAGTCTATGTTGGTGTTCGTTCTCAGGGCAGAAAACCATTAGAAACCTGGCTTTTATTCTTCATAGTGTTTTGGTATTCAGTAGTGCATTCAATTTGCAAAATTAAGGGAATAGTATGGGAAAAGTTTCTATTTTTAACAAAAGAAGGTAAAAACTTCTGAAGTAATGAACTAGTCCTGGATAAAAAGATTCATCTTCTTGAAAGAGTTTTGCTGCCTTATGTACTCCCACACAATACATTTTACATACTTACATTTTGCATGCATATATATACATACAATTCTCCTACAGAGTGCAAAAATAAATTGATCCATATTATAAGCTCACTCTACATATGCATGGCTTTTTATTCACAGACATGTGTGAGAAAGTTTGAGAAAATGAAAAACCATACCAGTCTGAGACTAGAGCCAGGGGCAAGGATAGACATGGATAAAAGCTGTGTAAAAATAAAAATTAAAAAAAAAATAAAAGCAGTATCTTCTCCTATCTGCTAACTTTTTTAAGACAATCCTTTTCCCTCACTTATGGTTTTTTTAAGACAAGTCCATCTATCCTGAACACCAGAGCAACCAACCCAGTGACATAGTTGCCTCCTCATGAGTCATCCATGTCCTGAGCTGAATCTCCCCACCCTTATCCCAGTAGGAAAATTTATTTTATATAGTTCCATCAGAGTATTCAGGGTGATGTCTTAAGCACCATTAAAAGCTTCAACCACTACAACAAATGCTTATTCCTCAATTTGACTCATCTCCTCTTTTTTAACAAATCCATTAATAACTAAGCATATTTCATGACCAGCTTTTTAAAATGACTTTATACAATTTCAACTCACTTTAAAAAGTTTTCATAGCTTTGCCTCAAATGTTCACCAAATTTAACAGTTCTAGAGACATTGGTCTAGCTCTGAGTTCACTTCCACTGTAGCATACTGAATTTGCTTTGATGTATTTTTTTCTTATGTCAGTCTGCTTTTCCTCTTCCTGTTCCAGTAATCATGGATTAAAAAGATGACATTTTTCAGGGGAAAAAGCCCACTTTTGAGACTTTATCCAATGGCTGCTCTCAGCAGTCTGACAACCCCGGCAGTGAGCAAAAGCAGTATTCCAGGGAGGGTCTCCAAATTGTGTCACAGGCAGGGTCTCTGAATTGACCACAGAAAAGACATGAACTAAATGTGAACGACCTACAAACGAATCATGAATGACCTATAGATCAGTCATTGCTCAGTGTCTTATTTAGCAAATGCTAGAAGGATAATTGCAAGCCTGCACTACCTTCAGATAAAGCTCCTGTGGTTCTTTGAGTATCTTCAGACAAGCTTCTTTTCTTCTCTCTGCTTCTCGTTTCCTATCTAGCTGATGGGACTAGTGATTACTATCGGCTTTTGAAGCCACCTGGGAATCTATTGATGAATAATGATAATACTGTGCTACTATCTTGATGGTTTTTCTCAAATTGCACTTAAAACACGTCCCCACAAAATGTACATGGGGTTCCACTGGTGACGCAGTTCTTACTCCTACACTGTATGCCCAGCTGCAGCAGAGGGCAGAGGATAAGGGCATCATAAACATCTCTCAAGATCTTGTATTACTGTGACCCCAAATTTTCAATTCTTCTTAAAGAAAGTCCAGATTTATTGGCATCACTTACTGGACTGTTTTTAGTGAAGTGAAAATCCTTGGGCAAGGACATGTGGTCTGCCTGAGGATAATAAGAAAATGTACCTGCTCAGCTTTCCAGGGTTTACTGGAACAGCAGTGTTTACGTAGCCCCTGTCCTTTTTTATGGCAAGGCTGAGTCTGAAGCTTATGGGACAGCTCTGAACCTTCCCAGAAAGGCCTCAAGAGCCACACAAGCAATGACTGAAGGCTGTCCCAAGGAGCCATGTACAGAAATGATCCAACTTCTACCTCTCTCCCAAGTCGAGTCAATGGAAAGAGCTCAGCACTGCTGAAGAGGTCTTTTATTTCGGGCCTAAAAACCAGCCATAGGAAGCCAACATGCAGCATTTAACACCATGACTTACCTCAGAAACAAATGGTAGCCACTGTGGTATCAAAAGGTCACCTGTGTGACAAACGTCATCTGAAAGGAACTACAAGCTTTCATTAAACATATGCAAAAGCATCTCTGCACTGCAAGTACAAGACATTTCACTCAGATTCTTCAATCTGACTTGAAGCCCAGACGAGTCTACAGAAGCAAAGTGCAACTTCTTTCAGTTGTCTGCTCCCCCTTCTAAATCTAAAGCACCACCTTAGTCATCTTTCCCTCAGGCTTTCTGACTAGCAAAGAGGAAGGGAAAAAACTCACCAGAAACTAAGGGGAAAACCACGTGTGAAGTGTAGGTTAGTTAGTGCAGCAATCACTTTCAAAACAGCCCAGATCACGTTTTCAGAGCCAAGAGTAAGGTTTACCAGGTAGAACAAAGACCTACTGTGTCACTCTCAATCATGAGAGCTGAAAACAGACAGATACTAGGAAAACAGATCCCAAGATATATTACTCTTCTCCAGCAACCTCAAGACAGGTGTCTGAAGAAGAAACCAACCCCCAAATCCCACTATTAGAAAAGAGACAATCTAAACAAGAAAACAATACCCAAATCAGAAAAAAACCACAACCCAGTGTAACACTTCTGCACTAGTGCGGTTCCCAATTTCTGCCTTGAGTTTTTTGCTATCGGATCTGAAGAAATACTGTAAGGTTAGATACCGGTCCATTAGCCAACAACAATCAGGAAATTTTGCCAGGAAACAGAGCTGTCCACATAGGCTTTGTGTACAGATGAGCATTCCCAGATAACAAGACTACCTGTCAGGGACAACTTCATTCTGGGGCTAGTTCTGACCCATTTAGGAGCAGACAAAGCAGTGCAGGGGCAGCGAAGAAAGGAAGTGGAATGCTGTTTGAAAGGTTCCAGGATGTCTGGGGGTGCCACCTGCCTTTCTAAACTCAAGCACAAGCCAGTGTCTGCACCAGCAATGCTGGCCCTCATCTTACTCATGAAAAGTAAAAGGTACATTGTCACAGGCTGGATGACACTTCACCAGCTTGGTCAGGATTCAGTTGCAGGACCCTCCTAAGCCACCAGTATAACAGGCCAAAACTACCATCAAACATTCAAAAAAAGTAATAGATAGTAATAAAAGAATTTGGTTTCAATGCATTGAAATACCAGGTCAATTTTTGGTACATATTTAATTGCAGGAACTTGTTCTTTATCTTTACATGTTCAATGTACTTGAATCATCCTCAGCTCTTCCCTTACACAGAAGAGCATATATATTTTTAAAAGAAAGGCAACCAGATACACAAACTCTCAGGCAAGAAGAACAAGCAGTTCATGTCATATCTTTGCAGTCACTTCTACCACACCCAACCTCTCTAAGAGTGCACTTCCTGGCTGTGTTTTTGTTTTCTGATAAAAATATAAAATGGGCAATAGATGTGGGAAATGTACTGTTTCCATCTCCAGAAGCAGGACATGTTTCTTGTAAATCAAGGATTGCCACCTTCCACAACTCCAGCCAGATGAGTAGCCCACAAAAAATCAAAAAGCAACCCTTTACTGAGGTTTGGGTTACTTAGACAAACAAATCAGAAACACCCTGGGAACAAAGCACCATGTATCTTAATGTTCCTACTCAGACCCAAGCCAGAGTCTCTTCTGCCTCTACTCCAAGCCTGCATCCACATCAATAAAAGATATTCAGCGCTTTCCCAGCACCATAAGTTTTCAGGGAAGCACTATTAGCCTGCAAAATATTTAGTGTTGCTTGCCCTTCAGTAAAAAGGGGTTGTTTCTAATAGCTAGAATCATGTCAGATATGACAGACCTTTCCAAGATCACAGGACAGAAAAATGAGTCATAGCAGGGATGCTTTATGGTGAAATTGCCTACTGAACTCTCAAGACAATGAAATTAGGCTTTAGGCAAATTAAATTAACTTCAAACACTTCAGTCTCCCCTTCAGAATTTCCTGACTTGGAGTGCCAGAGTGCCCCTTCCAGAAGGGCACAAGTGCCACTGAAAGCACCACCCTGCTTGCTAAATGCCTCTCACCAGCAGCACCTACTTTATGCTCAAGTATTGGCTGAACACATCCTAATGCTCTGCCAACCTTACAAGCCCAAGGGACTTTATCCCTTTGTGAGATGACTCAGTCAATACCACCCAGAAAGGAGTGCCACACAGCAGATCAGGCTGATATGAAGGGCCAGAATATCTAATCAGCAAACCTTTTTCCTGTATAATCACCTCTTGTAAAGAAAATTAAAATTATCTGGAAACAGTACTATTGGGTTCCTCATATAAATAAAAGGTATATACCAAAGGCAGGGTCACTTGCAGTGAGAGTGGCACATGACAGCATTTTCAACATGATCCAGACCCAACTGGTTGTTCACATAAAGCAGTGCCATTTCATCTTTGCATAATCCAACTAGAAATTCAGTTCCATTTCTAGTCTCCATTGTCATTTCCCAGTCTTATCTACTAAACAATGCACAGTTTCCTTTCTCCATCACCTTACCTCAGCACCAAAAGCCATTTTTTAGACTTTCAGCAATGAGTTTTTGCACAGGGCAGGAGCAGAGGATCTGCAAGCTTACCCCTGAAGCACTCAACCAGCCGCAAGGTGATTTTTGTTTTCTCGTCATGAAAGGTGCACCAGTATCAGCGAAGTCAGACTGAACCCATGAAGCACTACCAGCCTAGCCACAACAATTTGAGTAAAGGGAATAGATTAGTCTGCTATCAGGCCTGTGAGTGTTCATTAGCAAGTTCCCAGGGAAGAGCTGTGAGCAGGGCAAGCCTGCAGCAGAGTCCCTCAGAACAGAAAGGGCTGCCTCACGTGGTCAATCTCCTCAGTAACTCCCCCCATAAAGGTTTTTCTTCTAAGTATGCATCCAGGCCCTCCCAGTATCAAATATCTTATTTCTACCACATTCTTCCACTATTTCTAGGAACTGCATCCTATTGTCTGTTGTGTGCTTGGTACCTCCATCAATAGCTTCCAGATCTCATGCCGGAATGGAGAAAAAGCAGTTTCATCCCTACCCAGTTTCTCTGGCCTGTCATGGTTCTGTGGGACTGCCCTAGTTTACTCTGTTGCTCCCTGCAAGGAAACTCCTCCACAACTCTGGGCTTCTTCAAATCCCCACACTTTCACCTGAGGGGACACCCTCACCACACAGAGCACTAAGGCAGGGGCAGACAGCAGGTTTATACAATAGCATAGAAACCCTCTTGGTTTTCTTCATTTCCTTTCTTACAGATCCTAATGTTTCGTCCATTTTTCTTACTTGGCTATTGCCATCTCCCCAGTTTCATGCTTGGCAAGGACAGGCTGTCATGGCAGCTCTTCCTCCTGAAGGATTACTGCCAGCTCAGAGCCCATCTTTTTACCTGTAAAGTGAGGACAGCCCATCCCCACGTGTATGGCCCCTTTGCCCCACACAGACTGTCACCTGTGCTAAGGTGACACTTGTGCCTGAGCTGCAAGAACTGAGTACCAGGGCAAAGAAGTCATGGCCACAACATGACCTTGTCAGAACTGCCATAATTCTTTCAAGTACACAGGGACAATTGTTCAGATAACAACCTCCAATTTGGACAACCTGGTGATTATATTCTCTCTATTTGGGGCATATCTATTAAATACACAGGCAGTAGAACTGCACAGTGCACAACTCACAACATCCAAGCACCAGCTTCAAAATCAGAAACAAACAAGGGAAAGCATAAATAGCAGACGACTTCATTTCATCCTTAACAAATGGCCTTTCAGCCTCACAGTGTTACCATGCTAAATCAGATTTAGCTCCAGCTTGATTTCATTGCCATTGTTTGTATCACACACAGTAACCACCAAAATTTAATTATCATGTTTATTCAAACACAAGTTACACATGACCCTTCAAGAAATACATTGCAACTAAGCCTCCACATATCAGATTTTTTCATTTAGCTTGTCTACAAGACATACTTTGTCAAAACAGCACAATCAGATTAATTATATGTTTATGGCAGAGAACTGCACGTGATGCAAAAATAGTTTAAGAGCAAAGACCATACAGAGAATGCATTACTGGATTTACAGCCCAGCATGGATCATTCAGAAAGTGATAGGAGGAAGTTTTCTCCAACAGAACACAAGTATACAGCATCATTAGCATACACTTTGCATTAATAACCATAATTATTAAAAAATAGAAAAACATGAACTTCAAATATTACTTGGCTAGCCACTATACCTATAAGGTAAAATCATAAAGGGACTAACTCTGCTTAGGATGTGGAAAACATTAAGTCTCTAGAATTAACTAGAGCTCAATTCAGCAACCACTTATGCATGTGCTCAAGCCCTACTAGTGGGGCTTACACATGTTGAAGTATTATAATTAACATGGAGATTTCAGCATGTATCAACAGTTAAGTATATACTAAATACTTGCACTGAATCAAAATCATATCCCTTAAAGTGCAAGTTACATACACACTATAGAAGTCATAATCTTTCTCTCTCAATGTACTGTTCCATCAAAAGAAAAACCCGTACTGGGTATAAGAAAAACTGATACAGTCCCCTGAAGAAGCACAGCTTTTCATGTTGTATTCATGTTGTAACAACTCCAAAAGCATGCACAAATCAGTGCTAGGGACAACCTATCTTAACTGTACTTTCCATCTTCAGTCTTTCAAAACAACAGAATTTACCCAATTTGCACCAGTCTAGTATTAAAACTCTATATGCAGTCTGCAAATTCAGGATCAAGGAATTTGTTTCTTCAGATCATTCCACAAGTGATCAATAGATTCTTAGAACTATACAGCTGTACAATAGTGCCAGAAACTATATACAATCTTGCATGAGATACTGGAAGAAAGCTAAAATGTTACATAAATAAATGTTCCACTTCAAAAATATTTCTCTTGTACTTGTGTTATGTAAAACACAACAGAAAACTCTGTACTGTTGAACTGTATCAGCCCTCTCTGAAAAAAAAAATTCCTGTAGAATTGCTCTTGTCTACAAGCCATCTATATGGTTGTTTTAACAAAATCAGTCTTGCCCTAACTGTGAAATCCAGGTACCCACGCAAATGTTCCACATTCTTGGGAATGAAACATTCCCATTTGGTCAGGGGAATTTGATTGTTGGGGTTTGCGATTTGTTTTACTTGTATATAACCCACTATATAATAGTGAACAAAATGCTTTTGTTTCATGGAAACAACTAACATTTGCCCACACCAGGCAAATGGTCTATTTACAGATACATTAGGACTGCCTGACTGACAGTGAGTGTGAGTTGCTGAACTCCAAGAAACATGGAGCTTAAAACGGCGACACTCTCTGCTGAATCGCCTTCCCTTTTAGGATACGTCTTATCTGGAGAAGAGAAAAAGACAAAAACATTGGTATTCATCCTAAAGTGAGCTATAAGCTGAAAAAACCCACCCTAGATCCAGTTTTGCATTCCTCATTTATCCAAGTCTAGGTTCTGAGTTCAGTTACACCAAAATTGGTCCAATTTTACAGCATTTGAATCAATGAATTAAGAGTTAGGAAGTCAGTTGTGCTTAAGTTACTAACCTCTTAGGCCAAGTGTCACCCTTTTTATCATGTACTTGTATAGCTCCCAGGAAAATGGGATTTTCTTCATCTGTTACTCAGGTCATTACTAATTATGACAAGAGCAACAAAAGCATAATCTAGGCCATTCTGAGATGAACAGAAGGAGGAGTATTACTTCCAGTATGTTGCAAGGTTACAAAGACAAAGTCTATCTTACCAGGAAAAAGCTTTTGAGATGGAAAAAATAAAAGCTACAAGTGAAACCTAAAATTTCAGGTCTCTGTGTACCCTGCCTGATCTTGACACTGAAACTCAAGATCTCTGAAAAAAATGCCATTTGTTAAATCTTTTTCCTTAAAAGCTGCAACTCAAAACCCAAAGGAAACTTTTGGAGAAAGATCAAGTTTTTTTGTAGATAGGAACAGATGGAAGAAGAGGCCTATTATAATAATTTTTTTACCTGTTCTCCTACAAGGCCATCAGGAACCAGGTGAACTGGCTGTTCATTCTCCAAGTTTCTGGCACTTGGATCAGCTCCCTTACGCATCAGCAGGCGCACAGCATCCAGCTGGCTCACCCGATACTGCAGGCTGGCAGCCACGTGGAGTGCTGTGTTGCCATTGTAAGCCTGAAAATGACAAAGTAACTCCATGAAGGAAAGGTGGGGGCAGGAGTCTCAGGACACTCGTGGTGCCACATATGAGCAGATCCCAGATTATATCCGCATTAAGGAAAATCACTGTACCTTTGCATTAACAAAAGACAGACAATTGGGCAGCTCCAAAAAGAGACGAATGAGCTCCAGGTTTGCTTCTTCTGCTGCCAAATGTAAAGCAGAGCGACCACTTTTGCGATCCTATCAAAAAAGAAACTGTTAATATTCCCTGCAGGCGCTTCACCTCTTGAGGGTGAACATGCAGACAAAAACAGAAAGCAAAGAAATTGCAGAGAGTTGAACACACTTGTACTACAATTCATCAAAAGTCTGTCTGAATATATATTTTAATATCGACATCTAATGAACAGTGAACATGATCTCACCTAGAGACAGGCTTACAGAATGTAACATTTGATATTCTGGCCCAGCACAGACCTGAACTGCACAGGTAAGCAGTTTTTAATTTAACGTTGCAGTTCAAGAACAAAGTATGATCAGTAGTCTATCACTGTGGATACCTCAGAGTGCTCCAAAGATACTCTTACTTTTACAACATTACTAACTACAGCCAGGCTAGCATCATTCTTAATGCAGAAATCAGACTGTCACCTCCCTCATTCCCCAGCATTCATTTGCATTGATAATACCTTTCTCTGAGTAAGTGCCACATTCTCATCCCATTTGGGTAAATTAAACTGTAGGGAAGCTTTCAAATTAGTCTACTTCCTTTGTAATAAAGCTGAAATGTGGCGTGGGAGAAAGGGACATGTTCTGCTTCCACATCCTCTCTGGATCTGGCACTTCAGACTACAATCATTTTACTCACTTTTGCTTCAACAGAGGCTCCCATTTGTATCAGAGTCTTGATGGTTTCTACCAGGCTCTTGTTTCTCAGCAGAAGCTCCTGGACCTCAGGGGAGTGAGGTGGCTGACTGTTTTGCAGTTCATGCAGCACAGCATTATGGGCCAGAACTGCACAGTGCAATGCTGTCATACCTTAACATGAACAAACAAACAAAAAACATCATTAATGAACAAACAATACGGAAGCATTGACTGGCTGCTTGTTTCAAAGGCCAGGTAAAAGAGCTTCTCCTCCCATTAAGCCCAGGGACAGTTCCATACTTCCAAGTGACAGTGACTGCTCCCCGGCAGCTTGCCCATCACTGGAGGAGTTAAGTAGCAACCAGCTGTGGGATCTCAGCCAGCAGATAATGAAAGAATCCATTTCTAATATCTTTTTTTACAAAATATACAATAGAAAGAGCTGTTTATGAAAAAGACACCTAAATAAAGCATCTCTCTAGTGTCAGAGATTCTGGCTACTATACCCACTGATGTAATGGTGGCACTCAAATGTTTTAAGCAGCAGCCAATTACTACCTAGGCTCTCCATGCCAAAAATGGCAATCACATGCAAGAGGAAAGAGATCCTGACAGACACAGACTAACCATGTTTTTATCTGACAGGTATGTCAATTGTAACTGTAAAATTCAATCTGACAAAGAAATACTCCATTTTTTCTTTCCCAGAACGACAGTCACATCAGCAGCTATAAAACATTGTTATAATTTACAGAGTTACTGGATATTAACTCTTAACTACTCACCATCATAGTTTGTTGCCTCAAGGTCCACATACTGGTTGCTTCCCATAGCTCCTTTCTGGATTGCCTACAAAAGTCGGGAACAGGTACACATTTAGGTCTTGCCCAAACCACATACTGCTTCAAGTTTGTATACGGTCTTAGTGGAACAAAGTTGCAACAAATAACAGCATCCCTAGAAGTGTTCAAGACCATATTGGATGGGGCTCCAAGCAACCTGATCCATTGAAAGGTGTCCCTGAACACAGCAGGTTGGCTAGAGCTAGATAATCTTAAAAATCCCTGCCAACTGAAACCATTCGATGATTACGTGATTAAGAGGAGACTTATTTATTGTTTTGGCAGACTAGAGGATTGCACCAGATTGCTTCAAAACACTGCTGAAAACCTTAATGTGAAATTTGGTCCCACTTTAAGCAATTGGTGTAGAGCCCTGAGGCACACTCACAGGGTTACCCAGAGAGAAAAATAAAGGGAGGTGTTCTCAGAGTTTCCCAAGATAACTAATACGAAGTGTAAGCGTTAACGGCTGGGGCAGAGCTGCGCTTGCTGCTTCTTACCTGGAGGACCTGGGCATGCCCCTTCTCAGCACAAACATGCAGCGGTGTTCTACCCCAGCAGTCTGTGGTGTTGACTTGAGCCCCCAAGCTAACCAAGTCCTGCACAATGAGATGCTGGTTGGCAGCCACAGCAACCTGGAAAGCACTCTGCAAACATCAAGAAGAAAATTTAAGCTATTAGTCATCTGATCTCTAACAGGAAAGAGCAACTAAAACAAATAAAAAGCATAGCTACCTGGTATTATTTAAGCAGTGATTATGAATACTAGGAAGCCAGGACAAATGAAGCAGAGCACATAGTTTTACCAGCTCAAGGTGATCCCAAGAAGTATTAATAGCTCAAGGTTAATATTAGTATGCAGGCTAAATCTTGGGGTTAATATTAAATAAGCATTCACCACATCTTTCTCAAGGTCCAGACATGCAGGAAGCAGACACTCAGGTGCACAAAGCAGGTGCAAAGATTTTCGAGAACCTCACCTGGCCATTGTGCTCTTTAATATCCAGCATGTGCATGGCAGCCATCTTCCTTGCAAGAACATAGGAGAGTGCTCGACGGCCCTGGGCAACAGCAATGTGAAGGAAGCTGCAGGAAAGAGGGTAAACAGAGTTACACCACCACATAAACCAGGGTTCAAGACATTAGAGATCCAAACATACGTCAGGGGTGCTATGCTGCCAGCTTCAGACCTTTTCTGCATAACTAAGACAGGAACATGGGTACTTGCTTACCAGAGCAATTTAAAGCATCTAAAGTAGAATGTTTTTGCGCCCATTAACCAAAGTCTATAGACAATATAAAAACCTCACCCACTCAGCATGCTGCAACTCTTTGCATTGTAGCCATCAGCAAGACCACATGTTTTGCTTGATTAGCTGAACTACTGCACTGGTGACACAAACACTGCTAATGAACTGCTTCTACTATACCCTCCACAGTCCACCAAAACCCAAACAGAAACATTCCCCAACCTCCCACAAAGCAAACACCGAGATAAGCGGCACTCACGTGTCTCCATCAGAGTCTTTTGCGAGGAACTGGTCTTGAGATATGTTAGCCAGTTTGTTTTCTTCCTGCTCCACTTGCCATTGAAAAAATGACTTGCCCAGCTGTGTTGTGCTTCTGGCAATGTTTTGGTCAGGTAGAGAGACATTCAAAGTAGCCAAAGAGACACTGCGCTCCAGACTACCACAGATGTTGCTGGAAAGCAAGCTGAAGTTTGGGACATGAGAGGCAACCTCAGCCTGTGGATGTGCACTGGTCAGAGGCTGGAGGGAAGTGGAGATGCCCTCTGAGCCTTCAGAGTCGTTCAGGAGGGAGGAGAAGCTCTGCGACGGGCAGTACTGCAGTTCATGGCTCTCAAATGTGTTCTGCTGGTAAGCAGGAGACTGGTCACTGGCAGCAAATGGCCTGTACTCCAGTGAAGCATCTGAAGGATAACTCTGTGACAAATCTTGGTTCTGGGATGGGGGGAACTGGTAATGTTGTGGCGGATCAAGTATATGCTGGTTGGTCTGATCTTGGAATACTTGGTACTTCTGGGGCGGGGAGAAGGCCTGTGTTCCTGGGCTGTCCTGGTACTGCTCACTGGGTGGCGAGCTGTGATTGGAGACTGAGTGCATCCAGCTAACCTGCACCGTGTTCAGGGAAATGGGGCTTGACTCATTCTTGATGTTTATGATGTTCTGAAGCAGATCAGAACTGCTGTCGTGCTTTGCGTCATTTTTATGTGTCTCCTCCATGTTATCCATAGAAGTTGGTGTCTGGGGTGGTGTCTGACAGAAGGAAAAAAAAAGTCAAAATAAGCCCCAGAAAGTTAAGAGACATAGCTGTATCTGGCAGTCTCTGATTGTACAAAGCAAAAATTACCACGGGCTTACCAGTAGATGTGGGTGAATATTAGCTTGGCGTTTGAAAGAAGGTCCATCAGAAAGGAGCTCAGGAGCCTTTCTTTTGCCACTGTGACCTAGTATACTCTTCAGCTCTGATGAAAAGAAAATAACGTTAAAATCCATTTTGAGGTTACTCTTACAATTGATTTAATGCTGCAAGGTATGTATAAAAGAAATAGTCTACCTGTGTATGGCTCGTAGTTCACCAATCCTCCTTGTGCCTTTTAAGAAAAAACAGATTATTCTGTTATTACAATTATATTTCAGAAAAAAACCCAAACACAACAAAACCAAAACAACAAAAAAACCCACCAAGAAAGCAGCAATGACTTCCTTTTATAAACACAGAATATACCTTACAGTAATTCCAGTACATGGTGTCTAACGCTAAATTAATTACTTTTAATTAAGGTTAGAAAATGGAAAAACTTTCATGAAACTTAAATAAAACCACCATTTTTCTTTAGGCTTTTAAAGCTATTTGTTACAATACCACAAAACTCAAGAAAACCTAGAGAAAGACACTGTTCCCTTCTGAGTATTTTTTTAAAACATAAATAAGCCAGCCAATTTTACACTTCTTCAATGCCGTGAACTTTTCTATGCAAAAATCTTCTGGCGACAACACTTATCTGGAAGCTTGTAAGCACGCACTCAGAAAAACCATTCTAATAAAACCAAAAATACTCTTTAATCTTCTCAGAATTTCCTGTATTTTTTCCTGTCTTTTCAGACTGCAAGGGCCTGCCTTTACACTGTGTGCTCTGCACAGAGGCACAAGGTCATGACAAATAAATCTCTTCTGAGAAGAATCCCCAACCCTTCCAATGAATGATCTCATTGCAGTTAACAGGGAGTTTCTGTGGTTTCGTAACACAAAGGTATCTTTACCCAAACTCTCTTTAGAACATAAAGCTTAGTAAGAACACTTTTAAGTGCCTCCTTCTGCCAGCGTAAACCTTCTCACGGATTTGTTCCCTGCTGTAGTCTTCCATTATGCATCGAAAAGGAAAAACACTAATTCCAGCCACATCAGATAAAGCAACAACTCATTACTAGCGTTATCGCAAGGTGCTTTTCTGCCAGCTTCAGTAACCAGTAAAAGCAAGTGTGTCAGCGCAAAAACGCGGGTTACCTTGCTCTCCTCGGCGGCGGGGCCCGAGGACATCTGCTTGCTGCTCCTGAAGTGCAGCAGGAGCTCCTTCACGGAGTTCTTCACACGGACTCCCTGGAAAGGTCCTCGGTGTTGCTTTCCACCCCCCATGTGCTGGTCAACTGCGGGGACAACGAGGGCAAAACCCGAGTTTGAGCCACTGACTCCGTTTTCACATAACAGAAAAAAATTAAAAAAAAAAAAAACAAAAAAAACACAA